>OZ007572.1:36840797-37079509 GCA_963931925.1 Onchidella celtica
TACTGATACTTACAGACAGACGGGCAGGTAGGCAGGTAGACAGACACACAGACAGCTGGGCAGACAGAGAGGCAGCCAGGGGGCAGGCAGACAGATGGACAGACAGATAGATAGATAGATAGATAGATAGATAGATAGATAGATAGATAGATAGATAGATAGATAGATAGATAGATAGATAGATAGATAGATAGATAGATAGATAGATAGATAGATAGATAGATAGATAGATCGGTTGGAGATAAGTGGCTGCGTGGTTAGATAGGTAAGTAGGGTGGTAGGTAGGCAGGTGGGTAGGTGGGTAGGTAAGTAGGCAGGTAAATAGGTAGGTAAGTGGGTAAGCAGACAGGCAGTAGGAAGGTAGGTAGGTAGGTAGGTAGGTAGGTAGGTAGATAGATAGATAAGTCGCAGTACAGATATTCAGCTTGGTAGCTATCCAGATATCTCACTCAATAGAAATAAAGCACGAAGAAAGGCTATCTAGCAACTTTCACCTTGATAACAACTTCTTGATGTTGAACTTATCAATAAACTTCCTACCCGCCAGAGTGAGCTCAAACCTTATGAGTTGCCGCTCGCGTACATTAATTACAAGCAAAAAACATTTCCTAAGGGAACGTCAGCAGTTCCAGTGGAGTGCCCATAAATATACATCAATATTAATTATCGCTTGGGGTGAAAGAGGCAGGCTTAAGGAATCAAACAGACCCGAGTAAACATTCATTATAGCACAATGAAGACAGTTTAAAAACCTCCCAAATGCAAGGAATGAAACACCTTTGAAAAATGTATCATTTTGTACCCAATTTGTCCCTTTCCGCCTTCAAAGGTCCATACAATAAATAATGCCCTTTTCAGGTCAGACCCGTTTGGTTGCTGAATTATGAATCTACTGGCCAGAGTAAACCTTTCCTTAGGCAAAGGGCGCTTTAATGCGTATCTCACTAAACAGCGTCAAGGAATATCGATAGTCAAGTCGTATTTTGTCACATAAAAACGTAGCTACCTCTTTTATTTCGACTTTTTGTTCATGAAAAACTTTTTAATACATACATCGAGACCTTAGATCTAGTGCTTGTTTGTTCCAACTCCATTTTTTTTTTTTTTTTTGCACTACTGAGAAATTCGAAGTTAAACGTTTGCGACTTTAATTTTATGACAAGGATTTAGAATAAGTTCTAACTGTGAAACAACTTGATAAGTGCCAAAAAACGCATTTTAAATAAATGTCGAAGTAGGCATTTAATTTTGTCATACCTCGTCTACATCCGTACTTCATATAGTCTCCAGATTTTCAGAAAATGGAGATTGAACAAACAAAAGCAGCAGAAGACATGTTGGTCCAGACGCAAGATGCCCGCCTCTTATGCCGAAGGTACCGGGTTTGATCCCCAGTCGGTGCAGGCGTATTGGAATTTTTTAATTTTTTATTTTTTTTTAAATTTAGTTTTTTTGTTTTTTTTTTGGGGGGGGGGGGTCCTGTCCCTGATCCTACTGTAGGGCAGGATCGAGCACCTAGTCTTCTCGGATAAGGACGAAAAACTCGGAGGGCCCATGTGCACGCTGTGCACGTTAAAGATACCTTGGCAGTTGAAAGTCGAGAAGAGCAGGCCGAACAAGGCCGATGCCTGGGCAAAAATTCTAAAAAACTCATCCCTAGCACAAAAACATACAGAAACAAGAACAAGAATACTAAAGACAAGAAAAGTGAGATGCAAATGCCAAGGACAGCGGACCCTCCTAAAGCAAAGGCCTAAAACAACAAACAAGAACTAAGGTGGCAACACAGAAGAGACACTGAGAAATTATAATCCACCAAAACTTCAATTTCGGCCGAAATCACATTTGGCCTTCAGAAATGCCGTCATTACCCGCTTGGTCTCAGCGTCTTACTTGCTGATTTGAGAAACTGGGTTGCAGAGAGCCTACCGTTATCGAGTTATAAGTTTAAGGCCACATTTTTATTTAAAACTGTACCACTGCAGCAGCAGCAACAACAACAACAAACAGTTCCTCCAGCCTTCGTCAATCCCCCCCCCCCCAAAAAAAAAACTGAAAATGTGAAGGAAAAAAAATTAATTTGAAAAGAACCCGCAAAAGAAAAAAAATAACAACTGTTCGTTGCTGTTTTGTTATCGTTGTTGTCGTTGATACTGTCCTTGTAGCCTGTTTCTTTATTTGACGTGCATTCAGTTTTTGCCAGAGTTACTCTGCTCTCCAAAAGAAAATTGAAAAGACCGTGACAGAAACTGTTGAAACGCCATTGGATTCAAATCTTCACGTTGGCAATACAAGAATGCATGGCAAGCAAAATACCACTGGCAAAGATGAACCTCATTATAATCCAGAGCTGTGGTTAATGTACTCTTATTTGATTATAGTTTCAGGCTGTCCTGTTCTCTCAACCCCTCCCCCCACACACATACACATACACACACACACACACACACACCCCAAGGCAGTAGTAGTTCTCAGAGCCCTGCACAGCATTCCTCCCTATGCCGTCTCAACTAATACCGCTTACGTCACTCCGTCGTAGGTTTGTGTGGGACTTCCCGCAGGGCTGGTGGGATTATCCTAAGGGTAGATGTCGGCGCGGTGTCTTAACCAGCGGACCTACGTAAGAATTATGGCATTCCTACGTGCAAACTTTACGTCAGTCCTACGCGTCGGATTTCCATACGGTTACTGGCTGGGACCCCAGGTTTCCTCATTTCCTCTCCCACTTTGGATTGTAGCCAGAAAGTATGTATGTATAGAGAGGTTTCACTGTTGGTCGATTTGCACTGCGAGACACGGGAGGCGCCGCGAAACCATTCTTAGCATGGAGCGGAAAGTAGGTCGCTGCGGTACACAATATCCGTTTGTGCATTTCCGCGGGGCATACGAGCTTACAAACAGCTCTAAATAGTTCCAATCAGTCCAAAAATATGAACAAACCACAGTAAACAGATATGCACACTATCTTTGGTGAAGACGATCTCTTTCAATTCTTCAATTTCTTGTTTAGCGCAGCGACCTAGTTTCGCCATTTGGGGGAAGTGAAATCTCTGCTCTCAATAAATACATACTTTCTGTTTTCACCAAACTGTTTGTTCACCGTTGTACTTTCGCGCTTGTAGTTATTGAAATTTATGAACTTAACTGCCTCCCCAATTCCTCCAGTGCCCAGCATCCCTCCCTTTAGATTGAAATTCCTTCCTTGGAAATCTAGTTTGAGAATCACCTCTCTAGGATGTGCCCATTATGCGGGATCATCATTGTTTTGCAACCAGCCCACACAGGAAACTGATGCCTGCACAAAAGATTGGCTGTCTGAAATAATTTTGTCGTAACAATAATAATCATGACCCCATAGAATAAAATCTTGACTATACACATTACAACGTAGACTGCAATCATACTTACATTGTTTTTTAAAACATGCCAATACTCATTTATTTAGCCGTGAGAGATAGGCTATGCCCCACCCCACCCCACCCCTTTTTTTCCACCACCCCCACCCCACCCCCGCCCTCGTGTTTGCCGATTGCAGTGCAGACCAGCAAATTCAGGAGCGGGGCAGCAACAGGTCCCCAATTCAAACACAGGTCATCGGCTAAGGGATTTCTCGTCCTATCGAACACTGCCATGGGTGCTGCAACCTCTGGACTGTGCACCCTTACCCTAACCCTAACCCGAAAATGACTCTGAACGTCACCGAAAATCCCTGGGATGTGATTGTGTTGCTGCCCCGCTCCTGAATTTGCTGGCCTGCACTGCAATCGGCAAACACGCCCCCCCCCCACACACACACAAAATACAGACACACACACTGTGCTGTAACAAGTACAAATCTACATTTCCACAAGCGTTCATTGCACACATAAGATATTATTTTTGTCACGGGAAATGAAAAAGTGCACAACGGAAGATTTTCGCCCACACTGACCAGCAAAAATTAGTATAAACATTGCGCCCCCCCCCCCACCCCACCCTCCCTCTTCCTCTCCCCCTCCCCACCTTTTCCCTTTTCCCCAGCCCCGTCCTTGGGGATATATTATTTCAAGTGAAAATTAAGTTAATTGACGTTCCTGCGTGGATTAATTAAATAAAAAAGACAACGGAAATTCGTCAGCTGGGAAGCAAAACATTTTCTATAATAAATGAGCCCTGAGGTGATCCTTTTACTATTCAAATCATTTCAAGAACCAACTACGTTAGGCACTTTAGATCTGTTTACCGTTCATTTACCTCATAGAAAAGTAAGAACTGGGTGGTTATTTGGATGTAGCAAGCATTTCAAATAGTCAAGAGTGTTAAGTGCTTTAAATATTTACTGTTTTTTGTTGTTAACAAAAAAGCCTTATAGAGTTACCACGGGTAAACACTTAATTTGTCAGTGTCGATTTCAGGCAAGAACCAAAACGTACTATGTAGTGATAATAATATTATGATGTAACTAGCGATTGTAGACAGTAAGCTTTCCGTGCCCAGATTGGACTTATCAGCCATATTCGACGATATTCATGTATGAAAGATACATTCATATATCAGCTGATGTTGCGTCTATGTCTGTTATCTTCCTCTTCAAAATGGTTAAAACCGAACGCGCCTTATTTGCAGCAGCGGATCTACAATGAAATTAATGAAGCTTACGCTTCAAGGCCGTTAACCCCGGAAGGGCCCAAAGGAAACGTTTGTTAATGAGCGATGTTTAGATGTTGCCCTATTGTTGCTGGTCCCGAAGGGGCCCCAAAATAGTTCAAGCCACAGGGTCCCAAAATTGTAGGTCCGCCGGTGCGTCTAAGTGTTAAAAGATTGAGAAAGACTGAAAGATACATGTACTTCTTCATCTGAGAAATTCAAAACAGAGTTACAATTAGTTCGGTTTCGAAAATATCCACTGAGGGACTGATAGTGATAATGCCTCCCTCAACCCTTGTGTGCTTTGCAAAGCATGAAAGTATACTTGTGACTGCATGAGAGAGAGAGAGGGAGAGGGGTGAAGGTTGAATAGAGAGGGAGAAAGAGAGAGGGAGGGAGAGAGAGGGGGTGAAACAGGGGTGAACAGAGAGGGAGAAAGAGGGAGGGAGAGAGACAGAGGGTGGTGGAAGAGGGGTGAATAGAGAGGGAGAAAGAGAGAGGGAGGGAGGGATGGAGATGGGGTGAAAGAGGGATGAACAGAGAGGGAGAAAGAGAGAGGGAGGGAGGGAGAGAGGGGGTGAGTTTGGAGAAAGCAAATCGACACGATAAGTGCTGCGTTTAAGACAGCAAGACAGAATATCATAACAGATCGACATGGCAGGCGGAGACCTTATCAGAAGCGGCCACCAACCACCCACGAGACAGAGAGAGAGAGAGAGTGGGGGGGGGGGGGGGGGAGGAGTTACTATTTCATTGTAAAGCGCTTTGGGTCCACTTTATGGAGACAGGAGCTATAATAAATATACTCCATATTATAGTATGATATCATTAACTAATTAAGCAATACATTTCTTTGTAGCCTACTCCATTTTTTTTGTTTTCACAGCTTTTGTTCTAGTGCAGAAAGTTGACTTCTATAAAACGCCGAAATCGATCCAGTTATTAAGTGTAGCCACAAAATCAACATAATTTCATTATTTATGTCCGAGTGTCGTTACTTGGATACGTAGCTACAATGTGACAAGTCAACAAGAGCGCTGCCAGGTAATAGATCTGTTTTTGCTCTCATTAATACTAATCAGTATTTACTGGCACTTGAAGTAAAAACAACAACAACAAAAAAAAAACACAACGTTGCCTAATTGGAATTAAGAATGGACAGAATTTAGTCTAAGGTATCTTTCTAAGAACAATAACAAGAATAAAATCTATAAAACAAAAATCAAAGTAAAATTATAACAAAATTTTATAAGCGGGAGTAATTCATCATTGTGGTGAAATTTTAATTTTAGCCAATTTTTTTTTTTTCATGGTTTTGTCTCTAAACACCACAGCCTGAATGACAGTTTAAAAAATTTGTAAAATTAATTTTCTCAAAGGTCAACTAATCTAATCCAATAGCTTTTATGTAGGCCTAATTTGTTTATTCAAGTTTTAGTTAGATTATACGTCTTGTTCAGGGCCCCTACGTTTCTTTGATCAGGCGCACGAGACCATTTATTGCCGGGGAGGACAAATGTTGTGTGCTGGCAGCAGTGGCGAACTCCAGTTTGGAGGACCTAGAGAAAGAAAATGAAGAAGTAGAGAAGGAGGAGAAAATAGAAAACAATGAGAGGGAGAGGAATTGTAAGAAGAAAAACAGAAAGTCTAAGGGGATAGAAAACGGGGAATAATGGAAAGGGAAGATAATCCCCCAAGGTATAATGTGAATGAAGAAAGGAAGCTCAGAAAGAGAGGAATAGCCGACGAATAAAAAGAAATGATTTATCTGTCTGTCTGTCTGTCTGTCTGTCTGTCTGTCTGTCGGTCGGTCGGTCGGCCGGCCGGTCTGTCTGTCGTCTGTCTGTCTGTCTGTCTGCCTGCCTGCCTACCATTCTCTCTCTCTCTCTCTCTGTCTCTTTGTTTGAGTTTGTTTATATAATGATACGTAAGATTACGTGTACCACGTGTGTGCTGTTAAACGCTCTGTAAAAAAGGATTTCCTCTTATGGGATAATAAAATGATTCTTATATTATCGTATCTTAAATTTCTCTCTCTCTCTCTCTCTCTCTCTGAAAACATGCAGTGCAGTAAGAAATAATGGACTGATTATTCCAAGTTTGGAATCCAACAGATATATCTAGGTTTGGAAAGTCCAGAAATCCAACTTTTCTTTTTGTTTTTCTCTGCCGTTGCTGGTGTTGTCTGCACAGAGGCCAGAGACGAACATCTGAATGTAAAGCAAGGCGACAAGTCACAGGCTTTGCTTTTATTATTATTATTTACCGAAACCAAACTGACGTACCCTGCGGCTTTGTTACTTTTCAAACTATTAATAGCCCACTCCAATTCACCCACTGAAATGTCTTCATCTAGTAATTGGTCATTGGCCATTCCCTTCCCACTGACTAATTTCTTCTTCTTCCCCTTCCCCCAACATTGATATCCTGTTACTTAGGGTTTGGAAATAATCCACAAAGTCACACGTTCTTATTACATGTACCTGAGTTTTGTTGGTTTTTAGTTTTCTCCAAAAACTTCTTGGACAACAACGACTAGGCTCGAATAATTTCTCTGCAGACAATATTTTCTCCTGCCTCCTTTTCTTACGACAACACTTTCTATACTCTTTTCTTGCAGTGCACATCCTCTCTCTGTCTTCCACACTCTCGGTCGTACGAAATTTTCTCTCAGGCCACATAAACACTTCACGTTTTTCCTTGCATTCATTATCATACCATCGTTCATCACTTCCCACACTCTGGCCCGACACAGGCTGATCTACTTCCACTCGATGGGATTTCCCAGCACATAATAATACATCCCCCAGTTTATGGACACACTGCTCTATCAAGATCTCATCCGTACAATCATGGAACAACCTGTCAATAATTTCATGCAGCCTGTCTAAGAATTGATGTCAGTATTGCTAAAGTTAATTGAATTCGATTGGTTTATATTGAATTATAATTTTTTTTTTTTTTTGCTTTTCTCTAAAAAAAACCCAGTCAAATGGCACTTAGATTTCCTCTAATACTCATAAGCTCTTGATCGACTTTATACATTCAGCAACCCTTTATCAAAACCCACGCGTAGAGTTGACGTCAAACTTGCTAATAGGAATGACATCATTCCTACATAGATCTGCTGGTTACGACATCACAGCGACGTCGGTATCCGCCCCTATATTAACCTTACCAACCCTACGAAAATCCTATACAAATCTACATCGGATAATTGTAGCGGGGACCACCTAGGTAAATTCTCAACTTAAAATATAACTGAGTTTTACAACACGGGCACCAATTGTATAATAACTGGGTTTTTTTTTGTTGTTGTTGTTTCTTTGTTGGTTTTTACAATTTGTCAAGCAAGCCATGATCTGGCCTGCTTTAGTCAGTCCTTCAAACATTTCTCACTCATTTATAACCTTCACTCACTCACTCACTCTCAATGAGCTCACGAACTCACACATTTGCCACTACTCACGAGAACGGAGACATTCAGCGACTCACTTTGCCTCAGGCTCATTCCATGAAATGTCAACCACTAAGAGGAAATACGGAATTTGAAATATCAAATAAAAAAAAATCCTTGGTATAACTTCTAAAATGGTTTGTTCACAAAAAATGTCTTTAGAGGAAGAAAACAAACTGGAATTCACAATTTTACCGCATATTTTCTAAGAACAATATTTCATACTGAGAAGCAAAAAATATTCAATACAATTTGCAGTTTTATGTTTAATAACAAGCAAAAAAGAGGTGATCAATTGTTTGTCCCTTCTTATACTGCACTGACATTTTGACAATGCAAAAATAATTAGTAAATTTTATTTCTGACTTAGGTTTTGTCTAGAAGGAATCCAATAGAAATTATTGATTTTGTGTAACACATACACATAATATCACACTTGGCATGATAAAGGTTTTCTCTAGCAATAAATATTTCACACAGATCACAACCAATTACAAACAAACGTAATTTATTACTGTAAATTGTTAAACATTCAAACTTAAATCCAAAACTTAATCTTATTCCTGAAAAAAAACAATGGCACTTGAAAGGTAAAGATGTAAGACATGTCTGTCACAAATCCCAGACTGGGAGATGCGATGGTTATAACAGGACAACAATCACGAACGAACATGTATAACACTTAACAGAACAACCCATCAGACTCACACATTTATTAAACATAAATATAAAGATAACAATGCAATGACATACGTTAGATCACTTAATTAAACTGCCGTCCACGGCCTTCTCCCGTAAGCACACTTCCTCGGGTCCACAGCCCGGTAATTACTCTAAAGACACCTCGGCCTCAGCCTCTCCACTCCCGGTCTTAATGACACACTAATATTCTTTCACTCCACAGTCTCTCAATAGCGCCTCCCTATGGCAATACACCTTAGCCTCCTATACACTTCACGTGGCCATAACACGTTAATACTTCAATTCACACAGTAATACATCCATGTCACAGTAGTACATCTTAATAGCACATTACAAGCATATATACATCCCTGTCGGTGGCCAGACTGCCACGACTCATGTGCTGCGACTGTCCTACACGACAGCGTCACTCCTGGCCTATGTGTGGCCTTCGGCCCTATGCTGGCCTATCCCCTGTGCTCACCGACGCGGCTCTTCGGCCCGTCCCCGAGACCTACAAGAATAACATTACATTGGTATAATACCATACCATTTCTAATCACTTCACCCCTCATTACAACTCATGAAGCGTACACACAATAGTTCACATTTCACTCACCAAACATCTTACGGTAACACACCTCCACCGTAGTACACAATACTCACTCTCGCTACAAATCCATGAACTTAACTTACATCTATCGCTCATGGCGCACATTGCTATATACAGTATCAAGGACTTCCACATTCCTCACATATACTTATTTACATCATGGTCATAGACGAATATAATACATCAATCATAACTATTATCAATCATCGTTTCACCTACCAGTCATCACTGGAAAAAACTCTCTCACTAGTCTTCCGACTGCTCCCCTTATGTTCGCCCTCTGGGGCTTTCTCTTGCGTCCGCTTTCTTAGACGTCTTAGTGTGCAGTGATAGTAATACAGCGCTCTCGCCTCATTCAGACCCCCCCCCCCTCCCACTCACACATGCACGCTTTCCCTTACCCCGTGGGTTAACTTTATTCTAACTCTCTTCTCGTAACTACTGATCCTCGCTCACTCGCTCGTGATCACAACCAATTACAAATAAACGTAATTTATTACTGTAAATTGTTAAACATTCAAACTTAAATCCAAAACTTAACCTTATTCCTGAAAAAAAAACAATGGCACTTGAAAGGTAAAGATGTAAGACATGTCCTAGAAAAATGTAATATAGGCCTACGTCAAGGCATTTTTTATTTTATTTTTTTGCCTAGATTGTCTATAAACATAAGAATTATGAGATACAGAATTTCATAGCAGTCATTTACATGTAGAGCATAAAAATTCAGGTGAAATTCTTTGATTACATTCACAGAAATTCCAGAAAAAATTACTTGAACTATAGAACCACTTTTCATGGTTGTAACACACGTCACACCTTGTTAAGCACCATGTTGACTTAGATCTTACTTTTAAGTTTTTTAATAAAATACAAAAACATTTAAAATGCAATTTGGGGGGGGGGGGGGGTCGAAAAGGTTTAAGTGATAAATATCTCATTTAATGATTTATTGTGGAAGATAGCAAGGCGAAAACCCGGTATTCAGGTGTAACACACGTCACATGGAATGAGCCATTGGATGTCCTGTCTTGCGTTCCCCGAAATGGGTCAAGGTTGTTTTTTTCTCATGAAATGACAACACAAACGTGCACTTCAGCCAAATCCAATTCTTCAAAACCACGGAAAATAATGGTTTTATGCGTGCCGTTTGTAAAGTTCTAAACAAGTTAAACTTGTTTCTGTTCTAATCAGTCGAACGCATGTGTCTTTTTCAAAGACTTCTTGCTACTATAGCTAGCTCGCGGGCGTACACTGGGAGTAGGAGATCTCACAGCTTTAGCTACGGTCAAAGGTGAGTGTGTTTTCCAGCATGACATAGGCCTAGTGAGTGCTTATTGTCTGATTACCTTTACAGGTTATTTACTACTTTTGTATGGAAGAGACAGAATAATGATAACACGAGGGTTTTTTTTTGTTGTTTTTTTTTAATGACATATTGGCCAATGTTTTTTCATTGAAAAGGGTGTCAGGGGAGCACTCCAAATATATGTCAGTTTTGACAATGTGCTAACTAAATTGTAAAGTGGATGTCGTCATCCATCCCCATCCAACTCTCCCCGAAATCTCGTCAAATACCGGTACATATAATGTTATGATATTTGATAATGTCGACTTATTTGAGTGGATTAGTTGTGACTTGTGCACGCTTCATCTAAAGGGTCAAAGGAAATAACATAAACAAATTTAACTTTTTTCTTTGTTGTTGTTTTATGCTACTGGAATTCCAGCTTCGTTCATGTCATTCCTTCCACAACCAGCAACCTTACGAAAATCCGAGGCGTAGGACTGACGTCAAGTTTGCACATAGGAATGATACAGTACCTATGTAGATCCGCTGGTTACTACATAGCACCGACGTCGGTTTGATGTAGGAAAACCGCCCTTACAGTAATCTACGTTGGATTGATATAAGGTTAAAGGCGACGTTTAGCACACCGCGTATTAGCGTGGAACAGTGTCTGGTGAAATAATAAAAGATTTATTTCGTTTTATCCCTTGATTCGTTATCCAGCATTGCTTTTAATTTGCATTTTACTATTTGAAATAAAAAATTGGTTCCAATTAGCTTCTGAAACGAAAACGACGCTTATGTGTCTCCAAAGCCTATTTATCAGCAAATAGGCACGAATATTATCAGTGTAAAATGTTATGTTATGTAGCAAGACAATTAAGATTTAATGGTAACTAGAATAACTGCGTATGGATTAGATTTTGAAACAAGGTAGGCTAAGCATTGCAAACATTGTGTCGTATTGCTTAATCTTCAGCAGCTCTGACAATGCAGGTCGCTGTTGTTCTGTGATGGCAGTGCACTATTTAACAAGTATGCATACAGGTATGTACATATACCTCCGAAAGCCCAAATTATTCTTCAATAACCAAACAACGCATATTTCATGTTAAATACATTCCCCGCCAGCAACCCTAGGGAAATCCACCGCAAGTTTGCACATACAAATGGCATCGTTCCTGCATAGGTCCACTGGTTACAACATTGTGCTGACGTCGGACTGATGTAGGGAACCTGCCCCTACGGTAATCCAACAGATCCTCCAAAAATCTTCATCGGACTGATGTAGGATTGCTGGATGAGTTTATATTAGGAAGCAAGTTGCCGCTACAATTGTATCCTTTCGCAAATGTGTGTGGCGATTTAGCCAACTTAAAATCTGAATCGGTCCATTTTGGCCATGTCATCCATTTTGAAGATTTGTTACCCAGTGTTATACAAGGTCAGTTTCATGACAAAAGGACGACTAGATATCAACAGCTGGATAGCAAAAAGGCGAATACTTAACTTCTCTGTATGACAAAGGGGCGAAACACCAAATCAGTGTTACAAGAAATTCGGTTTGAAAAATTTCTTGCTACTCTCATTACAGATTTCTCGTCTTTTTGTCATTCTACATAACACAAGATTAACTAAATGAGATTTAATAACAAAATTGCTCATGGTGGGTAAAGCCCCCTCCCCCCCCCCCCCCCCCCCCCCCACCCCCAACCACTCATCCACCCAAAGATACTTTTGTCAAATTTGAGTCAAATTTGACCTATTCATCCCCTCGTCATACAGGTAAATTAAGCGTTCGCCTTTTAATTTTACGGCTGTTGTTATCTATTCACCCCTTCATCATGAAACCGACAACATGAAGATCACTGAGTATCAAAAAGTAATGGATTTGTTTGGAATATTTTAATTAATTTTTTTTACGTAAAAAACACTGATTCGCAGCCCTTCAAGCCTTGCAGATAAGCATTTGGAAATTGAACAATCCAGCGTGCACTTTCCATAATTGATAGAATTATTTGAAGTCTCTTGGTTACATCAATAACAATATTAACCTTTACATACCACCTCGTGCTATCCTTAAGCACCCCAGTGCTGTGACTTTAATTCCCATATTTACTTCTCTTTTTCTTCAGACACCAGTAAGACAAGCCTACTCTTCACATTCATGAATGGTACAGGAGCTGTCACTATCTGACATTGGAGTTTTCTGAAATGGTGATCATCGGCTGGGTGTTACAAAGCAAGAACAACAAGTTATCTCCAGAGCATTGGTAAATACAAACAAGTGAAAGACATTTTATTAATATTTTATTCCGCAACCATTTCCTGTTTACTCCGTTACCTTGATTTTTTTCTATTTTCCAGTCATTAATTTCTTCTTCCTTCAAATGACACTGATAAAACAAGTCATAGATAAAACACGTCTTAGGTCAAAATACTAAGCAGAACAAAATGGAGATGAGATATTCAAGAGTGAAAAAAACGCAGAGTTGAAATGAGGAAACACTGTGATTAATACTTAACCCTTGTCCTGCGGGAGGCCACTATAATGGCCTCCTCACGCAACACATGAGGCCAATATTGTGGCCTATATTTTGTGAACAGCATCCTGCAGGAGGCCAATATATTGTTTTATTTATTCAGTTGCTGAGACTATCTTTTTTTTTCCCCACACAATTTTCGCTTGTTTATCTATCCTGTCACCCCTACTGTGCCTAACAAAATGGTATCGTCCGACTACATTTATTATGATGCAACTATTCGTAAGTATTCGTCATACTCATGTAATAGTACTGATGGCCTGAAGTTCGAACTGGGGAAAATCTTGGGGAAACTTTTACTTTGATGCTTGTTGTCATCTACATGTGAAATGAGAAGAAGCCATCTACGTATTTGAAAACCGTTCTATGTATGTATTGATGAATTCCGATGTTATACTAGGGCATGCTGCATAAGGGTGTCTCTCGATAGGTTTTTCATCAGGGAAAACTGGGAGAAAATGACCAACTTTGTTGTTGGTCGTTATCTTTATTTGATGGGGTAATTAGAGAGATATTGTTGCTTTGATTAAATGGCTTTTCAGTACATGTATGTTACTCTACCAGCTGGAAATCAAATCTCTTGCTAAAAATGTGCTAAGAAAACTAACATCATGTACGTGGAACCTTTACATAGTTCAGGAGGGAGAAGGCAGTGCCACAATGCTGGCTGTCAGTGGTTAGTAAATTAAGCGCCTGGCTTAAAAAATAATTTGTTCACCTGAATCGCCTGACTTAGGGGCAAAAAAAAAGGTACAACGCTTGGGAAAAAAATAAAATGTCTTAAACAGCATGTAAATGCCGAAAATTCTTGATTATGGACCTTTTATTTAACAATAGAAGTTATTGCATCTCATCACAGGTACTTAATCCAGATATCCTAGGGGTGACTTACGATTTTTCCGCCACTATTGTTGTTATTGTGTTCTAAGGTAAATATGATACACATGTTCAAATAGACCTGATTGACCCGACCGCCAAGGTTATCAGCAACATGCGAACGATTGGCTGATTGAACACTGGCTATCCCCGCACAGAGTGTTACATGGACGAGTTCACTCAGCGTGGGGCGAGGGTTAAATATAGAATGAAACTCAACTAATCAAAGTGTTTATGAGCAGTTGACATGTAATGTCACATTGAATTGATTCTCTTCTCGGCCACTGACAGAAATTTAAGCAAACTTTCAGTCATCATGAATATGTGGATATGATGAAAGTTGTGGTCTCTGCACCAATTTGAAGTATGAAACTTAGATCTGAATACGCTTTTTGAAAATGAAATGAGTGTTAATGTAAGCACAGGTGAACTTTCATGTCCATTTTAATGTTTTATACTTCTTTCATGTTCTACAAGCGAAAAGAGAATTGGTACCATTTCAAACATAAAGAAATCTGTGCAAAAACCTATGCTATTATAGGCGCCGAGATGTATAGGATCACCCATATATTCAGTGAAACACATGCATTTTAAAAAATTTCTGAAACAGCCCATCCCCCACCCTCTCTATTATATACACATCTCATTTCCATACCAACCACCTGAGGGGAAGTGATCTATTGTGTAGACAATTGATGACAGAATGCAGGCCTAATGTTAGCATTGCACATTGTATCCTGTGCGCACCATGGCATGCAATGTAGTGATGGGCATAGTTTAAATCATTGAGTCGCTTTCTTGCAATGCGAGTCAGATAATTATGCTGATTCGAATCACCACCGAACGAATCAGCTGATGAATCAAAAATGATTTGAATCATGATTGGAATCACTGTGGATTTGCCTCTCACTTGGGGCTCATTGGCAAAGGATCCAACAAAGTAGACTTTGACGAGGGACTGGTATGAAACTATGGTATGGATCAGACTCATCACCCCAGGGTAAGAAACCAAATCAGTGCTTATGCCCGTTAGGACCCATTGGTGACAGTTCCTATCATTACTAGGTCGCTCAGTGACCCGAATCATGATTCGCTCATACCACCACTGGCTTGACAACTGATTCAAATCAAATGAATCACTCAACCCATTGATTCGTATCGATTTGAGTCATCAAAACAAGAATCACTGTCTACCATTTATGCAGTGTCGACTCAGCATGGATGGTCTGGCTTAGGCAGGAAGTGAGAGCATCATGGACTTCTGTTTGTGAAAAACAAAGGATCCGGGTGAAATCAACACAAAGCAAGCTCAAAGAAAATACTTCCCCGCCATTTCAAGTCTGCAATTTTAAAAAAGAACCTGCTGCAGGTGGACAGGCAGGCCCCATCAAATTTTCACTCAAATCCGTGTCGTATGAGTGGCAATTTTAAAAAAAATTGGATTTAATGGATGCCAAGAACATTGCGCAGACTTGTCTTTTTTGTTTTATTTCTACATCCAAGTGACAAATCTTTTTTTTTTAATAATTGTCATTATTGATATTTGTTATCAGACCTGGTATCATATGAGTCTGGGGACGTATATTTGTTCCATAAGATTTTCTTTGGTTCAATATTATCCATTGAATGTCAGAGAATGTACACCTATTATCAAGTTTGAGTTGACATATATATACAACTGCATCAATTCTCTTGGCGTTCTGTTATGTTTCTTGGTTTCATTTATATCCTGTTTCTGAGTTTGAAGGTCAATGAGTTGAAAGTGTTAAGAGATCAGAGTACTCATCCCCCTCCTTCCTATGTTAAAGTTGACATCGATTTTAGATAATTATGAATTTATTTTAATGCTAGGGGTCTGACCTGAAGTCATTCAAGTCTTGTATAGATTTTTTTTTTTAAATGTACAGAAAAAAAAGACTGCTGACTGTCATGGGAAAAATGTGATTACAAGAACAGAAATAGAGACACAGGAGATCGAGAAAAGGCTACCATCTGGATAGGAGGAGATTTCAACTTACCTGATATAAACTGGGAAGAAGGAAATGTGAAGAGTTGCCAAAACTTAAGAGAAATAAATGACCTATTTTTAGACAGTACTGCGGATATAGGCCTAGAGCAAGCAGTAAAAGAGACCACTCGAGGAGATGCACTGTTAGACCTATTTTTTACTAATTTCCCTAACCTTACAAGAGAGATCAAAATTCTTCCTGGACTAGGGGACCATGACATAGTCCAGATTGATTCAGAACTGAAACCCTTCAAGAAAAGACCTATTAGGCGACAGATTTACCTATGGAATCAGACAGACGAAAATAATTTGAAAAGGGAGGCAGCAACTTTTGGCAGTTTCTTCATGAAATACCGCTCTTCAAAAACTGACGCAAACAAACTCTGGGACTGTATCAAGTTAAATCTGAACATGATCATGGAAAATGTCCCAACAAAAATGTCATCCACAAAAATTCACCAACCCTGGATAAATACTTTAACGAAAAGATTAGTTCGAAAAAAACATAAATGCTTCAAAAAAATGAAACAGTGCAACTCCGAACGAGTGAAAAACAAATATCTAGAAATTAAAAGATTGACCCAGAAAGAATGCCGGAAAGCTCATAATAATTATATCCATGAGATGATAAGTGATACATCTGATAACAGTAAAAAACTTTGGAGGTATGTGAAAAGTAAAAATAAAGAAAACTTAGGAGTAGCCGCACTGATCGATGAGAGAGGGCACCCACAGCAAGATGCCCAAAAAAGAGCCAATATCTTAAATACTCAATTTTGTAAGGTCTTTTCCGACCCAGGGGGTGTCTTCTCGGGAGAGCTGAGTGGTGCCAAACTGCCGGATATGGATGAAATATATGTCACAGAAAATGGAGTACTGAAACTTTTGGAAAACCTTAACGAAAATAAAGCTACAGGGCCTGATGGAATTCCCGCCAAATTACTGAAACTCTGTGCCAAGGAAATTGCCCCCGTTTACACTTTGTTATTTAGAGCTTCAATTGAACAAGGAAAAATACCGGAAGACTGGAAAAAAGCAAATGTAGTACCCATTTTTAAGAAAGGAAATAGAGCGAGTCCTGAAAATTATAGACCAGTCTCCCTGACATCAATATCCTGTAAACTGTTAGAGCATATCTTGCACACCAGCATCATGAAGCATCTCGAGAGACACTCGGTTTTAACACATGTACAGCATGGTTTTAGAAAACACAGGTCGTGTGAGTCCCAGCTGGTCACAACTTGCAATGATTTTGTTAATAATTTGAATAACAACAAGCAGACTGATACCATCTTATTAGATTTCAGTAAAGCCTTCGATAAAGTGCACCATGCTAGTCTATTGACTAAATTAAACCATTGTGGAGTTAGAAACAGTACTTTGAAGTGGATTAAGTCTTTCTTAGAAAACAGAACACAGATAGTCGTCGTTGACGGAAAGTCATCCAATCCTGCAGCTGTTCTCTCGGGAGTACCCCAGGGTACCGCAATGGGCCCCTTACTATTCCTAGTTTATATTAACGATATGCCAAGTAAGATCTCTCCAGGCACTAAATTACGACTGTTTGCTGATGATAGCCTTCTTTATAGAATAATAAACTCAAAAGAAGATACGGAAATCCTACAGAAAGATCTAGACAGTCTACAAAAATGGGAGAGGGACTGGCGTATGGAATTCCACCCCAATAAATGCCAAGTCCTGAGAATTTCAAATAAAAACCACAACATCACCTCAGACTACTTTATACACGACGAAAAATTGAGCGAAACATATGAGGCTAAATATTTGGGTGTAACATTGGACAGAAAACTTACATGGAGCCAACATATTAATATCACATGTAACAAAGCAAACAGCATACTAGCATTTCTGAAAAGGAACATCTCTAACTGCGATAGGAAAGTAAAAGAGAAATGCTATAACACCTTTGTGAGGCCCTCCCTAGAGTATGGCTGCAGTGTCTGGGACCCCCATTGTCGAATAAATATAGACCAACTGGAAAGGGTCCAGAGGAGAGCTGCCCGCTTTGTGACGAATGACTATACTAGAAGTAGTAGTGTAAACAAAATGATGAGAGACCTTCAGTGGACACCATTAGAAGAGAGGAGAGCAAAAAACAAAGTAAAAATATTTTATAAGGGCAGGGAAGGAAATATCCATATCCCACTGAACCACCTCACCATTAATACCAGAGGCAACAGAAGGAATAATATAAAATATAACATCCCAAGCTCACGGGTTAACAGCCATCTTTATTCTTTTTACCCTAGTGTCATCAGGATGTGGAACAACCTCCCGGCAGAAGTCCAAACACTACCGTCTGCAACGACTTTCGACAATGAATTAAAGAACATAATTATCCGTTGCAGCTACCATTATAACTAAAGTGCGGGTTGTATTTCTGTGCACAATCTGGAAACCAAGAGATATTTATACCAGAGTTATTATATACAAAAGATTTTACACAACTAAGATATTTTTAAATGGTCTTAACATCTATGAAGGTTTTACCCTGCTTTTAGCCTCAGAGGAGCGACGTTGAGTCGCATATAGTAGTGCAGTTGGGGGAATCGTCTTCTAGACGTGCCAACTATGAAAGAAGAAGAAGAAGAAGAAGAATTTTCCAAAAATAGGCATTAAGTTTGTTGTTATATTCAATGTCGTCATCTGTAATCGAATAAATAAATAGTATCGATTCCACTTCCGGTTTATTGGAAAAACTAAGATTGTATCAAGGGCAAAGGACGATAATCATGTGATTGAGGTATTGCCTTTTTGAGAGTGCAAAATTATGAAGCTGTGCTTGATCCGGAGACATTTATCTTAAAAAATATTAATAAGCATAAACGTTTGAATTAAAACAAGATGTTTTTAGCAATGTTGATAAAGGAATGGATTTAATATATGAGTTTATGCATAATGAGGTCAAACCCATAACGGCTGACAATGTGGGATTCTGTGTCATATAAGAAAACCCAAATTTATTTATAGTACAGAACAGCCACTTTGGGGAAACCCGGGTGGTCACTGGCTCCTGCTTCCATGTAGCGTCGAGGTCGGCGGTCGACCAAGGTACTCGCACGGCTGGTCATGCCCAACCAGCCTGTAAAGCTTAGGGTCTGGCGAGATTTCCTCCCTTGAGGCGCTACTGAGGGACTGAGAGTTGGGGTGGAGTTTGGTCGGGGGTAGGCCGGACAAAACATACGGATTAGAACCTACTTCCTTAGATCTTAAGGGGCAACTGATACTATAGTATTAGACTTGGGATCGTCCATGTCATGGGAAAAGTGCTCTCGCAACCACATAGTCACACGGCACATTTGTGCTAGGTAGGGTAGTGTGTGCTGGAGTCCCCGTGCCACTTTTTTTTTTCTTTTTTAAAGTTTCCCGAGCACTAATCACTTCACAAATAAGTGTGTTGTCTTAAAGTGAGCGTTTCTATTTTTAATGCTCAGGTGGAGGTTAACTGGGGGGGGGGGGGGGGTGGAAGAATTTTTCTCTTACTCCATTAATCACAGTGGTGTAAATCTGTCTCTTGGAAGACAAGACATGGATATTTTAACCTCAAAGAATCTTAAAGAAGGTAAAAATGCACTTTTCTTTTTTCTCGAGTTAAGACTGTTGATGGGGAGCAGGTCAATTATGTATTTTCAATATGATGAGGCTGTATCAGAGATGACGTTTGGACCGCTCTTGGACAACCACTATAATTGGACTGATTCTAAAATGATGCCGGGAGACATTAGATAGTCTGGACCCAGTACTGAACAGTATCCAAACTTTGGACGTCTCATGCCTTGCATGCCCTTTCCCGCGGGCGATCGTGTTTTGTTACAAAACGTGAATTTATACACTTTGACATTTTGCTGTGCTCCGGGCTGCCTGAATTATTCGACGGATGTAAGAGATGGCCAATTTATTAGTGTTAAGCCATCACCGGCAAGTCTAGCCACGCACACTAATTTTACAAAAGAGAAAAAAATTCTACTTATGCGGAGAGATGAAAGAATAGGGGAAACCTTGTCGGGATGAGGTATTTGGTTGGCAGGGGGGCAGTGGAGGGTCCCAGCAGTCGTCAGCTTACATTGCTGACGAATCTGTTCGTACCACGAGGGCCATGATCTGTTCTTACACACACATTGCTATAAAATCACGTAAACGCATAAACGCTCGTTGACTCTCTTTCAACCAGCAACCATTAACATAGGATATGGCAGTTTTTATTGTTGTCGTTTTTTTATTAACGCGGCCGTTTAATGATGCATATTCCTCAAATACCAACAAGGAAGTGTATTGAGCGTTTGGAAGGGGGGGGGGGTGAAAGATTGACAAACAGGGGAGGTCAGCAATTTGTTAAGTCCTCTGACCCGGAAGTAAGCTTTCATCCTAGGGGAAGTAACTAGCAAGCTCACTTTACTTCCTCCTTATAAGCCGTATTTGTCCGTAACCATGTCCCATCAAACAGGAATTACGGGTAAGTTTGGGAAGACTGAAATATTAATGGAGCTCATTGTTTAATATAGCGGTTTAGCTGCATTTTGTTGTGTTTGAACCAGAACAGCTGCAACGCATATGAGCCATGCTTGCACAGACCAGCCCGTTCAATTTATCTCGAGGAAGGAAATGGTGGGCGTTGATAGCCTCTTCAGCCAAGGAGATCTAGAGTCTAGATCTAGAGTACAGTAAGAAGCTTTATAATGTGCACGGAACAAGGACTTTACATGCAGGTATAGACTTACGCTTTGTAAGTTTTATTACTTAATGTTTGATTTATTCATCACAGAATGAGTCAGTGGCATTGGTGGTTATGATAATGAGTAATAGAGATCAAATCTAGATCTAGATCTAGATCTAGTTCTGGTTCAACTATCTCTCTTACCACAAAACTTGGGGCTCATAATACGGAAATCACGGTAGATCTACACCTTAAAGTGCAACAAGTCCTATAATTTTTCATGAAACTGTTTGTCTCAGAATATGCGACCTATGAGTAGGCCTATGACCATTTTATTTTATGCTTTCACTCAGCCAATGACGAATTGAGAACCTTCCTTGCCCAGGCTAAAGATGGCAAAGTACGACTTTTGAAAGTTACAATTGAAAATGGTAAGTTTCCTTTTGGACCAAAATTAAATTTTACATACTTATATTCACTACATAGGCCTTTAACCCTCCAAGTGTCAGGCATAAATGTGGTGTCAGAGCATATTTAACTCACTGACGCCCGTTCCCGCACTAGTTGCGGGATACCTAAATCGACGCATAAGCCCAATCCCGCACCGCCTGCGGGATACATGAATAAAATTTCTAACCCCTGCACTGTTCCCGCAACGCTTACGGGGTTGGTTCTCTGCGGCAGTTTAACATCTTGACTTGTTTCGTTGAAAGTTTCACCGGGTTCGGCTGGCAACTTTTTTTAAAACGATTTTTTAAAAACTATCACTCTATGCCGGGTCGAAATAAGAACTACTGTCAGTTGCGTGATCTGTCACAGCTGACCACTAGATCTAGTCAAGACAATGGCTTCAAAACGCAAGAAAACGAACATTTTCCAGCTGTTTGAAGACACCAATGATGAATCTGAGGTAGATGTAGCCTATAATTCAGATCTAGATCCTGAATTCGTGCCTGGGAAGGGAAATTCTGACTCAGATTCTAGATCTAGCCCTCCCAGTACCAGCGATCGTGCTAAGGCTAAGGCCAGTGCACTGAGTAAGGGCAAGGGGGAAGGCAAAGCCAGTAGTAGGTCTAGTTCTTGTTGACTAAGGTGAATAATAACATTACTTTCAAACACTTGTGACACTTTCATACAATTTTTTTGACATTTTTATTAGGTCATCAGTACAATACACAAAGGCCAGAAATTTTTTGCGAAACAAAGAAACTTGCCAAATTTTGAAAATTCATGAAAAAAACAACTATCTGAATAAATTTATTCAAGTTTTGTTTTTTGCATTGTTCAATTTAAAACCTGTTATGTGTCAAAATATGGAATGGATTGGTGAATATATATTATGTGGTTGTGGGAATTTTTTGAAATGCCCCCCAAAACCCCTGGTCTTTAAGAGTTGTTCCGCCGTGGCGGGCTGGTCTTCAGTGAGTTAAGGTTTTAATATAAGGTTTCAAAATAGATTATGTTGTACACAATATTCAATCAAATGCTATAAAACTATACATTTTCTGGCAGGAAAATGAAAGGACTAAAGGAAGAAACATTTTTTTTTATAACATCATATGGTGTAATGACCTTGACCTTGCCTGAAACGACCTTTATCATTTTGACATACCAGTAGTACTCACTTTTACTGTTTTAGTAACAATGAAGGGCACTTGTGCTGCTCTAATTGTTTCACTGCTGCTAAAAACAATTAGTCAATTCAATTTCCTGCCAGAAAATGTATAGTTTTGTACACTTTGGATGAAAATTATATCATGTCTGGTTCTAGTACTTTCATCATAAACAGCTACCCAGCCAAACTTATCTACCTCACCTTCATCAAGTCTACCATTATTTTGGGAAAAGTGTCCAATAAATAACGCAGTTATGTCCCTTTTCCTTTCAATTATCGGCATACTATCACCCATTCCTCCAATATCATTGTTATGTGGAGCAGTTGTGTGGCAAAGATTGGCCGACATCGGAGAAATGCTGTAGCTATCAAATGCGCAGTGCTTTCCTT
Organism: Onchidella celtica; assembly: GCA_963931925.1. Classification (NCBI taxonomy): domain Eukaryota; kingdom Metazoa; phylum Mollusca; class Gastropoda; order Systellommatophora; family Onchidiidae; genus Onchidella; species Onchidella celtica. The sequence goes on from OZ007572.1 coordinate 36,863,573, forward strand.
TTTTTTTTTAACCTCGAGCTGACTGTTTCTTCAGAAGAAGCGATGATACCGATATACACACAGTACGGCAGTTAACTGAGAGATTTAGGTCAAGGCCAAGTATCAACGGCGCACGAATGTTTTGTGGGGGAAAAAAGTACTCGGTGTTACGAGTGGGGTATCGAGTGTTACGGGGATGGTTATTATGAATTACGTGTTCGACTGCATTTTAAACTATCGAGAGGTTTTAGAAATTACTCTGCCATACCATGCCACATACACTAATAACAATTTCGAGTAAGTTATATCAAGGACCCTGTAGGGCCACAAATTTATTACTTTAAGTTCCTAACAATTTCGTCTATCTTTTACATACCAAAAAGACAACATCAGCAGCATCAAATGAAAATACTATAATACATAGCTAGAAGTCTCCTCTAGATTCTTAAGAGGTTATATCATACTAACTCATTCACAATTTAATTATTACTTATTTATCTTCAGAAATATAGTCTGCCTACTATCTCACAAGTGATATTCTTATGTCTCAGACGACAATATTAACTCAGTTAATTGCTTGTAAAGGATCAAACCGTCAAGACACACTGACGTGGTTAAGATAGATCTAGATCTGCTCTAGGATGGGCTGGCAATCCCCAGCCTCATCCAGACACATCAATTACAATTTACAAATGTGTATACCAGACACTCATTCTAGATCTAGTTGCAAGTAAAAAACATTATAGTCTTGCATCCTTGGGTAGCACTTCTACTGGAAAATTAGGGTCAGATTCACGTTCATCGTCGAATCACTGTGTAGACACTTACGATTAGTCCCTGATATGAAATCAGGGAATAGAAGGAAATAGCTGTGGATAATTCCATTGTCTATCAAGGACATAGACATGTCTTTAACAGTCTCTTGATTCACTCAGGCTGAATCTAAGCCGACGCCCTCGCAGGTGGAAAATTCTGCATGGAGTGAAAAAACCTAAAGATGGCTCCGCTTATATCTTCTGCAATTCCCCAGCGAACTGCCCAAATTTGATTGGTGCATCCATTTCGAGCTCAGCTCGCAGTCTATTAATAGTAACAGACAAAGTTAATCTAACATGTCAAAACCTTTCCTAAAGTCTCTACACCCTCTACGTTTTATGTACGAATTTATTCACTCCTTATTCGCCCCGTCTTTCCTTGCTAAAGTACACCCAAACCACGGGGTCGAAAACTGCACCGTCACTGTTAATTTATCCATTCGTTCTACCTTGCCCCACTTTCTTTCCATCTCTAAGAAAAAGCGTTACAAAAACAAACTGTCCACGGGAATAGTTCAAGGACATTTGCACTGGCTAAAATCAATGATGACATGAAATAAACAAACCCGTGACCCAGCACGGCAATTCTAGTCCTAACCCTGACACTCGGTCTGTAGTACTCTGTACTTTTACTGCCGTACGCCTATGCAAGGCACTTCACACTCCCGTTACTGAAGCCAAGGGTCAACCTTTGTGTCCGCACACCCTCTCTCTTACCCCTCCCCGCCAGCACCGCAAAAAGAAATAAAGAGATCTTATTGTCTTTATATGTCTTTATTGGCTATTTATAAATCACATTCACAGAACGGGACCTATGGCCGTTTTAATCGGCCGGCGACACTTGGAAGGTTAAAAAATTTATTGGCTCATACAAGTCTAAAATGCACATATTCACTTTACCTGAGTGCCTGGCAGCTAGTGAAATGGAATGTTCGAAAACTTCATGTTTTCAGCTTAAATTTATGTGTTAATTATTATCAGATTGATCAAAATCATTTAACTCTTTCAGGACATGTCACCGATTTATATTGTATTCTACATTCAGTTCTCTTTTATTTGATGTATTAAACATTTTACATTACTTTTCTGAACCGTGCTGTTTTTTCCAGAAGTGGGAAAAAATTAATTACGTCCAGACTTGACCAAACCCCCTAACACTGGCGTCCTGAAAGAGTTAAGAGAGAAACTCAGTTCAGTGCATGTCATTGTCCCAATGATCTGGAGTCTAATGTTCGTGGAATGATTGTCATTGAAGTCTTAACAGTTTTGAGAAATACCCCATGCCTTGTAACTCTCTCATTACGTTAGATGTGACCATATATTGCGTTATTACTTTTCTTTTGCAGGAGATGCAAATATGTAATGTATATATATATTCACAGGTTAAAACAAATTGTATTTTTGATATATATATATAAGCTGTATTATATTGTATACAATCCTCACTACATGTATTTTGTATGTGTGAGAGTTTGTCTTAATAAAGCTATGATGTATTTTCAGAGGAACTTACTTATGCAACATCCACTGAGCCATCAGGCACATGGGAAGAAGATATCCTTTTGCACTGATTATTATATAATGCAGTTCAGTTATAATATTTGAAAATATGCACAAAGAGGAAAAGCAACTCTTTTATGAATTTTAATTCATTTGAACATTTGATTACTGGCTTGTTGTTGTACTTGTTCAGATATAATATATAAGTGACAAAGAAATTGGTATAAAATGTGGAAAGCATGATTAGCTTATTGAATGTACTTGCTTGCCCTTAACTAGTCCACATTATGATGCCATGATTCTGCCCCTCTTGGATGACCAGTTACCATGCTACATCCTCTACCGTTTTGATTCAAAAAATAGTATGGGATATGAATGGCTGTTCATAGCTTGGTCGCCAGACTTTGCACCTGTGAGTATTAACCCACAGAAAATGATGACTCTGCAGTGAAAAAGACGATGGGGTCGATGATCGGGCTGTACTGTAGTCGAAAGGACGAATGATCAGCCCGACTGTACTGTAGTGGAAAGGACGAATGGGCCAATTATCGGCCTATTGAGAATGTAGTTCTGATTAGTCCTGTCATGTTGTTGTAGCCAATCAGAATGCTTGTTTCATAAAATCTATGGATCTGTATTATAATCAATGGCTGATCTTCCTGCTATTGGAAACGCATTATTGTTTCTTTTCCAGTGAACCCCCATCTTTCTCATTCTGGATAGGTAACATCCAACCTGCCTCCAACTTCTCCTATCTCCAAAGGGTTAATTTTCAAAACTTGTTACTGTACAAAATGGTACCTCACTATCTGTTTGCATTTTTTTTTTATTGTACTTTGTTTGCATGGGCATAGGTAGGATTTTGGTCACATGAAAATTAAATCTGTATGATAGCTGTCTAAATGCATCTGCACTAAAGTATTTAAATTTAAACCCTTCACTGCTACATTCTTTTTCTTGAACAGTGCACTCTAACTATTGATTTTATGGCACATGCACTGTCATTTGGAGGACGTACGGTGTAAGTTCAATGTATGAAGGGGTTAAATTCAAATACATTTAAAGTTATATCAGAATGCTTGTTTCATAAATCTGTGGATTTGTACAATCTGTACAAATGGCAGATCTTTCTGCTACATTCTTTTTCCTGCTGTATGCTGAACAGTGCACTCTCACTATTGATTTTATGACACATGCTCTATCATCTGTAGTGCAAGTCCACAGTTCATGAAGGAGTTAAACTCATACTATTTAAAGTTCTGACACTGACAGTGTTGTGATCTAGTTTTACAGTAACAGTAGATCACTGTCATATGAAACAAAATATTTTATTAGTAGGCTAATCTGTGTTTGCATTCTCATAAATAAAAGAATAGTGACAGTTAAACCTGCAGAAAAGATGTTTTAAAGATATTTCTTCAATTTTGAATTTAAGTTACATGTACTTGAAACACACTTGCATTTCTCAACAAATTCCACAAACAAATAGCAGAAAGTCTTTGTTTGTTTTCAGTAATTCTAAATACAATCTTTTGAGGATTTCATTTGTACATCTCACAAACCCTCCAGATCTGACCAAGATTGAACCGCTTTTGTGTTTTATATATTTTTGTCCTTATCTTGCCATGCCAGGTCAGACAGAAAATGTTGTACGCCGCCACAAGGGCCACTATGAAGACAGAATTTGGTGGTGGACAAATTAAAGATGAGATTTTTGGCACTGCGCAAGTGAGTTCATTTTATTGCTCCCTTTGGCCCATGATCAGCCACTGACTTATGTCATATGTGAGAAAAATGCAGTCACTTGGGCATGATACTTAGTAATAATAAGTTCAGCCCTTTAACCTTTACCACGCACCAGTTTTGCTCATGGTTATTTATGTTTCCCCCTTTATGTAGCAGTCTGTGCCAGTATTTTTCAAGACATTTGTCTGAGTTTAAAAGTATAAAGAGCCAGCACCAACATTACTATATCAGGCATCATATAAGCAGGGTATAAATTTATCCATGCCTGATTCCTTTTTGTACCAAGTGCATAGTTTTTAAGGAGATTTCTTTTGTTTTCTTTTATTAAATATGTCAGGAGTGGCCAAACCGTGGCTCATGAGCCACATGCTTCTCTTTGGCCTCCAATATGCGTATCCTGGAAATATGTTGGCTGAGCTCTTTTTTCATCACAACAGTTTAAAAAACTGCATACATGAGTAAATATCGTTGCATACTTTCTATAGTATAGCGTAATATTTATATAAACTTTTTGTGACAAAAATGTGTATGTGACAATTAAATTGTGTGTGCGAAGTTTGGTTACATCTTGTGGCTCTTGAATATCTGGAGTTTATCGTGTGTGGCTCCTACATTAAGCAAGTTTGGCTACCCCTGAAACATGTCATGAAGCAAAGGAGAAAATGCTATTGATTTTCACAAACTGGCCAGGATCTATTGAGTTGATCTGTCCTCTTAGCAAATAATACCTGCAGCAAATTAATGTTTTGACTTTACCCTCCTGCACCCCTGTACCCATGCTCTTGAAGTGGTAAAATTTTAGTATCACTCAAACGATATTGATCTTACTAAACTGTACCACAGTCATCTATACTGAAGCTTTTTTGTCATTCAGTGTGAAGCTTTTTCCTGTTTGGTTATTTTATGTTATGTATCATTTAAAGTTACATGCCTTATTCCCTCAATCCTTTGTCACAAATGTATGTACAAAACCGCACCAACTTCTTTAACTGATCTTTTGACTCCCTATGTACCATCACGACATCTCGGATCATCTGCTCACGCTAAAAAGTTTAAAATTCCTGAGATGTCCCTTAAGACCACGGGTGAAAAAATCTTTTTCTCTTTTCAAGGTCCCCGGCGCCTGAAAATTTTATGACTTTTAAACATCAGCTGAAGACTCATTTTTGTCCATTTCTTGGGGGTTTTTTTTTCACCGAAAAATTTTGTGTATTATCTGTCTTCTCTTTAGTTTGCTTTGTGTCGTTTGGATTTCATTTCTCGTGCAGGGTTTCGCCACATACAACTTTTTCTTTTTGCCCAATTTTGACATTGCTTATAGCCCTGCTGCGACCCCACAGTTTTTCTGTGGTTTTTATAATATTTTGGTTTTTCCAGAGTATGCCTGTGTATTGTGTGTGTGATTATATGATATAAAAGTTGTAAAGCTCTTAGAGCCTGGTTGTTAATGGGATGAAGCGCTATATAAATGCTGCGTATTATTATTAAAACTTGGCACAATGTGATATGAGTCAACGGGCGCATCCCTATTTCAGGGTAATGATTTCAGTGGGTTGAGAGATACATTTTCTACAGGACACAGTGCCGAGTGACAGACATGAGAGTGGTAATGGAAGTGTTTCTTGTTTTCAGGGTGATGTTTCCTTTTCTGGCTATCGTAAACACGTGCAGGCATCTCTGGCTCCTGCCCCTCTCACTATGGCTGAGGAAGAACTCCAGATGATTAAACAGAACGAGGTGAGACCTACATAGGAAGCATTTGGCATTTTGATTTTCTTGTCAAATGTGAGATTTACAATTCTTTGATCCCATTTGTTACAGACATTTTAGTTTTTCAAGGGAATAGGATTTTTGACAAAATCTGAAAGTGATCTTTATTATAATTAATAAAACCTGTCATTTGTTTCATCAGTATGAAGATTATGCATTTGAAAATGTTCACAATTGTCTACACTGAAATCAAATGTACTCTTTGTTTAAGGCATCTGAATACGAGATAGGTGCATCATGTTTCACTTATTTTTACCCAAGGGAAAGGGAAAGAAGTCACATGTTCCATTATCTGTAAGGGTGTTAGTGTTGTCTTATTCATGATTATTATATTTTACTTGCTGACTGTGTAGCTGGAAGCATCCATGCAAATGGTAAGAACAAATGCCTGCCATGACTATTTGGCTCAGTCAGAAAAAAAATAAAATGTGACTGGCTGAGTATGTTGACCTAAATAACCTGAATGCTTGCAAAGCTATTGTGTTTGATGATCCAGAATAGACTGAAATGCTGGGAAATTACTAAAAAAAATTCCTTATTAGGTCATTTTCTGTGTAGTATGATTTACTCATTGCATTTGTGATATTGTTTTTTTGAGAATTGAGGTAGAAAAACCAGTTGAATTACTTTGTGGTAGTACCAGTTCTCTTTCTCATATTAAGACTTTCCTTTTGCAATTCATATGATTAATGTGCAATAGACATGAAATTGATTGTAGTGTGCTGTGTTTAATTCTTAACAGCATCAAAAGAGTCCTTGGTGATATATTTGTTCATGGATCTCTATTAATGTCCATGGTGACTAACTTCTCCTATGTCACTGTTCATGACCACAGTCCTCTCATGCATCATGCTTCCTGTTGTGTAGAGTGTTGGAATAGGTCAAGTGGACAATGAGCAGAGTTCCATGAGGAAAAATGAAATGGAAAAGAAGCCTTTTGCATTAGGAACAAGAGAAGAAAAGCATGATAATAAAATTGCAATAAAATTGGATGTTCTTGTTATAGTGCAATAACTCTCTCTTCTTCCTATAGGATTTGCATAATTATACTGTTCAGATTTCTGTGTGTAGAATGCATTTCTTTGCTAAAGTATTTGACATTTAAGTCATTTTTTTATGGGTCATCTTTCCTTGACCAGAGCTGTCACAAGTTTCTGTTAGAATGGCAGTTCACCATGAGAATCACTAGTCAGTTGTGAAATGTAGACATTTTATGCATTGGTTGTCTTTTCTTAGTGTTCCTGCTGCCTTCCCCTCCACATTGTGTCCTCTTCTCTTTATTTGCAAACTTAAACTCTTCACCAGTTCTCTTAAATAACTCATTGTCTGTAGGAAAATCATTCTGTACTGGTACATTTGCATGCAGATGAAAAAAAATTAAGAGAAAATTTGTGGCATTCCTCTTATTTTTGACCAGGTTTGTAGTTCATTTGAATCTGCTCTTTAACAAAATTCTGAAGGCTTATGGGGTTATTGTCATTTAAAAAAACAAACAAACAAAATCTGAAAATACTGAAGGCTTATTCATATTGGGCCATTGTCATTTAGAAAAACAACAACAAACAAACAAAATCTTAGCATGGTGATGTGAAGGAGACAATATTGAGATGGATGTTCAGGTCTACTACAACTTTTCTATTATTCAGATGATTTCAGGAACTCTATCTCTGTTAGTTTATAATGTATCACAGATGAAAGCCTGTGCAGTGTTCCCACAGAGAATTTCCAGTGTCATAAATTATAGTGCCAGACTCCAGATTGTAAAGTAGAGAACATGTATACAGGAAGAGGAAACAATTTGTTTACATTCAAGCTGAATGAATCGGGTGGTCACTTCTCACTTGAGAAAATATAAGATCACAAAGATTAAACATTTCTTGTAAGATCCGTTTATCATGTATCTATGTGCAAGATTGGTGTGGGTACCCCAAATGTTTAATTATACAAGATTGGTGTGGATACCCCAAATGTTTAATTATGCAAGATTGGTGTGGGTATCTTCGGACATACGATGACAATGTGTTTTTTCAAAGTGTAGTTTAGACGTAGTGAAGAAAGCATTCATATGGCATTATAGTTCAGTTCACACAACAGTTTTGTGAATATTAGAATATCTGTAATCACAACAGTCTCACATGCACATAAGATTCTAAGCTCATAATTATGGAAGTGCTTTGGATGGAACAGTTTACAAGCGAAGCTGAATATAGAAAGTACTTGGCTGTGTTCACTGTTTAGCTATATATATCCTCTTGGTTGCCACTCTGACTGGTTGAGGACTGATCAGGGTGCCACACAGGAATAAGGTGCTTTGAACGCTGCAGCATTGATCAACTTTAGTGATACCATGCAGCCTGCCACACCAGTGCTCAAAATCAGCCCCTTACAAGTGATAGATATGTCTGCCTGGTCTGTCGGCATCTATGCCATTGGTGATAGATCTAACCAGTCATCGCAGACTTCACAACAACCAAGCAAATTAACTGGAAAGAGAAGACAAGATCTGTCAGACCATGAACACACAGTCCATTATATTTTCTCTGTTCAGCTACATTTGGAAACCATCTCTTCTGGAGCACTGCCCTGAATTATACTGGTGACACTAATTGAATTTTGTTCTCCATGGATTCCCCACAGGTTAACGCCCACATCCATGTGGACACAAAATCCCAAACTATGCAAGGTGTGGCCTTCCCTGTCACATCTGATGCTGAGGCTGCAGTGATGTCTTTCAGGGACGGTGCTATCAATTATGTGCAATTGGTGAGTCTGGGTTTGATAGCAAATAGCCTTTTCCTTTGCCTTTAGTGTCTGCCCAGTAAAGTCACTTTGCAGATGTTTCATATGTTGCATATTAACCCTTTGAGTATCATATTGATATTAGCTGTAATTTGTTTTGTACTGATTGGTATGGAAAGGGTAAAAAAGAGTGAAGACTAGAGAAAGGAAAAATGAAATGTGCTTCTGACGTGGAAGAAGTCCAGATGAATACATTTAGAAGGATCTGAGATAGTGACAGGTGTTTTCAGATCTGAGGAATTGATGGTGTCAAAAAAAAGACATTTATGTCAGAATTATGCTTACAAAAAAGTTTAATATGCAATTGAGTTATTGTACAATCCTTTCATTGTTGGTGTAATAACAACTATCTTCTACTGAATGTTAAGAAAACAAAAGAGCTTGTTTTTGACTTTAGGAAAAATAACAACGATCCTGTTTTCCCTCTTACTATCAACAATGAAGAGGTTGAAATTGTCACAGAGGCCAAATATCTTGGCATTACTATTGATTCATTGCTTAACTGGCATGCGCATGTAACATATGTATACAAGAAAGCCAACCAGCGCATGTATTTCCTCAGAAAGCTCCGCTTTTTAAAAGTTAACAAAAGCATTCTGAAAATATTTTACACCATGGCTATTCAGAGCGTTTTGATGTATGGAGTTGTCTGTTGGGGAGGAAACATCTTACAAAAAGATAAAAATAAGATCAATAATTTAATTAAAAAAGCATCCAAAATTTGTATCTGTGATCTGCCATATTTTGATGAGCTGTACACTGGTGCTTGTATTAAAAAAGCTAATATTATTATAAATGACCCCCAACATCCCCTGAACAAGGAATATATAAGATCTGTAAGAAGTTTAAGGCTGTTGTCAAAGAAAACTAAAACTGAGCGCTACTTTAAATCGTTTATTCCATCATCAACTAGGATGTTACAATAATGTCGTCATCTTGATCGTAATCTGTGCACAGTTGAATTATGTCCTGCGTGTCAGGTCAATGTGTTTTAGTTAGGGAAGCATATTGTGTGCACTGTTAATTTTGTTAATTTAGTTAATTTATCAGTGTGTGTATATATATGTGTGTGTGCGCGCTATGTATCATACTTTCTGCTTCTGTAACTGTATTGTTATGTATTCAATGATCAAAACAAATTTCCTTGTACAAGGACGAATAAAATTTATCTTATCTTATCTTATCTTATCTTATCTTATCTTATCTTATAATTTCCATGTATTCTATTGCTTTTAAGTTGTGGGTTGTTTGGGGCATCAATTTGTTGTCCATCTCACAGAATGGCGTATTGATGATTTTAGTGGTTTTAAGTAACAGCTACCGTATCTAGATTCTCACATACTAGTGTACAGATGTCTTTAATTGTTTCAACATAGTAAGCAGAAACGCTTTTGCCTCAGGCCAAGAAATCTCATTCCCTCCAAAACCTTGAAATGATCTCCTGAAAAATTGTGGATATAGCACATGAGATGAACAAGAAATGAGTCTATTTGTGTTGATATTGTATATCATCTGTCAGCTGTTGGAACTTTGCTAAAACTAAGCTCAAAGATTGTGGCTAGGGGACAGTGGTGTTTTACATACAGTTTTACAGTTATAGCTGAGCAGTGAACACACAACTCAGTATTTTCTCTATTTGGCTGTGTACTATGGTCCCATAACAACAGATTTTTAGTTAAGTTTTAACGAGGTTCCAACAGCCGACCTGTGATATCGTCGCTATGCTGCAAGACTCCCGTAACTAACATTTTTGGCCACAATCACTTTTTTCGTTGTTTGGGTCTGAAAGTCAATGGTGCACCTTGTGTCAAAAGCTCATGGCTGAATTCCTACAAATAAGGATATTGCAATAATCAAGTCCATTGTCTTTAGAATTCACTGGCGGCAATAAGCCAAAGAAAATCAGTTTTTTGGCTCTCGTGCAAAATTTTCAAAATGTTAGTTACGGGAATCTTGCAGGATAGTGACGATATGTACATCAGCTTGTGCTATTGCCAATGTGACATTCCTTAAGAAAATTTTGCATTCTGTTGTGATCACCATACTACGTCATCCACTGTGGAAATGATACATTGCAGAGCCTTGATATGGTGAAAGAAGTTGTTGACAGGCGTGATACCACATGATATGAGAGACGCCAAAATTGTCACACTTTACAAGAACAAAGGAGACAAAGGCGACTGCAACAACTATCGAGGCATATCCCTCCTCAGCATTACTGGAAAGGCTTTTGCTCGCGTCATCCTCTGCCGCCTTCAACAACTGGCGGAAAAAGTCTTACCAGAAACACAATGTGGCTTTCGGAGCAAACGATCAACTATTGACATGATATTTGCACTTCGGCAAATCCAAGAAAAATGTAAAGAACAAAACAGGCCGCTTATAACATGCTTTGTGGACCTAACAAAGGCTTTCGACACCGTAAGCCGATCTGGCCTGTATGCAGTCCTTAAATCCATAGGCTGTCCACCAACATTGCTAAAACTTATTGCATCCTTCCACACTGACATGAGGGCATGTGTCAACTTTGAAGGCTGCACATCCAATTCATTTGCTGTAAACAGCGGTGTGAAGCAGGGATGTGTTCTTGCTCCTACCTTATTTGGTATATATTTTGCAGCCCTACTCAAGAATGCCTTTGGTCAATGTTCAGGTGGAGTACTTATTAACACCAGAGTGGACGGCTCCATTTTTAATGTTGCCAGACTAAAAGCAAAATCTCGTACAGAGCATATTATGTTACAAGAGCTCCTCTTCGCAGATGATGCTGCAATCGTGGCCCACGATGAAACCACGCTCCAGGCTCTCATCAATAGCCTTGCCAAAGCCTGTGACAAATTCATGCTAAGGATCAGTGTCTCAAAAACTGTAGTTTTGACACAAGGCTTGAGAAACCCCAACCCAATCATGCTGAATGGCTCTCCTCTGGAGCAAGTGGGAAAATTCTGCTACCTAGGCTCAACCATCAGTGGTAGCACAGACATAACAACTGAAATAAATGCCAGAATAGGAAAGGCGGCCACAGCTTTTGGCAAACTCTTAAAAAGGGTGTGGAACAATAGCAAGCTGACCATCAAAACAAAGGTACTCGTGTACCAAACTTGCGTCCTAAGCACCCTGCTGTATGGCTCAGAGACATGGACCACCTACTCCAAACATGAAAGATCCCTCAACTCCTTCCACCTGCGCTGCCTACGCAAAATTCTCAAGATCAAGTGGCAAGACAGGATCTCAAATATCGAAGTTCTGAGCCGAGCCAACATTCCATCAACTCAGGCTCTCCTAGGCAAAAAAAGACTGCGGTGGCTTGGACATCTCCACCGTATGGAAAATAATCGCATCCCCAGACAAATTCTCTACGGGGAACTTGCTACTGGCAACCGACCCAGAGGTAGGCCACATCTGCGATTCAAAGACACTTGCAAGGTCACGATGAAAGCATTCAACATCGACCCCAATGAATGGGAGAACCTTGCAAATGATCGAAGCAGATGGAGACAAAAATTGCGCAGTGGCACGCTCGCAATAGACTTCAAGGCAAAAGAAACATACCTGACAAAACGACAGAGGCGGAATGAAAACACTCGCCAAAGTGAACCCAAAAGACTGACCTGCAATCACTGCCATCGCACTCTCGGGTCAAACATTGGTAGAATAAGCCACGAGAGAAGCTGTCAGTCAAAGTGAAAGTGAATATTCTAGCTGCTAAGACCGTCTGTAAAGACGCTAAAGGCCATATATATATATATGGTCCCATAACAACAGATTTTTAGTTAAGTTTTAACGAGGTTCCAACAGCCGACCTGTGATATCGTCGCTATGCTGCAAGACTCCCGTAACTAACATTTTTGGCCACAATCACTTTTTTCGTTGTTTGGGTCTGAAAGTCAATGGTGCACCTTGTGTCAAAAGCTCATGGCTGAATTCCTATAAATAAGGATATTGCAATAATCAAGTCCATTGTCTTTAGAATTCACTGGCGGCAATAAGCCAAAGAAAATCAGTTTTTTGGCTCTCGTGCAAAATTTTCAAAATGTTAGTTACGGGAATCTTGCAGGATAGTGACGATATGTACATCAGCTTGTGCTATTGCCAATGTGACATTCCTTAAGAAAATTTTGCATTCTGTTGTGATCACCATACTACGTCATCCACTGTGGAAATGATACATTGCAGAGCCTTGATATGGTGAAAGAAGTTGTTGACCTGGCCAGCACAGACACCATCAGAGTCAATCAGCTGATCTCACACGTGCCCACAGAGAGTGCCAGATATCATTTATACAGATTCAGCCATACCCATGAGGGAGATGCAATGGATAGTATAGGTAAACTAGTGTATTTCATTTTCAGTAGTAATGACGGATCTGTCCCTCATCACACAGTACTGACCTACATATCATTACCATTCTCTAAAACTGCTACAGTGACTGTAGCAAAAATTCAAAAGATCGATTTTCATACATGTTCAACTACGTTCAAAGCCACATCAAATGATCTTGGTTCTAGACAACTAAGCCGAAAAATAATCGAATAGCAAACTTTCACTAGACCTGTTGTGCTAAAATAGAACAGTTCTTTGCTTCTCCTGAAAAGCAGTCAAAACCAATTACGACAGTTTTAGGGCATGGTGATGATAATAAATAGTGGGAAGGACATGAGACATAATATTTTTACAAAATTAAATTTCTGCCGAGTTCGAGGGTAAAGACCAAGTCTAGTCAAGTGCAAGACAGTGATGGCAGTTTGCTCTTTATACTAATATACTTATGTTTGTACATATATTAACTTATTTCTCCCTGCGAATGGGGAATCCACGTTTTGGATTCTGATAGTGACGAAGAAGCCATTGATGACTCTGACGATCTATTTGATGATGAAAATGACAGTAGTTCTCGCTCTAGTGATAGTCCAAGTAGTGATAATGATGAGCAGCCAACATGTTCTAGTTCTAGGGGTCGGAGCAGGGCCAGAGGCAGGGGTACTGTAACAAGGGGTCGTGGTCGCAGCATGAAAACTGCAAAATTTACTTGGGCCAACTGGAGCAACTTGGCCAAATTTACTTGGGGAGAAATGAGTTAAGTTGTGGAGACAGTTTTGTATATAGCAGAGATTTTCTTATTTTCAGTGTTTGTATATTCTATACCTAGCTACAAATGTTCAGTCAATGAGATATGATATATTTTCAGTGTTTGTATATTCTATGCCTGGCTACAAATGTTCTGTCGATGAGATATCATGTATTTTCAGTGTTTGTATAATCAATGCCTTTCAACAAACGTTCTGTCAATGAGATATAGAATCGATATAGAATAGAATCGATTTACAAAATAAAGTATTTTTTATATAACAGAGGTTTTCTTTATATTTTCAGTATTTGTGTATTCTATGCCTGGCTACAAATGTTCCATCAAGGAAAGAATGCTGTACTCCAGCTGTAAGTCTCCCCTGGTGGATCAATTGACAAATATGGGCATTGAAATTGAGAAGAAGGTGAGTCTGATAGGAAAAAGATCTTTGATGTTTTTGCAACAATTGAACTTTACAATCTGGAGAAATTCGAAACACTTTGCAATTTAATGAAATAAATAAATTTTCCAATTTTTAGGTGTTAAGTATAATCTTATCATGGTTGGTATTTGTAACTCTTTACAGTGAGTGGAAAGAGGAAATATATTTATCAAAATAGAGATATGTTTTTAACTGAATGTTCATGTTTGTATGAACTCATATTTTGTTTCATGAAAAGTTTTGCCTATTGTAATGATTATGTAGATTTTTTTTTCCTTTGTATTTCATTTCAATAACTAGTTTGTATTTTAAGGAATTAAGTTGGCCATAGAAATACCTTTGTGTAAATTTTATTCTGGATCCTCTTACACAGATTGAGGTAGATGACCCTTCAGAATTAACAGAGGAATTTATTTATGATGAGATTCACCCCAAGAAAAATGTTGCACGTCAAGCATTCGCTAAACCTAAAGGGCCCGCTGGCAGAGGCCCCAAAAGAATGACAAGGCCTAAGGAATAATGTCCATTGTTTTTGCCTTAGCTCAAATAAGAAAAGTTGTTTTAGCTTCCATTAATATCATCAACAGTGGGGATGAATGGTTGGCATGCAGTTGATTCAACATTGACAGTGGATTTGTGTTTTGTTCATTTTTCTACAAATAAAAAATAATTTGATGGTAGATGACAGCACAGCTAGTAGATAGTTTGTCACAATTTTATAAACAGTTTTTATTTAGATTTAAAACTTTGCTATTTTGCTTTAGTTGGAAGAGGAGGAAAACTGCACATTTTACAGTTCTTGAATGTGTAAGACATTATTTAAGGTATTTAACCCCATGACTGTGCTGTGGACATATGCCGCTTGATCCGAAAATCAGTACTGTCAGTGGGCATGACATCACACATCCTACTATAACGGGCCGTAACTTGCAAGTTCATTTCCTTTAAAAATATTTTTCAGCATATGGCAGAGAAAAACAAAGCAGTGACGGGATCAAGGCAAAAGCCGAAAGAAAATTTCAAATTTGATTAAAATTAAAGGAGCATGACATTTGGCCTGATAATAGTCATTAAGAGTCAGAGCATTACGTGAAACAGCAGCGGTTTTTTTTGTTGTCTTTATTAAATCACATTTGCTATGTTAAGTAATGAATATATTAGATAGGCTGACGTAAAAAATGATAAAGAATTTTTTTTAAACTGACAGAAGATTCCTAGAGCCGCAGCAGAGCTTTTGAACAAAGTTAAATGTGATAAAAAAAACACCAAAATACCTGTTTTATGAAGAATGCAAGCGTAGGAATTAGGGAATTAAAGCTTAAGATTTGGAAATTGATGTCACAAATTCCCTTAGAAAATTCAGGTCACCCCATTTATTTGTGAAAGGTGAAACAGTTGCATGCAGTGTAATAAAAATTAACTTGGAGCTAATAATGTGAAGTTTTGTCCGTTAAAATGACAACTGCAGCTAACATATCTTATTATTTTTAGGTTTAACCTGAGCAGGATCTTTGGAAACATGCTTCACATTTTAGTTTCCAATTTGGTGGCTGGTATAATCTTTCGAGAATCTGGTTATTGTCACCCTTGTTTTCATGGGTAGTTTTATGAATAATGATTGTGGTACGAAGTCTCCTTAGATTAGATGGCAAGAAATAACATCTTTTTAAATCACACATTGACGTCTGTACCCCGTGTTTCCATGTCTTTACTAACTGTTATGGATAATTAGTTGAGATAATTTTATTCCAAGTTCTTTTGTTTTCAGAAAAATGTTGGTGTTAAATTATATTCCACTGATATCAAAGTCTGGTAACTTTGAACAAAATATCTGTACAATTTACTACAACAGTGAACTGTTAATGGATTGTCAAACCTGTTGCATAAGTATTTGTTGTGTTTTGAATGTTATTTGGGAAAATGGCCTGCGGCCATATGAAATATTGTCGTTATCAGAGATGGTGAACTTTCAAATCAAATGTGATGAACAGGCGAACATAGGATATGTCAGGTTTTGGGATTGTTCCGTCTTACGAGCATTTGTTTGTAAAAAAAGAACTCTTTGCTGTCTCATCATATCTTTTAAACCTTAATTCATATCACTGTATTTCAAGAGGCAGAAGGTCAGTAAAAATTTTTAATGAATTGTTATTGTGAGTTAGAACACATGCATTCAAAGTAAATGATTTATCATAAATCATGCTTGCAAAACACTAATTTCAGAAGAAAGGGGAACAAAAGAAAAAAAAAAATACTTCAGCAGTTCTGTGTTTCACCAACCCTTTGGAGAGAAAGCAAATGGTTGATTACCATTTCGTTTGTGAACCAGTAATATTTGCTGAAACAGAGAATTAATCTAGAAATTAGTAATTTACAAGTGTGATAGTGTTTGTTTCATTTGTTGTACAGGAACTGAAGAAGTTCCTGAAAACTGTGAATCCTGAGATAATTCCTTCAAAGTTAAAAATGGCTGTGCGAGACTGTGGATGAATTTTACTCTTGTATCACAGCTACTTAATTTATATGTTTACATTTCATCCTTTGTCCATTCTTATATAACCATGAGTGATTTTGAACATACTCCCTTCTCTTTCATTGTTGGCCAAAAGCTGTCAAACTGTTTTGATGATCAGCCTTGAATGTTTCCATAGGGGGAATTATGTAGATTTTTATAATTTGTGAGATACAAGTATTGTTAATCTTTATAGTGAAGCCCGAGTAGATTGGGTCCGACTTAGGATTATTATTGTTATTATTAGAATAGTGCTCAATATTGATGCCAACTTTAGATAAGTTTCCTGGATGAGAAAAAAAACAACAAAACAAATAGGATACAAGACTAAAGGCCGGTGCTGGTTTGAAAATTAACCAAATGCGTTTAATTAATTGTTGTATGGTCATGTGCAAAGCTGGCTGTTATTATATGGAATGGGAAGTCAGTCTCCTAACTGGCATTTTCTCATGCGGACAGCTTGTTTTTCATATTTAATTGAATGATTAATTATTAGGTAATTTATAGAAATGTTCAGTAATTTGCAGTTCAAGTGCATAATTTTTAACAATATTCAGTAATTTGCAGTTTAGGTTCATACTTTCTAATAAGATTCAGTAATTAGCAGTTCAGGTCCATAATTTCTGATAAGATTCTATAATTTGTAGTTAAGTCCATAATTTCTGATAAGAATAAGATGCAGTAATTTGCGGTTCAAGTCCATAATTTCTAATAAGATTCAGTAATTTGCGGTTCAAGTCCATGATTTCTTATAAGATTCAGTAATTTGCAGTTCAATCAATCAAAAGTCAGAAAATCAGCAGTTTGAAAATTAATTATTATGTTACATGTGATTGCAGGGAATATTTTGTTTCTAGATTTCCACCACTCAGCGTGATAGAATTGACAGAATGCCACGATGTATTCTCTGTATATTTTTGCACTTCTGTTTTTAGCACAAAGAGTATATTTATTGAATAATGTTCAGTTCCATTAATTATAGGTGTGTTGTGACATTGGCAAAATTAATTTCAGTCCACCAACGCTTTAAAGAGGTATAGTTTACATTTTCATATTATTCTGCAGGCGATTTCATAGTATTGTTTAGGTAAAAGCATGGAAGGAAAGTTTCCAGTTGCTGTAAAGATACAGGAGCACGTTTGCATTTGGCCTTCATAGTAATTAATGTGTGGTAATGTTATGGTGAACAGTTTTTAGGTCAAGCATGATTTGCTAGCCCAGAGTAAATAACATGAAGAGTCCAAGCATAAATTAATCTGTAAAAACCACAACATTTGGAATGCAATGCGGCAGGTTTTGTCACAATGCTCTCTCATCCTGGATATTTATGACAGAAATTTTGTGAATTAATTTTTTGTTTTGTTTTTTGGCATCATAAAATGTCTGAATGAAATTCTCCTTACAGATTTTCCTGACATTATTCCTTTAATAATGCCCTCACAATAATTTACGTTCCTCTGTTATTGTTTTGTGAAAGTGATTTATCGTTCATTAGTGCCCCACATTTAGCTTGAATGTATTTTGATGCCAAGTTTTTTGTTGCCTTGTGAAACACCTAATAACTTTCTTTCTCAAAATATTTGGCAGTTCTGACAAAGGTAAAATTTGATTCCCTTGTACCGAATGGAATTGTAGTGACTTGGTAATAAGTGAAGCTGATGAACTGTTCCTATCACTGGAACTCAAGGATTTTGTTTTCGGTGGTTTGTGTGTTTGGGTCTATTGGATTTATTATATTCTATTACATGAAATTGTACAAAGTGTTTCTAAAACAGAACTAATGAAATATAGATTTGCAAACCTGAAATTTTGTGATTTTATGTGTACAGCATAACCGTAAGTTCTTTTTTGTTTTTTTTCAGTCTTTGTCCAAAGAATATGTCGTCACTGCTCTGTGATAATGACATTTGTGAGATTTCTGCCAAAAGGCAGCCGGTGGTTCATTGCATTCCTGAGCATGAGGGCTATCAGATAATATTCTAGAAAAAGAAATGCACCAACAGGAATATGTAATGCAAGAATCACAATGACATAAGTCAGCTAATCACAGGATGAGAAACAGGTTTTTTCTTTCTTAATATCTCAAAAGTGTCAAAAATGACTGATGTCATTAGCATAGAACAGTGACGATATGACATTTATTTGTGTGACAATTGAAATTTTTGTGAAAGATTTGCTGTGTGGCTGTTTTGACTTCAGTCAGATGTTTGATGGTTTTCGTTTTCATTCTTGCTGCTGCCTATCCAAAACCTTTTCTGCTGTTCAGGTTTCATTTATTTTTCACACTTTACAATGTAAAATTTTGCAACCCATATAAATCATTTTTTCCTACAAAAAAAAATGAAATAAACTTGAGACATAAATCAAATTTACTACAAATACTTTGAATAATATATAATTTTTAATCCAAACATGTACTTATTATAGGAAATGTACATAAAATGACATATACAATGTGCAAATAAAAGCATACTTAGCAAAAGCTACAGCCCGTAAAAATTTAAATTTGATCATTAAAAATGGACATCAAAGATAATGTAAACTAAAATGACAATTGTACATTATTAGCATTAGGCATTAAGGAAATCCAATGCTGAGTTGAAATAAAAAACAACAAAAAAACACCCAGTCTTCAAATCCTGGCAGAGAAATCAATACAAAGACTGTCCCAGACAATTTTCTGGACTACCGGCTCAAGGAGGTGAAAGTAACAGCCATTCAAATCACAATTGCTGATCCAAGTTTCGTGCTTACATACAATACATCACTCTGCTCCATGTCAGAAGCTTCAGGAATACAGGTTGTTAAATTTTCATGCCCTGTTAGCCACTCGAGAAATTAGCACATGAAGAAGCTAAGCAACTCTATATTTATAAAACCGCCTTTTAAGAGCCATCTTATGTACTGCAGGGCCAGTATGAAGCATGAGTGTTCTCTGATAGGGAACATTATGAATGTCAAATTTTACTCAATTCTTCTGCAGCTGAGACAAAAAAAAAAGTATAGCCCAGTAACATGATTTTAACATCTTTTCATACTAAGTTGACAACATGATGTAAAATGGAAGAGATGGAAAAACTGATTTGTTATGGGTTACCTTTCAGTGTGTAAAATATGACAACAAAATTTTGCTTGGTCTTGTTCCACAAAAATACCACATAAAATAGGCCATCACTATAAAATATAGCTGTGGATTAATGCACATGCATGATTCACTTTTCAATCAACTGGAACTGTGATAAAAGTTACATGATATAGCACCAATTCTAAAATCGTGATAAATGTTTTGATGATGTCATGGATACAGGTATAAAACAATACTATGCAATTAAGTTGGGTAGATTTTGAGGCATTCTACAAATTAAATGGTAACTTCTGAACAAGAAACTAATACTGAAATCAACAGAGACAGTAAAATGAGCTCTTCTAAAGTCAAAGGAAGTTTTTGTGTCGTATGTTTGATTTTTATTACGTCTTCAGATCTTAAAAATATTCTACATTAAAAACATTTGTAAAATTTAGCTTAATTACCCTAAAAAAAAAACCTTCCACCACAGAGACAGTGGGTGGTTGATGGGTGCTTCTCCTGTAATATTATTCTTATTCAGTCTACACTTTTTCTCAGCATGATGTGACTGCTATTTCTCAAACAGAGACAACAATCCTTTCTGGAAAGATTTCAATTACCACCATATTTTTTTCTCCTTATAATTTCACTGTTTAAATCTACACCTACAAAAAGCTCCCCACTGAATGAAGAGACAAACAAAATAACCCACTAATGTGGGGTATGTAAATATTTGTGCATTAACTGACACTTGAGTGTGCTTTGCTAATCTAAAGATGTTCAGCATTCAAAACTGAAGACAAAACTTGTACATGTATGTGTTACTAACTATGGAATAGTCTGATTTAAAAACATGAAGCAAAGTGCAGTCCACATCAGTAAAGTGAATCTGGACTGTTGGCACATGGATTATTAAGGTCGCCACTCCATCATTCATTCTTTTCATAAAACAGCACCATGGGGTAACCAATTTTTCTGCGTTAGAGTTGATGTGGGAGAGGCTGTCATTCAAGCATCACTTTTGAGCAAAGTTGGGCTATATCACTTATCACTATCATAAGAGTTAGTATCTTCATAAAAAACCGCAAGAACATACCAAGATTAGACCCCACTCTGAACAAGATTTGGACCATTCGAATTAAGTTTACGTCTTCCAGTGACCATGTTAATCTCAGTTTCAAATATACAACATTCAAAGGGCACAGAATAATTATAAATTCCCTCAATACTAAAACGATCTGAACAAAAAAAAACAAAACTGCATGAAATTCAAATGAAATATTCAGACAAATATCTACACTGTTCAAAACTAATGTACAAGCCAATAGAAATTTTCATACCTTTGATAAATTAAAGACAACCTGAATAACTCTTGTCCAAAATCTGGAAAGGAGAGTCACCAGAATGTTCACAAAAATTAAAAATAGAACAATAACCACAAGACCTGAAATTTGTGGAAGCTGCGTTTGAAAAAATATCAAAATTATCGTCAATTTCAGTATATTATGTATGGAAATTAATCCTTTTGCTGTCAAAGCCCCCTCCTTCTTCTAGACTACCAGAATAATAGATTATCAGGTAGAAAGACAGCAGGAAGTAGTAAAATGAGGAGTGCAAAACATACCGGCACAATGTCAGCACTCACAGCAGTTTTAGCATGAAACTGTAAGGCTGATATATTGGCCGTGCGGCAGCCTTCTACATTATATATGATGGGCCAATAGTTGCTGTGCAGCAAGAGGGTTAATAACAATTTATCCCCTTCTCTTTATCATGTTTCCCACCTGCTGTATGCTGAACAGTCCACTCTCACTATTGTATTTAGTACGTACAGTATACTTCCAAAGCACAACTGATTTTAGGACCTATGGTGCTATGTCTGGGGCACAGGGAAGGGATTAATGACAAATTTTCAACAACAATTAATATAAAAGGTAAATAGACTTGCTGAAAAACTGTTCCAGTTTGTAATAAACACTATTCTGATTGTAGCTGCACAAGTTTGACAGGCAACAATAGAGTAAGGGATTCGACAGACCAAGGCCAGTGTAGGCCCCCCTGCTGGTGACGCGCCGCCCATAAATTATGCATCACATTAGCAGGCACTGCCCATACCAAGTGCATCACGCTAATACCCTAAGCACTGCCCACGTAGCGGCGGTGTGAGCAGTGCCTAAAGCATTAGTGTGATGCATAATTTATGAGTGGCAGGTCACCAGTCTGGCACCTACACTACAACTGCATTGGTCTGTTTCGCCTCTATGTCTGCGGTGTTGAATCGTTGTCAGCAACAGCAGCTTCCACTATAAATTTTGGAAGACTCCATCAAAATACACACAAGAATCTCATGAAACTTTGAGGAGTTCAATGACAGAAAACTATCGAGTATTTCTAAAAAAAAAAACTCTGGGGCTTACTACAATTGAAATTTACTGCACAGATCTCATGAGCCTCTCAAGGACATAATGTTACATACTGATTTGATCAAACATTCATGAAGCAGGTGAAAAATGGCTGTCATTTTTTTTTTTTTTTTTCAGAAACTTATGACAACTGAAATATAATATAACTTTGATTGGGCTGATTGAACATAATTATCAGCATTGCATATCAATGTCTTTGGCACAGGGCTACCTTATCACTGCTCATGGTAAGATCTACATTCTCACATACTGACATATCGAAATCATCAAATTTTCTGATCTTTATCATTGTCCTTATCCATTACTTTTTTCACCTCTTCTTTCCTCAAAATACACTCGGATTAATACAGTGTATCTGTGAATTTCAATTATGAGGCATTTATATCTTTCCTCTTATCTTTCTCTGGCTTTAATATTTACAAACCATGCTCTCAAAGTGTCAACTATTCTCAAATCAATATTTGCCCTCATTGAAACAATAAAAAAAATAGAAATTAAGACAACCTGGCAGGCTGTCATAATGAACCCAACATTACCAACCAGGAAACCTGGCCAAACGATGCTTATATCACTACGAGGAGAACATACAAAAACTGTGAAGAACATTCAATGACAAAACAGACAAAGAAATATTTTGTCACTCCAACCAAGACAAATTTTGGCAAGAGTGCTGAACTTAACTCTTTCCCTACGGTACAACATACACTCGCACGCTTCCCTAGCGGCAGACGTTACAACGCATTCTGCGTTGTGACACATTCTGCGTTGTGACATTGTAAAGGTATTCTTTGACTGCTGTAATGGAAATTTTAACAAACCTTAAAACTAGAATTCTTGGTAAAGCTTCCATTGTCCTAGCATGTCCAGTGATATCACTTGTGCAATAAGTGTATAGCCTGGACAGCTGTTGTGTAGTAAGACAATCTTTGTTTACAAATGCACCATACAGTATGGCGTATAACCCCAGGAGGTGCTCCGTACAGATGTGGAATGCTGGCCCATAGGGAAAGAGGTAAGCAAATTTTACTTTCACAAAAGATATTTTATAAACTATATATTACTACAATCACAGTCCATACAAATAACAGACATAGGGAAACTCTATCATAACTATAGTTTTTCAAAGAAAATGATTGTTTTTTCTTTCTTTTTTAAAAAAAATGATACATTTATTTTCTTTAAGTACTATATATTCCCTCAGAAATCAGTGCTTATACCATCTCTGGTGAAAAAATACTTGTGCTGCTAATTAGTTTTGATACTGAATCAACTGACACTGGCATTAAACCTTGGAAGATGATCGGTCCAATTATTTCACAGTGAAAAGGATGATGGGGCCAATCACTGGCCCGACTGTATTATAGTGAAAATTGACCAAAGTGCCAATTATTGGCCCATTGAGAAAGCATTTCTGATTAGTCATGTCATGGTCTTGTAGCCAATCAGAATGCTTGCTTCATAAAATCCACAGATCTGTGTATTATATCAATAGCGGATTCTGCTGCTGTTGTAATCATATTATGATTTTTTGACCTGTGAACCTGTCATTCTAGATGGGTAAAACATCCAAAATACCCCCGTCTTCAAAGCGTTAATTGCATTTTGATTCTCACTAAAAAAAATAAAAAAAACAATATGAAAAACAACTTATGACAGTGTTGCAGGATGGTGCTGATATTGATTTATTAAGTGAAATTAATACATGTGTAATTGGTAAATTTTATGCTGCTGGGGTATAACAATTTACAGGCAAGTCAACCTTACAACTAAAATATAATACATACGATGTGTAACTTTGATCAGTCATTGAAGATATTATGAACATAGATGAATATATGACGAATATGAGCATAAAAGAATGTGCATTTGATCTCTGGGAGCAAATTTTCAACAGAAAAACATTTGAGCTGGCAAAAAATTGTATTATACAGGAAGTACAATATCCAACACCTATATATTACAAGCAATATGTTCTGTGTACAAACTACTTGCACTGACAAGTAAGCAAACATTCCAGTATATATTTCAAAAAAGAGGAATCTCATTGGCAACATTAACAAATTTGTACAAAGAGTGAAGTGTTAAATTTTTAATTCCTAAAGAGCACGAGGAAAATAACCAGACTGGAAAATATTTGGGCCTGCCAAATAAATCATAGTCATAGAAATGGAAAATATGACATGAAGTAGTGATGTGAAATGTTTCAGAAGAAAGAGAGGACCAGTGAGGGAAATGTACAATAATATAACTGGGGTGCTACACTGAGAAAGTTATATGAACAAAGCGAGCTGCAGCAACAAAACTATTCATGAAAGCCATTTACAGATGAAGTACAAGACCAATGCAAACACCACTGCTCAGAAATAGTTACACAATGACCATGAATGAGACACAAAAATTTGTGCACCACTCCAGTGAAAACCATTTTTCACCAACTGTATTAATCTGCACCATACATGGTGGGTTTAAACTTTAATGGACCCTCAAACAACTGAGAATGATCATAATTATCTATTTCTGGGAATTTTTTAAATTGAAATTCCAGGTGTTCCTCAATGATGTCATTGCCCATCTTCCCAAAGTTCTAAAATCTTAAGATATACATGTGTACATGCATTTTTACTATTCCTACCTGTACATCCTGGGGTCTAAGAGACACCATACGTTTAAAAAGGATTTTTGTAGGATTTTATTGTCATACCCTTAGTTGTATGTCTTGAAGTCTCACACACATCACATTCTCAGAGAGGATTTTACTGTTTTATCTCTACTCTTATCTTCTGGGGCCTGACAGACACTGTACTTTGAAAGAGGGTATCCTAATAAATTGTTCTTTAGGGGTGTGGTGTCGAGCAGACGCCACAACGTACGCCATGCACAGGTGTTAGTGATGTACAGTGAAGGTTCTAATGGACCCAGAACCAATTGAAAACGTTCATAATTATCTATTTCTGGGAATTTTTTTCTTGAAATTCTAGGTGTTCCCCAGTGATGCCGTCACCCATCTTCCCAAAGTTTTAAAATTTTAAAATATGTACGTGCATGCTCACCAATGCACATGCATCCAGTCCTGTAGTAAAGAAACACATGACATGAATGAAAATAGGAAAGATTATAAATTTCCAAAATAATTGACATGGCAAAGCGAAAGTGCAAGAAATGTTCATAAGGTAGATCCAATGTCCAAGCTAAAACGGTATATTTCATATAGAGCTATTGCAATCTCTACAATAAAACAAATCAACCTTTCACATTTTACTTCATATCTTCATGTTGAAGCACTAAAATAAAATTTGCATTTTAAACTTGTACATTCTATTTTAATAGGTATCTTTAAAAAAACAGTGAACTTATGAGACAGATTGAAAAACATTCAACTTTGTTCCACAATCAAAGACAACTATAGGCAAACAATCACCTGTATTATAACAGCCTTACTTTATTTTGGTGCAAATCCAAGGCTCAGTTGTTACCTGACTTGTGTGTTTCTAACAGTAATGTGAGATCTCTCAAGAACATGTGTTTTTTGTTGTTGTTGGGTGTGTTTTGTTCCTCTTATGTTTCTTTAAATTTTGAATTTAATTTGAAGATCACACTGTGCCCCACTGAGATATCTTGGGAACCTCTCAAACTGCAATATATTGTACTGAATTGTAATTATAGTTCACAAACATGAAAACTGAACCTCGGACAATGATCCTCAAACTTACCATTATCATCTCAAACTCTACTTATACACCGTGTCTCAACAAAGAGAAAGCACATAAGGAAATATTTTGTGATGGTATAGTGTAGCACCTACAAAGTGATTTTTTTTTTTTTTTTTTGCTTAAGTGTTTCAATTTTAGCAGCTGATTCTCATATTTTCAAAATGAAAAAAAAATTGAGATACTGCAGTTTGAACCATCATCATCATCATTAGCAAGCCTTACCATAAAACATTCAATACATTTGGTATAAGTACACATCTCTGGCCTCCCCAGCTCTGAATACTTGTCTTACAAAGATGTAGGTGATTCTTCCTCAGTAGCATTTCTCCAGAACTTACATTGTCTAGGTATATGTTAGGAATGGAAATGTTGAATTTTAGGAGTTTTGTTGGGTGAGAGATGGTTTCCTAAGCGGTATAGGCGGAGGGGCTCCCTGTCCATCCTGGGGCGTTGTACGAAGAGGAATAGTTGCTCTTAAGTTGCTTGGAGGTGTGACTGCACTCATCACTGAAGGTTTTGGTGCCAGTTGCGGGGGGCCTCCAGATGGTGAAGTCTGCGGGGCATCTCCAGATGGTGATAGCACTGGGTTTGATGATGGTGATCTGGGCGCTACGCTGGCTGCTGTTGGTCGTGGCTGTATCTGCGGTGGATCCTTGGCTGATGGCGATTGTGTTGGGATGGGTGGTGGTCCACTTTTGTTCAAAAAAGGTGATCGTGCCAATACTGGAGGTGGATCTTTTGCTGAAACAGGTGAGGTTATCATCTGCGGCTGCAGTGGGTTGTTGGCTGTCGGAGATGGTGTTGGGACAGGTGACGGTTCACTTTTGTTTGAAGGCGATCGTACTATTACCGATGGTGGATTTTTCGCTGACAATGGTGAAGTCAGCCCTGGCTGCTGATTCAAATTACATGCACTGGTATTGTTGTTGTTGTTGTTGGCTATTTGAGCGTTCCCTTGACTGAAGTTGTTGTAGCCAGCGCCAGCACCATTCACGCTGTTACCAAAAGGGTGCATTTGAGCTGTCGTCAATCGTTTACCAGGAAGTGGTGGGGCTGCCGATGCAAGTGCACCCGTTCTGGGTGTTGGGGTGGTAGGAGATATCATTGTGCTGCGTGGTGGAGGTGGTGGTGCTGTTTCTTGAATAATATTCCTCGACTCAATCGACTTGGTTGATTCAGATCTGGCAACTGTAGGCTGAGGCTGCCTGTCCAGTTCCGACCAGGGGACAGAAGAGTTCTGTCATACAAAGAACAATTGTGACAAACTATTAAAACATGTACAGTAACTACTCTCCTTTTAATAATGCGAAATTGAAGATTTAACTTTCAAAGTCTTCTCTTAATGAAAAAAAATAATCATAAACACTGCAGATGTTGAAATCTGAGCAGAAACAAGAAACACGACTTTTCAGGCTCAGATGTTTTCGTGAAAGTAAAAAGGTGCAGGTTTAGCGACTGTAGTAAAATTAATCCTTTCTAATTATTAAATGACCTTTCATGTCCAAACTTTGTTTTTTCTGCCCCTTCAAATACTGGCTATTGCATGCAAAGTTTGAATTGGGCAAAACAAATTTATGATCAAATTTTGTTGACTGACATGTACAAACTTATGATTTGATGATTACCAGGAATGGCTATATAATAAACAGACTTTTATATAATGGGTAAAAATAAAAGGACCAAATTCCGAACAATGTATAGTTAGCTCCCATAACAAAAGCATATTTCAAGAAGTTAGCTTAGGTATTAGTGTTGGAAAATCAGTGTCCACTCGAGCCAAAAATTCGGCTTCCTGTAGCGAAGCGAAATCTGCCAGCCGAATATTTGGCTTACCATAGCGAATGAGTAAAGTCCAACAATTACAATATCATCAATATGAATGAGATAATGTTAAAAAAAACAAACAACTCACTCGATTTGTCTGTTTTCTATCAGGTATAGGCGGTGGTTGATTTGGGGAGTGAGTCTTCGGCACACCCGAGAATAAATCTGAAAAGATGATAATGTCATGAATGGATATAGGCTTATAACAATTTCTTTGAGTAGTAAAACAGTATCCAAACTACTGAAATGATACACCTTATGAAATTATAACCCCCCAAAAATATAAAAATGTAAACAAAATAATAACAATATTATATATATCCCTTGCCTGCCACAGATTTCCACTCATACGCTGGGTGCAAAAGGAGATAAAAAAAAAAATTCTCAAAACCTACACACTATAAACCCCGACACTTTCAAAATACATGCAAATGGCGCGAGGAAACAGGGGAACTAACAAGGAAATACATGTCCAAAACAATCATAATTCGGGAATTGTCTTCAAGGTCACTCAAGAAAAGCGTACGAACTAGGCCCGGAACAGTTCCAGCCACCCCTGTTATTATGTAGTTGTCTCGCAAGAAAGGGGCTTGTTTTATGTTAATAAATGTATGGGATTGTGTATGGGAGGTTAAATTGTGCTCTGACTAAGATTCAAACAACAGTAGTACAGATCAAATTTGTTTGAAATTTGTAGCAATGTTTCGACAAGGACTGAATTTGGTCTTAAACTGCTTTAGGTCATATATTAACTAAAGCATCCAGAAGGATAAACTATAAGTTAAAAACAGACATCTTACCTAAACTGCTGGCTATCCTTGGCGGCAGTGAGGGTGGAGTATGGTTCTTAAGGTCTGGAGAGGAGATAGAATAGCAAATCGAATGCAGTGAAGAAATAATATTACAACCGAAGTAATCATGAAAAGCTCTTTAAATGCCGAGCCTTAAATGCTACAAAATATCATATTGCGCATAGAAAGACGTAAAGGTAAACAAGGGCAATTTTAAAACATCTTGAAGTTCGCTATGTAATATCTTCATCGATTTTGAGCCACAACTGAGTTGAACAGAAGAAAGTGTTTCGACATTCTGAGCCGGAAAAAAAAAGGACGAATTTTCTTTGAGTAGAATTCAAAAGTATGACAGGAATTTCATTCTGTGCCTCAATTTACACACTGGTGATTGAAGCTCAACTTTAAAAATCACATTTGTGTATTCCCTGAGTCAGCTGGCCAACTAGTAATAATAATAATAAGGAATAATAATAATAATAATCAGGGTGTCTGTTTTCATTATAGGCCCATTGCGAATGACGTCACAGTGTTTTTGTTTTGTATTTCCGACACCTAAAATGGCGGGTGGATCAGCTGAAGAGTGTAACTTCGAGATATGTGCGCGGATCTGACAAAACCGGGCCAAAGGTGACATTTTTATACCTCTTTAAAAAATCAGACGATAGTATTTCCAAGACGATTTCAGGGGGGATATTTTAACTGAATTCAGACAAATGGCTGATCTTTCACATTATTAGCAAATCTCATTTTCCATCTAAAAAATTTACCCTTTTGGAGGGGTTTTCTCAGGAATTTGGTGGTTCACCTTATGCCCAATTTCATCAGATCCATTCACATATGTCTAAGCAGTTAAAATGCCTGCTGGTTGCATTGCAGTTGACTGTTATGTCAGGGGTGGAAGGATGGATCCAAACTGGTCAGACTCCCTACCATCCATGTAAATAAAGGAAAGGAAGTGAAAGAATTGACCAAACGTCTCCCATGTGCATGAACGCACGTGCCATCGTTTACTATTGTGAACTCTTTTCTGGCTAGCCGCCGATTGGTTCACGACGCCTGAAGTGCTCACAGTGCAAATCAGCTAACGAATCAAAATCAATGCTACCATCGCCATGGTTAAGCGTCGGTCCTGACAACTAAAATGGCTGATATCCGCAATGGGGCCTATACAGTGCAAAGGTTATAATAATAATAATAATGATCAAACTGAGTGTGGTCACCGTCAAGTTGAGTACCCGACTCAACCATCTTAACATGCACCACTCAATTTTGATAGACAGACTAATTGGATGGTGACCTCTTGGCACTAAAAAGAAGAAAGTTGAAATGGTATGGACATGTGACAAGAGCCAGTGGACTATCAAAGACCATCCTCCAGGGTACAGTTCAGGGAACGAGGAGACGGGGCAGACAAAGAAAGAAATGGACAGACAATATTACTGAATGGACAGGGGAAAACTTTGCCACAACTCAGGCCTTTGTCCAAGACCACCAGGGGTGGAGGCAGTTGGCACAATGCTCACTAGTGCAATGCTCCCACGACTCCAGAAGGAATTAAAGGATCCAGAATCACAGCACAGGGTTTCAATAAGAGAAAAACAAGCCTACGAGTGTGCGGAATCTCATTAAAACTCAGCATGTGTTTGGCTACCCAAATCAGCTTGTGCATCCCTAGGCCAAGACTCAGAGGCTTACATGCAACTTCTTCCTAAACGACTCGAAACTAATGTACAATTATTTCCAATAACATATAACAAAACAAAACCAAATGAAATAAATACCTTCTCCAGTTGGAAGATTAGTCATACTAATTGAGGGGTCTGGCAGGGGATACTGAAAGTAAATGCAAACATGATTAGAGTAATGAGAATGTCATAAAATATTCACACCATGCTAGCTATACATAATGCAAACATTTATTACTTCATCCCCAATTCAACTTTTTCTTCAATACCAGAAAACACATTAGTTACTTTGTACCCGACTGAACTTTTCCTACAAGACCAGGCTAGTGTACTTTTCTTAAAAAGACGGAAAAATGAACTCTTAAAGGCAAGTTCCGCTAGTTTACTGTTTGTACATCAGTCTTCTAAATAAATAACTTGTACTAAGAGTCTTAATGTGGCAAAATAATAATGCAAAAACCAAACAAATGTCTTTGCTTCCTTTTTAAAGAAAAGAAAAAAAAAGCCAGAGAAATCACACCAAGGTTCCTAGCTTTCATAAGGATAATTCTGCATTAAGATGTACACAGATATTTAATACAGAAATAGATGAAACAAGAGTTATAGAGGGGTGCAAGGGCAGTAAAATTGAAAAAAAAAAAGAAAAAAAAAAAGCAGGATTACTAATCGGGGAATTAACAACAAAGATGGGCAGATAATATTGACGAAATGACAGGAAGGTTATACCACTGAACAGTTACGACTAATATATTTCTGCATGTTCACAAATTTCAAATAGCATCAGATTGCTTTGGACCATAAGTGAGTCACGCTAACGTCATGAAGCCGTGGACAGGAAGTTATCTGGATGTAAGATAGAAGGAGGCCAGAATGAAGACCGGTACTGAATGACAACTGTTTCATGGGACTTCACAAATGAGTCACATTTTACTGTTGGTATGTTCACATGTGTTTAACTTGCCCTACAGGAAGCAAGGAACGGAGAGAATGGATAACTGAATGAGTTTTTTTTTTTTTTTTAAATCAAATATTATGTCTTCTTTTGTACATAGGATTCTTGTGTATAATTGCCCATCACAGGGTCTTTAATAATAAACTTGACTTTGTCCTCTGACTGACTCCCAGATTTCTCAAGTGGGTCACAGACTTCATGAAATCATCCTTAAAAGTTGACGGTCATCGCTATAATGCAATGAGGTATTACAAAATATATGGGAAAAAATTCAGGGATCTCATTTCTATTAAGACAGTCCCTGATAATGCAGTTTTCTCACTGATGCTAATCGACAGTAATAAAAATACTGACAACAATAATAGTTAAAACAGCTGTAGTCAAACAATAAAACGGCTTTATCAAATGATAATTTGTATCTGAATATTTTAACTTGGATACACAGATGAAGATGAAATGTCAAACATGCAATGGAAATTGTTGAATGGAACCACAGGACAAGAAAGTAACAGAATGACATTAGTTCCTTGTGAGGACTGTGTCTACAAGTGAAAATGGTTCGATGAAAGCTGATCCTGGGTATCACTGACTGCAAAATGATAAACCAGAAAACCAGTACATTAATGCTTTCAGTGCCACAGACCTCTATAGCAGCTGACAGCATTTTCCTAAATATGTGCGCCAAGACCGCTATAGCGGTCGATCAGGGGTAGGTTGGATCTATGATAAAGTATTATGTGAATACGAATGAGGCTGTTATAATTTCTTTTCCATAAGTTTCAGGAGTGATTTTCGGGTAATATAATTTGCCACTATGTCCCAGGGCTGTGACACCAAAAGGGTTAAGCCACAGGATGGCATGGGCCTCAATATGAAATTCGGAATTACGGCTCTATTACATAAGATTGTGAGCAACTGACTGCAGGCAGGAAGAAAGGGCAGTAGAGTTTTTGAGTCTAAGTTGAGAGAATACATTGACACAATAATGGTCATATTATGCTCAGAAAATGCAAGACGATAGACAAAGAAGACCCCAACAGAAGCTCCCACCAAGCATCTGCTAATGGTGGGGAAGAAGAAGGGGAAGAGAGAGAGAAAGAGAGAAGAAGAAGAACTAGATTTATCCTCTGGCAGGTAAATGCACAGAAGACAATATGGAACAGCAATGGTTATTTACTCTTTTCACTAACAAGGCTTTAGTTGATGGACCGGACAAAATACAACACCATAACTTGTACTATAAACTTATACAACAGGCCACAATGGCAAATAGATGAGATTATTATAAAACATTCATCTCAATAGGCCACACCATATTGCATGCCCAAAACCTCTAAAGTGCTACATAAACCTTTGTGGTGAAGAAAATATAAAACAATGAATTCTCCTAAAATTTAGACAAAAATTGGCAAAAAGAAAAAATATACGCAGCAAAGCCTCCTGTAACCAGTTTTAAGGCACTGTGTCTGCAGGGTGATTGTAAAAATTGCAAAAGGTGTTAGCTGTTCCAAAACAAAACAAAAATTAGAGTTAAATTTAAAAAAAAACAAACAACAAATAAAGGTGAAATCTGTATGAATGAGGCAAATGGCAGAAAAACCTGGCAAAAACTGAAAAATTTACATAAAAAGTGCTTGGCCAAAAATAATATAATATTTACATAGTTCTTTTCCCTACTATTACATCACTGTCACTTACAACCACCTTCACAAACGGAAAACCTGTGAAGGCTGCTGATTTTAAAAACCGCACAACGCTTGCACATATATAAGGAATTCTTTTACGGCGAACTAACAATCTAAAACATAATCAAAAAGTAAAAGATTAAATAAGAATAGCGATAATGATAATGATGATATTGGGCTATTGCAGTTTATTCTTTAATATCCGCACCAAATCTCTCCGAACACCTTGCGTGCATTAACACCCAACCCGCTATGTCAAAACATATGAGAAAAAAGACAAAAGAAAAACCCAATAAAAAAAAACAACAAAAAAACATGCAGCTAGATTTACATCAGGATGTAAAAAAAAAAGGGGGGGGGGGGGGGGAGATTAAACCGGCCACAGCAAATTAAATACATCGATTAGGTCAAGTCGTGCGTATTTTCACTGTGAAAATTATATACTCTGATGATAAGTGAAACAGTTTCGAAGAGTTCAATCAAATGCTCCATGCACGTAATCAGCACACAGTTTAAATCACAATTGTGCAAATGTTAATAAAAATTTCACGATGGAGTGCAAAAAAAACAAACAAATAAAATAAAATGCAGTAATACAATCGAACCTCATTTGCTTAAAAAGAAAAAAAAAAAGAGGACCCCAATCCGAATTGTTCTAATGGTTATCCTGTTATTTGTTTCCTGAACTCTGAATTTATCAAGGTTTAAACAAGAAATAATTTTTTTTTAAATGTTAAATTGAAATTGAAAGAATTTTTTTTAAGGGTATGGAGGGTGGGGAGACATGTCTTTTGGATGAAATCTAAACTGCAGCGAGCACATGCGTCACTACAAAAAGGACAACATGACTTTAAAAAAGTATGATTATCACACCGTAGACTGTGTGAATCTATCACAAAAAGGTCTCACAAAAGGAATTTAAATAGACAATCGTTAAGAAGTAAAATATCCCATCCATGAGAAATACATGAAAAAAAAACCAACATGAATTAGATTGTGACATGCCAAAATCAAAGATCAAAGACCAAGGAAAGTGATGTCAAAGAAATCCACACCATTCCACAGCCACTGAAAATGCAATCAGCCTCTGGAAGGCATCGGACCACAAACCTGCAGTGGATTGGTGGAAGTGACAATAGCGGAGAGGGGTCGTTGTGACCCAGATTTCTGGGCCAGGTTGGTCAAGGAGGCGACCCGCAAACTGCTGCACCTGCGCTTTTCAGGACAAGGAGGTGGGTAAGGATGGTAGTGGGTCTCCTAAAGCACAAGCAGAGGTAGGGTGGATGGGGGGAAAATGAAAATATAGCAAAGGAATAAGCAAAATAATATACGGGACATAAAATTTCAAAAACGTGTGAAAATCTCCACATATATTTTCAGAAATGATTACACGATGGGTTTGTTATGGTGGTGTGTGCTGAAAAGAATTCAAAAGAAAACAGGGTTGGGAAGTGCACTGAAGCATATCTAAAATATTCGCTTCCTTTTCCTTGATCATTGTTTTGTTCAAAAGAAGATTTTGTAGCCACAAATTTGCACTGAAACGGCTTATCAATGGCTTGACAGTTCTGTGAGGTTGCATCTTACCAAAGAAAGACTTCATGATGAAAATGTACTTTGCAAAATGTGTGGCTTACTGACCAACTGAAACAGATACCAGCAACCGTTCAAGTCATGACGTAATCATGAAATTCATTTTCTGGGCCAAGACTGAAAAAATAATAGAATCTCAGACAAACAAAAAATACCATGCTGTCTTCACAAGAAACAAATGTATCAAATTTGAAATACAAAGTTGATTTGTGTTACAAATCAAGTCAGGCATTAAAATTATCTCACTTTGTTTTTATAACATATCTGTTTCATTTGGTAACGTCACTGAAAATGTTTGAGAAAATCTCATAGAGGTACCAAGATCATGGCTCTTGAACAAAAGTCTCTCATACTGCTGTAAAATTTGCTTTGCTGATGTTGAGTAAGTTAAAAAAAAATCCAAAAAAATCAGGCTGTCCCTGTATAATGTAAAAAAAATTAGCTTGGGGAAACTAATATGATGAATGAAGAAGGCGATATATATCGAGAGTTACGAACCAGGATGCGTTATGTCCAATTTTATTCACTGTTTTTATATGCCTGTAGATATCTAACACATACGTGTTTGACTTCATTTCATAACCCAATAAAATTATTCACTGACTGTATTGAAGTAATTGTAACTGTTTGAATTTTCATTAAGGTTGCAAACTTGAAACTCATTTTTCTCAAGTTGACTATTGTGGACATGAAACATTCTGGTTGCCAATAGCAGAAACCAAAATGAGATAGAAGCTAAGGCTGAAATCAACATACACTGAAAGAAAGAAAAAAAAAGCATATTTAAATAGCAAATGTTGGAAGTGTCACGCTGAAACGGAAAACTGCAGACAAAATCTCCCACTTGGTGAATCTACAAATTTTTATATAAAGACGGGACACAGCCAGTTCTCACTGAACACTTGCACTGCGTCTTACAATGAATTTGAATGACTATCTGAAAGGGGCCATAAGTCACGCAAAATTTCACTCGCAAAGTCAATTCCACATTGGGCTATTGTAGAACATTTGGACCCAACAATAATGTCATAATTTGTACTTCAGAATCCTGTCATAACAACCCTTTGCACTGCCCCTTATCTTCCCTCATGTTACAGAGATTTCACTCATATAGAACAGACTCAAACCTAACTCTAGGAATGGGTGTAGAAGGATGAAATCAGCCTTCAGATGCCAATCTGTCTGCAAAGAATAAACCTATTCGCAATAATGCTCAACACCGCAGCATGTTCTTGGAGCTTTCACTTGAAATTATGCTCGCTCAGTCAGACTAGACAAAAACTACTTGTCCTCCATTCAACCACCACATTTCCTCCATGGCATTTGTGCTGCCTTTCCAACACCAATACAACTGTATGGCAAATGTCTCAATCCTCCTCATCCACAGAGGTATGGGCCAGTTTACTGTCATATGAAACAGATCGGCTTGCGATTTGTCCTTTTGAAATTTCAGGTCAGACAGTACTACACCTGAAATCAAAACAGCTTTTCACCCTGTTTATTTATCACATTGACAAATAATGAAAAATGGCAAACCATGGGTGTACATTGCACTATCACCTCTTGTGATTGAATGACACCTTTCCTTGCTCAAACACTCTATGACTGAGATTAAGAAGCTATTATGGGCACCTCCATACAGAATAAACTAAATGTAACTCTTAATCTTACTACAGCCTATAATTGACTAAATCGGCTGGGTTCTCAATGCTGACCTACCATAGCCAAAGAAATGGGCTTTGCAAAAATGTATTCTTTGTTGGCTTTCCCAAATCAAAACAAGCTCCAAATATCAGGTTTGTGATCTATGCAAGCCCCAACCATCAGATTTGTGATCAAGGCAAACTCCAAATATCAAATTTGTAAAATTCTTTCTCAAAAACTTCTTGGCCAGGCATTGTGACTCCTCCTTGACAGCAATAAGGCCAAAGGTTATTGTGTGTAAACTCTAGTTAAACTGTTGAGATCTCTCTTCTAAGATGCTATACAACACCCAAACAGTATGATTTTGGCTTGTGTACTATGGAAGATTTGTTAGCAGTTTCCTTTCAGCAGTTAAAGCATGTATGTGGCTAGGCTGTGCATGGGTAAAAGTAAGCAAAACAAAAGGAAAAAGTGCATTATGTAAAACAGTTTGCACATACAGTGCCTGGTGCATTAGTCTTGTAAGTCTGAGACTGTAATCTCCTGCGGACATCAGGTACCTAAGATGTGAAGAGGCCAAGTTAGATAACTGTTTTGTTGCACTGAGCCTGTTACTTCAGCATCATCTTGTCAATTTTTACTGGGGCATATCAATTTGATGGTGATAGCAAATCCATTTAGCAATATTAAATATACAAACAGTCTGTTCATCCACATCTGATTGTGGTGAGAAGCCAGAGCTTGGCTTGTTATAACTGTAGATAATGACCAGCAAATGGGTCATGGATGGGAATTGCAAAGTAAAGCAAATCATCGATCAGCCTTTGAAGCTGTTGTTTGAGATTACAGTATTTCACATAAAAGGCTATAGCTGAGCAGTGAACTTAACTCTGCATTTTCTCTATTTGGCTTTATAATTAGACTTCGATCCGCTAACAACTTCAAAGGCTAGTTCTAACGAGGTTCCAACAGCCAGTGGTATAGCGTCGGTTGCCGGCACCCGGGGCGAAGCAAGTACTGCGCCCTTTGGACGGTGGACTGTTAACATGTGGCAACATTTATTTGTCCCGTCATGTTGAA
Organism: Onchidella celtica; assembly: GCA_963931925.1. NCBI lineage: Eukaryota > Metazoa > Mollusca > Gastropoda > Systellommatophora > Onchidiidae > Onchidella > Onchidella celtica. Next base: position 36,900,661 of record OZ007572.1, read on the forward strand.
AAACTGCGTAGAATGTTCAAAAATTGGAAAATTTTCTCTGTGAAGGGGAGGATGCGCTATTTTTTACTTTTACCCATTACTACTCACTTATTATTTTTTTCTTCTGAAATTTTGCGCCTCTAAGAACTCTGCGCCCATGGCAATGGCCCCTCTGGCACCGCCCATGCTACAACACTGACGTCAGCTGACCGACGAAATGTTTGTAGATGTCGATAAAAAAAAAAAATACAAACATCTGACGCTGATGGTAAAATAAGCAGTATCACACTTGGTTGGTTCATAGGGACACAAGACAGGCAGGAAAATGTATGGACAAATTTTTAATGATTATCTGTCGAGAATATCAGTCTGATCTTGTACTTAATCCTCCAAATCCCAGATGCAGAAAAGAGACAAGTTGTATAATTACATGTATGTCTGAAATACGTTTTCACAACCGTTGCAATATCATATCATACCTTCATATTTTTATGTGTGCTTTGAAAATCACATTGACATACATGGGTAAAGTGTATAATCTTGCGAGGTGTTCTTTTCTGTTCAACAGGAATATTGTTTCATATTGTTAATAAAAAAATGCTGGTTTGCACATGGCGCTTCCAGATCTAGAGGGTTAAATAAGGACAAATGTTAGGTTCTTTGGTCAATAAAAGACACATGACTTACAACAATGTCCGGAGGTTCCACATAAACACTGTCATCTTCGATGTAATTCCCATCATTACCAGAGATAACTGATGACCTGTTACTGGGAAAAAAAAGAAATTAGACACAGGTCACAGAGGTTTAAAACAAGAGTGTAAAAACAATCAGCCATGAGTAATATGGACATTGCGCAGTGATAATTAGTCCGAATTAACAACCAAAGGCTTGAGTAAAAATCCCATTAGGTTCAGGCGTTTTTTATTTTAATTACATATACTTATTACATGATGCAAGGATTAATATTTTAATGCAAGCTGTTTGAATGACAATCCAATTTCAAAACCATAAATTACTTTGGGAAAGATTTTATTTAAATCCTCCTTAAAACATTTTTAGCACCCTGACACAAGCAGAATCTCTTCAATGTGGATATGCCAACAATCAATGGCAATCCATTCGAAACCTTGTGAGTGTTCCCCTTGAAACTGAAAAATAATGTTTTCATATATCTAGCAGTTTAGTGAATGAAAAAAAAATTAAAGTGATTTTGGACTCAATTTCCAAGAAGCAGACTGAGGGGCACCTGTGCAAACACTATAGATCTAACTCGAAAAAAATTTTACATTTGTTTCTTTGCATATTCTATTTCGCCTTGGTAAGTACTACATTTTGACATGATGCGAATTCCATTATCAAATTAATTGACCTAATTATTGATAAGGATTTAAAGGTCATAATATACATTGGATACTTAATGTCAAACTTTCAAATCGCTCTCCTGTAAAATTGACAAAACTGGCGATACGGTCTTTGCACAAGCACCCCTCAAATCGTAAATGAAAACTGTAAAATTAATATACTGAGTTCATGACCACACAGTTCAAAGGGATTTGCTTATACATTGATTTTACCACAATATCAATGATCATATCACGGCTGACATGCTTCATTAACTTTTCCAAGTCTTACAATGAGTGTCTGTCTGTGATCAAACAACCACTGCTGTATCCCACTCCAGCTGACTTGCCAACTAAATAACCACTTTACTAAGATTTTTTTTTACCTTTTTTTAAGGGCTAAGATTGAAATGCTGTTTGAAATGTATTCATTCTGTGCATGACTCAGTGATTAGAGATAAATCAATAATTAAATCATAGGTACATAATTAAGCAAAGCTGAGTTGAACTAATTAATTTTAATAAACCAATAAAACGTATAAACTTTTGTGACGGGCCAGGTAAATAAATAAATAAGATTTACTTTAGTCTTTACTAAGAGTTAAGAAATGCCTTGCAGGGCCAATAAATCCCGACCAGCCAGCAACCCTACAGAAACTCAAAGCATACGATTGACGCCTGGTTTGCTAACAGAAATAACATCAATCCCACATAGATTGGCTGATCATGACATCTCGCTGACGTTGATTTGATGTAGGGAACCCACACCTACCGTAATTCTACCAACCCTACAGAAACTGCATACAAATGTCAGATTGACACATGCCTGCTGACTGGGCTATGTCCTATAAGGACAAATTCAGACTGTAATTGCTGTAGAAATTATTAGGAAAGAGATCATCAATACAAAACACAGTTCAGTGACACATTTCCCAGATCACAGAATGTAGTCTGTGTTGGTAGATGTGAATACTGTCACCACAGAGTTTACTGAACAGCTCTTTATCCTCAAACCCAGGAGGAGTTTCTTTTTAGACAAAAATACAATTATTTCCCAAGTCCTTGCCAACACCACAAACACAAGATACTCCTGTAAAATACGGGAAAGTTGACAGGCCCGATTACAGCAATGCTTACCTGCCACTGGAGTTGAGAGAGGTGGAACTTGGCGTCCCAGGACGAGCGTTCATAGAACCAATTGAGACAGCACTGCCCCGATGCTTGGATGCTGAAGGGAGGCTCTGTAAACGAAACAATATTTGAACATGAAGTTCAGGAGAAGGTGCAAAACAAGCAAGCATGAGGTAGTGTTGAGCCTCCCTTGGTAAAACTGATTGAACAATTTAACTCTCTTGCTGCTCGTATGTTGCAGAAGACTGCCACACAGCTGATATATCAGCCCTACCATTTCATGCCAAAACTACCACAAGGTCGACATATTGGCTGACATTGTTAGAGCATGTTCTGACTCCTCATTTTTACTATTTTATGCTGTCTTTCTACCCGATAATCCATTATTCTGGTAGTCTAAAAAAAGGAAGGGTGTTTGGTCTTAGCAGCAAAAGGGTTAACACAGTGGTCAGCAACTACAAGCTCACAAGCCATGCGGCTCTTTTAGCTTTCATCTGTGCTGCTCTCTCTCGTTCTTAATTGCTGGTTAAAGAAGATCTTTAATGACAAAATACACATACTGAGACATTCCTGTCTGCTGTTGCGGCTCACTCTTAAGTTGAATCCTATAGAAAATCTCTAATATGGCTCTTCTTCCCCTGACTTCTAATAATAAAAACCTTCATAATGATATAATTAAAACACTGCTTCAAATAAAACATAATTATTGTCAGTCAGCTGTTGGAGCCTTGTTAAAACTAACCCCAAAGGTTTTTTTGCTCGGCAACCACAGTATTTTACATAGAAAGCTATAGCTGAGCAGTGAACACAACTCAGTATTTTCTCTATAGGCCCATTGCGCATATGGGCCATCTTTGATGTAAGGACCAATGCATCATCATGGCGATTGTAGCACTGATTTTGATTCGTTATCTGATTTGCACTGCGAGCACTTCAGGCATCGCGAACCAACCGGCAGCGAGCTAAAAGTAGTTCACTACAGTAAACAATGGCACGTGTGTACATGCAAATGGGAGACGTTCACTCAATTCTTTCACTTCCTTTCACTTGTTTACACGGATGGCAGGGAATCTGACCAGCTAGGATCCATCCTTTCCACCCCTGTCATAACAGTCAACTGCAATGCAACCAGCAGGCATTTTAACCGCTTAGACATATCTCGAAGTTACACTCATCAGCTGATCCACCAGCCATCTTGGGTCTCGGAAGAACAAAACAAAAACACTCTGTGACGTCATTCGCAATTGGCCTATTTGGCTTTGCAGTATGACTGCGGTCCCCAAGAACAGCCTTGTACTTTGGTTATAACGAGGTTCCAACAGCTGACCGATGTAATACTCCACAGTATTTGCCCCAGACCCTCATTCAAAATACCTTAAAAAATTGAACGAGCTCAATCTTAAATGCAACCATTTGTAAGGCACTCTAGAGAAATGGTCCACGTCCCGCTCGGCACTTTTGAGATAGAGCCAAAAATTGGTAAATAAGGATTCCCCAGTCCTAAATCAGTTTTCAGGATAAACAGATTCCTCAATCATTTCTTTATGCTTGGGCAAAGTCCGCCTGTTGGGTTTTTTAAAATTTTTTTTTTCATTTTTTTTCTAATTCAATCCAATAGTCTTTTTAAATTTACGTGGAGATAAAACACATTTTTTTCAAAAGTGACTTTTTCTACCTTGCCACCTTGAAATAGCCATAACTTGGTCAATTTTCAACATTTTTACATTGAAATAAAGTGCATTCTTCTCAGGACAGTTTGTACTTTCACAGTATACCCTTAACTCAATTTTGAAAAAATTGACAATGTGGATCATTTCCTTTGAGAGGCTCATGCATCATATAGCTGCTCCACACTCTTCAACAATGTCCTGCACTGAATCAAATTACCTGATAACCCAAACTCTGTTTCAAGCCTGACAACGTGTCATACAAACTCCTGTGTAGTGGCTGCATCTCCTGGCTGGCATATTTCCCATGGAGTACCAAACCTCTGTCCAGCAACTGAATCTGCGAAATAACATTGAAATAATCCTTTTTAAGTATATCAGCAAGTACCAGTAAAATACTAGCAAAATACCAGTAAAAAAAAAACAACCTGCAAATGTCAGTAATTACCAATAAAATACAGCAAAATACAAGTAAAACACCACCAAATGCCAGTAAATACCAGTAAAACACCAGCAAATGTCAGGAACTACCAGTAAAATACCAGCAGAATACCTGCAAAAAGCCGACAAGTACCAGTAAGATGCCATTTGCCAGAACAGAAAACTGAAGAGGTTTTTGAACTTCCGAACAGAACTCAAGCTTGGAGGTTGAAGAGAACAGTGAATAGGTGAAACAATCTTCTTTCTAAAAAAAACGATAGGAAGGATTCTAATGAAAGGCCAGTCTGTGGGCTAATCAACTCTGTTGAGCTGCAGGATACATTTGTTGTCTGTGGCACACTGCTTTGCCAGAATATTGTACCACCCATAAATTATGCTTGATGACACAGGAAGAAGATTATACTGTTATTTCAATATCACAACTATATGCAGGTGCCAATCACAAACAGGTCTGTTAAAAGTCATTATACATGTGTATCTTTGTAATCTAGTTGGTTCATTTTTGGATCACTTTTTCCTAGCTCAGAGCTCATTTTGACGAAACAAGACAAAAAAAAATGAAAAGACTGTTGCACTAAAATTTTCGTTAAATTCTGTTTTAAACTTACCTGATCTGAGATCAGTGATTTCAACTCGTCGATGAAAATTGCTTCTGCTGGATATTTGCTTGTGTAACTGTCATTGAAAAAGGCCTGGAAATAAACAGTTGGAGCCATTAGACTGATATTTCTCAACCTTCTTTGTCAATTTTAAAAAGCAAAAACATGCATCCCACCATGCTCAAGGTTAGCATACAGTATATACAACAAAATTTTTTAAATATTTAAATATTTTCAGTACAACATGAACAAACAACAGTTCATCTATACAGTTCAAGTTAAAAGACACAACGAAATCAAGATTTCTAAGAAAAATCCCTGTGTCCCATTCTGAAATCCCACGGCCCACCTTGAGAAACACTGCATTAGATGATCATACTCTTTCAATACCTGATTTCTGAGCATCAGAGATATAGTTTCATTCTTACCTGACTCATTTCCAGCCAGTTTTTAGTATGTTAACCAAAGTCCTGACAATCCCCACTCTATAAATCAAAGCTTATCACTCGGTACAGCTTTGGTCATGCACCAGACACAGAAAACAAGCGATTTCTCATAATCAACAGATTGGACATTGAACAAAAGAATACCATGCTATGTAATCTTCATCATCTGAGTTTTATTTTTATCTGAGTAATTTACTCAAGCCACGCGGAGGGGCAGAAACAGAGTAAGGGACACTCTAGAGACAGAGGAAGACCAAGAAAACAATGGATAGAAGGAGATTCAGATTCTTCAGAAAGACAACCTCAGTCTAACAAAGGCCATGCACCTCACTTTGGACCGATGCCTGAATCTTCCCCCACGCTCCCTGGAAACAGCGGAAGGCCCTAACATAACCCTAAACCCAGAAGGGCTTACAGGAATTTACCAGTGAATCCCACTGGGTGACGTTAACTAGAAGCTTTCAGAAAATAGGCCTTGCCTCTCAAATACACTTTCACTGATTTAATATCACAGGATACTGGCACTGTTGTTGGATAAAACGTGTAGGAAAACAGCAACTGTGCAGTAAGTCTGGACCCTTTTCTAAAATGTTACTGTGACTTAGCCTTTTCACATCACCTCATGCCATGGCTGAGTGACACACTTTACGGTTTCAACAAATTTCTAGATCATCCATGAGCAATAGAATAATACAAATGGAAGCAAACAGAGAAAGATGCAGAAAATAGTTTTTGCCCTCTGCAATTTGCCTCAACAAGACACTCTGGCAATACATATACACTGTCCATACATATTTCACAAAGGTTCCTTACCATGTTAATTCACGTATGCCTGTTATTGAGTTTATTGAGTTAAGATATATGTTTATATAATGATGTGAAAGATGTGTGTACCGTGTATGTTGTTATTAAACTCTGTGTAAAAGAGAATTATCACATTACTACATTGTACATTTGTATAGCGTATTGTTTCCATTTGTTTTCAACGCTTGTTATGCTCCCTGACATTCTATCCTAAGTTCCATATAGTCCTTTTTCCCATGAAAATTATATCTTTGATATGAAATATGTAAATTAACAATCCTTACTCTTGCAATATAACAGGACCTCTGTGGTTCCTCGCAGACACTAAAAGTACTAAACAATCATAACATACTACAGAGTAAATGTATTTTCAAACATTCATGTAAAATGGAGCCCCTGGTGTTTGTGGAATTTTTGGCCGATTCAAATTTATGACAATACAGGATGTCCCAAAAGTCACTATATACTTTTAATAAATTCCTAAAAATTACACAAGAAACTGAGCTTATTCATATTTTTAGTGTCAACAAAGGAGTCATTGCAGTTTTATTTGCCTGACTTGCCATCACATTCCAATGCCTTAAAGACTAGCTGTATACTTCCATGTTTAGGTCCTCTATTTTCGACACACCTTCGAATGCAGGCCTCTCCGACGTTTTGCAGCATCACTTCCCCGACATCGCTGCAGGCCGTGCGGATTCTTTACTCAGGCTGTGACAGGTGACGAGGCTTTGTGGCATACACCTTGCTTTTGATATAGCCCCACAGAAAAAAGTCATGAAGTCACAGGAGCGTGGAACCCATTCCAAGGGACCTATTCGACTGATCCATCGACCCTCAGCTCTTGCAAAACTTAAGTTTCAGTGACGGGAGTCAATCTTCCATCTCTCTGAGTGGGTGAACCAACACAACTGTCGAATTTGAGGAAAATCAAACCCAGCAGAAATGCTCGAGGATGAAAGAGACTCTCCAAAGATGGTGGTGTGGTGTGCCATGTCTAGCTCCGGGCTGATTGGACCATTTTTCTTCCGGTAATACGACCACCATTACAGGGGAAAATTACCTGAAGATGCTGCAGGGGTTTGCTGTGCCACAAGTTCAGGCGAGTGACCTTGCTAATGTCTTTTTTCAACAAGACAAGACAGAGCACCACCCCACTTTGCCAGGTTAGTGAGGGATTTCCTGAACATCAAGTTTCCTAACGGATGGATCAGTCGAAGGGGTCCCTTGGAATGGGTTCCATGCTCCTGTGACTTCACACCTTATGAATTTTTCTTGTGGGGCTATATCAGAAGCGAGGTGTATGCCACTAAGCCCCGTGACCTGTCACAACATTGAGGAAAGGATTAGCACAGCCTACAGCGAAGTTGGGAAGTGATGCTGCAAAATATCGGAGAGGCCTGCGTGCGAAGGTGGCTGAAGGTTGTCAAAAATGGAGGCACTCATGTGGAAGTATACAGCTAGTCTTCAGGGTGTTGGAATGTGATGGCAAGTCTAGCAAGTAAAACTGCAATGACTCCTTTGTTGATGCTAAAAATATGAATAAACTCAGTTTTTTGTGTAATTTTTAGGAATTTATTAAAAGTGTATAGTGACTTTTGGGAGATCCTGTACATCAAAAGGATGCATTTCAAGAGAACCACACAACTCTCAATTAACCCCTTTGCTGATATATGTTTTTCCCTGCCCAAATACCATATTTAGGATGTAGAGTGTACATTCACAGCATACTTGCACTGTTGACTTTAGGATGTGTGTGTGTCCATCCATGGCACAGTGAAGGGGGTTAACCCTTAGAAGATGACAGGGCCAATGATTCGCCTGAATCTTTTACAATGAAAAAAATGATGGGACCAATCATCGGCCCGACTGTATCATGGTGGAAAAGATGAACAGCCCATTATTGGCCTATTGAGAAAGCAGTTCTTATTAGTCATATCATGGTCTTGTAGCCAATCAGAATGCTTGCTTCATAAAATCTACGAATCTGTATATATCAATGGTAAGTCTTCCTTCTGTTTTAAACACCTCATCATTTTTCGTCCTGTGAAGCCCCATCTTTCTAGATGGATAACATCCAAAGGGTTAAAACGAACCACAGTGAGGGTTATATAAGCAAATTAATTTTCAATAAAAATGAGTTCTGACCTCTTTGTATTTCAGAATTCCTCCATTGACAGCACCGCTTATCACCCCTTGTAGTCTCATCTCTAAATGACGAATCCACTGCTCAGGGTTACAGTGTGCTTGATCTGCACTGGACTTCAGCTCGGCAATCATCTGCCGGACAGTGTCGATGGCTGCTTCCACTGGAGATAAGTGGACAACAGTTGAACTTGTCACTTCGTACCATCTGAGTATACCAGGCAGCTTGTATGCGCTCTTTAAGACAGTGCGTTCAAAGCACAAGGTCTATCAGAGAGAAGAGAATGACATCGAGCATTTGCTGAGTAGCAGGCTATTCTCAGTCTTCTATACGTGACAAAGAGTTAATAATTTAGACCTCCTCAATTAAGTGAGAAAAAAAATGGATGAAAGGAGTGATCAAAAAAGGAAGGAAAAAAAGGATAGATACTTTTTCTCTCAACAAAAACAAAAATATTTTCAAAATTTCTTGATGCCTAAGTAGTAAATCAAATATAGTTACCTTGAACTCGTTGTTGGGGTCTTTCTCACCCCTATGATATGGTCGGTCAAACTGGAATGTGTCCACCTCGTTGGTACTGTAGAATGAGGAGATTTCTATGGGCACTTCCTTCCCAGCAAACTCAGGTCTCTCCACAGGCACTGGCTTGACACTGATAATCTGTATGTCTGTAACAAAAAATAATGACGACACTGATAAATCTGTATGTGTATGACAAAAATAAAGATATTGATTATCTGTGTGTCTGTAATAAAAATAAAAACACTGATAACCTGTATGTCTGTGAGAAAAACAATGAAGACACTCATAATCTGTATGTCCTTTATAAAAATGATGATGACACTTATGGTGTTAAGTGGGCCAAAAGCAATGAAAACACTGATAATTATCTGTGTGAAACAAATACAATGAAGCAAAGCCAAAGACTGTTTTTGGCAATGAATGACAATGTACACATAGGCTTGCCAAAGCTTACAGAGACAGCAATTGCTATTGAGAAAGAGCAAATGCTGAATTATTAATTAACTTTGACACTACTGGATAAAATCTCCATCACTTTAAACTAGAAAGAAAGAAAGGAAGTTTTAAACTGAGATATGTGATGAATACTCACACTGGGAATCACCAAACTTGTAGGATTCGTCTGGTGGAGAATTAGTAGTCAAAATATTAGCAGAGGGATATTCTGTCATCAGCTGATTCATTATTGTGGCCAGTTTCAGACATTCATCTCCACGGTACACAAACGCTTTGTTCTGAGGAGGGCAAGTTATGACGTTAATATAACGGTATACCAGGCTATGGATAAAACCCACTACTTTATGAATCCGAGTATATTTCACACAGTGATTATGACAATGTACTGAAATTTAACATTGAATGCCACTACAGAGACCAAAAAGCTCCGCAAGACATCTTTCAGTACTGGTACGTAATTGATGCGGAACAGAACTTTTAGAATACATGTAAAACTGCTCATAGAAAACATTAAAAAATTCAAACAAAAGCCTGTACAGTCCAATCCAGTTTTGCAAACATTGCTTTGATTTCAAAGGATCTTCTTTGAATAATGCACTGAAAGTGTTATATACAAAGGTCTTAATAATCCTGCTGAAAATTATAGTAAAATGGTACATTTCTAAAAACCATAACAAAAAATTAAACAATAAGCCTGCACAATCCAACCTGGTCTTGCAAATCACTGCTGTAATTTCAAAGGATATTCTCTGAAGCATGAATTGAAGTTGACATATGAAGAAATCCAAACAATTCTGCTGGGAATAATAAACGGAGAAGTGACACACATGAAATCTATGTATGTAAATACAAAAAAAAACTGTAGATGAGATCTTACCTTCAGATATGGTGGGAATGTGTTGCCATAGTAAGCTACCCTGTAGTAAGTAGGATTCTGGCGGAGTTTGGGCCCCTCCAAAATCTGGTACAAGAATGTAGCCTGTTTTTGCTGAAAGTTTGAAAGACAACAGTATTACTTATCACAAAAATGACACAATACTGCTTAGATTACATTTTTCACCCTCTTCCTGTGAAAGCTTTTGTTTCTCTAACTAGAATTTATTTAAATAACTTGAAAAGAAGTATTGCTGGCAACATGCCGCTTCCGGGACGAAAATGTGTATAGTTCGCTTTCTACTTTCCAGAAAAGTCGCGCATGTTCGCAGAGACTGAGCTTATCAGTTGACTCGAGACACTTTTTTTCGAATAGGCTGCGATAATTTATTGACGAAAACATCAAAAAGCTGCGTTTTTATTTTAAATTCCTCATCAGACTAATCCAGCAGCGGATTCAGGATGGCGAAATGGGGAGAAGGTGATCCAAGATGGATAGTGGAAGACCGTCCTGATGCTACGAATGTCAATAATTGGCACTGACTTCCATCATAAATAACTTGAAAAGAAGTATTTGGTCGGTTGAGCAGACCTTTAATGATTTGACTCATACGTCACAATGATGGAAGTCTGTGTAATACAAAATGACAATATGTGAACAATAACGTAACAATGTATCTATATAACTCATAATAATAACAATAGTAATATATTTCTCTATTATTGGACCAAAAAGGAAAAGAAATTTAAAATTATATTTTCGCTCAAAATTCTACATTAACAATTGTTTTGACTTAATTCAATAAAAGAAAAAGAAGGAGAAATTGAATTTTTTACATAAAGCTATTATTGTCACTGCTATACAATAATGGCATAACTGATGGTTCATTGATCACACAAACACAGTATTTTCCCATTCCCTAGAATGCAGAATTGCTTAGACATAACAGAACTTTTATTTGAAATTTTTTGTTTTCTTTTGTCTTTTCTTTGAAGTCCAGTAATCCATAAAATGCTTGCATGTAAAGGATGCCTGTAAACCAATATCTGCCTGTCGACTTACCAGGGTCTGCCCCAGTTTCATGTATTGGAATGTTGACTCATAGTGTTCACCCAACTCCTTGCACAATGGGATGCCATATTCCCATGCCTGTGAAGACAACAAGGATCACCACTTTAAATTCAAAGTCCCATCACAAGTCCAAAGCATGCCAGTTCTGGCATGCTGCAACAAAAACAGAAGCTTAAAACATTTTGCCCATAGGAGATGTGTTCTATCATTCCCGTATCCAGCTCAGTCAAATCCAGCTATGTGCCTTATTATGTTTTCGCTGTTACAGAGAATTGGGCACTACTTTACTTTGAAAACATGCTCAGCCGAGGGTTTTTAGCACTGCAAAGGTATAAAAATATAAAAGTTGCTATTTAACACTATGTTGACCTGGAAACCCAAAACAAAATAAAAGTATTTCTGGAAAACTGGTTTCATCAGCTCCAGCAGCTCAATGCTGAAAATTTAGCCATTGTAATAGGCTAAAAGCAATAGCACATTAGGAAACTTCTTATGCTCCATTCACAAATTTGTGCCTTTCTTCCAAAAACTGCATCTTTGCAGCCTTTGACCGATTGTACTCGAATACCATTCTTCATGACCTCAATAAAATAGTTTTTGCCCTTTGAAAACTCATCTATTTTGCATTTTGCTTCTTCAGGTCATGCGAAAACGGCTTCAGGTTTTCAAGATGGAACTGCATGAAGTATACAGGCATGTCACCATGAAGCTGTCTGTATCAAGTCAGCAATATTGAATATGGAAGTGACGTGAACTGGCTATGAAGAGATTACTGTAAAATTGAATGTATTACCCATTGTTTGTAAAATCTGAAAGAGATCAAATAAATTCACTGCTCTGAAAGATTCACGTTGCCTGTGGGCTTGCTGAACAGATAATCCTAATGTCACGGAAAATCTTGGATTGCAGGCAAAACATTTCAAGAAAACTACGGAGTCTGGGGATATGCCTCTCTACGTGCACCACAGTAACCCTACCTTCCCCTTGTCAAAGCAGTTAATGATACGATTGAAGAGCTCCTCCTTTCTCTCCGCCTCTGTCTGGCTAGGGTAGGACATCTCCTCTGGTAGTCTCGTCTGCGACCAGTTGAGCAGCTGGGCGTACAATCTCAAGGTCAGCCCAGCCTCCACAAAGTTGCTGGCGCTGTAGTGCAGCTCGTACAGCCGGGATATGTAGCGGATGTACATGTCGCGCCGGCTGTCTTTGTAGAAATTCTGCAAATGAAAATGGATGCATTATGATAAATAAAGTGTAATGCGGATCCACATCTGAATGACAGTGAATACCAACTCGAAAGAAACGTTCACATGAATGGACACTGATGCAATGGGTCACCGCGAGGTTCCCTGTCAGTATCCCTATGTCAATCTGACAGTGATTTGTATAGGACTTCTATAGAGTTGGTAGGATTACCATAGAGGCCGATTTCCTACATCAAACTGATGTTGGCGCCATGTCGTAACCAACTGATCTACAAAGAAACAATGTTATTCCTGTAAGCAAACTTAACCTCAATCCCACACTGATTTCTGTAGGGTTGCTGATCAGGTTGGGGCTACAGAAAAGTTCATTTTCTAATTCATAAACATCCCAAAAGTCGATACAAACAAACAACAAAAAAAACGCTGGATATTAACATTCCATTCACTATACTATGGCCCGACAACCTTGTTTTGGATTAGAGTTAGCGATAAATAAACAAGGAAACCTTCATGGAAATACATGTTCTGTCCATCACAAAAGTGAATCATCAGTATTTGACCTCCAACTCACTTTCTCCATACATATTAATTTAGACTTAAAATGCTCTATCAACAGATATCACCTGTATGCACAATAAACTTCATTTCGAATTCTAAAACAGAATATATCAATGCATATGAATAGTGTTCTGTTTAAGCTATGCGTACAAAACATATTTACAACCAGTAGGCAAAGGAAATGAATACAAACACCAACTTTCAATACCTAAAATAACGGATAGTTCAAAGCGTAGCATAAAATCTTAACTAAGTATGTTACTCTGTAGAATGCAGTCATACTTGCACACAATACAACATGCCAACAAGTCTTATTAGCCATGAGATATAGGCTTACCCAGATTATCTATAATCTTGAAACAATTTCAAGTTTACATCTGCACAAGCATTCAGTGCACAATATCTTTGTCACAGAAAACTATTTGCTCGACCTTCTGATTACTAAAAATTAGAGAGGATAGTGCTAGTGAACGGTATTATCATCATTCACACTGTGGATCGATGGCAAACAGTTCAGTAAAGACTGTAAGTAAAAAAGTTACAGTGAAGCAAAAACAAGTGGTGGATGCGAGAAGAGGGAGGGGGAAGAGCCTTAGTTATACTTTTCAGGTCCCGTCTTCGCATTTATTAAAGTATAAAGGCAAAATTTTGATCCCCGAATAACTGTAACAGTGAACAAATCAAATAGCCTGTGAATCTTTCCAATACAAGAAGCAGGTCGGTAAAGCGAAAGAAATTGCTCCATCTTAGAGTGTTCTTCACATTTGTGGGTAGATCTGACAAAATCAGGCCAAAGGTGAAATGTTTATAGCTCTATAAAGTATCAAAATATTTCCACCACGATTTCAAGCCAAATATTTTAACTGAATGCAGGAAAATGGTTAATATTTCATTTTATATGCACATCTCAATTTCCATAGAAAAATGTTCCACCTTTGATGGAGTTTCTCAGGAATTTCTCAGGTCTGTCACCTTAAGCCCGATTTAGACAGATCCACTCACATTTTTTCAAGGGCGAGTGCTATTCATTGTTGATAGACCAGGGAGGCCACTCATCCATCAAGCCAAACATGCTTACCGCTCCCAGTCTTGCCCTGGCCTAAACCACGTGCTGTAGTTTGTTGTTTTTGGTTTGGTGGTGTTTTTTCTCCTCGTAGCTCGTTCTGATCTAAACCTTGCCTCAGAAATTCCATCCTTCACCTTCCTTAATTTGTCAGGAAGAGGGGCCATATTTTACTTTCCAAGCCTTTTGAAGTTCTCTAGTCCACTGTTTGATCTAGCCAAAACTGCACGATTTCCAATAATTTCTTCGTTGTCAGTCAATGATTTGTTGTGAGTCTTGTGTGCACAGCAGTACCCATCTGATTTACTAGACATAAATCGAATTGTTTTGCTTTGAAACTGTGGTCTTCTTTTTCTTAACAAGTACCCTTTTTTTTTAAATTATTCAATCTGGTTTGTACGTCCCTTTTCAGAACACTGCAAAATCCGAGATGTTTTGGACTCATGTTTTGTCGGGCGAGAGCTTTCCAAACACAGTCGCAAGCTGAGCAAGACTCGAGCCTGAGAACTCCCATACCCAAGTCAAACTCTCTGACCACGCGGCCACTCAGCCGAATCAAACACGCCATTAATTTATCTGTCTCCTGGCGATTCATGCTAATTAATTGTCGTGCGTTCACAGAACTGGCAAAGGGGTTTTCATACTGCAACCTTCAGTTCCTGTTCGTTCCAACTCCACCTTTTTGCACACCTGAGAAATTCGACATTAAAATGATTGCAGCTTTAGTATCATGATAACTAGAATAAATTGGAACAGTGAAAAGGCTTGATAAGTGCCAAAACGCATTTTAAACAAGGGTAAAAGTGCGCATTTGTGTATACCCCTTCTATATGCTAAGAGATCCCCAGTTTTTCTGAAAATGCAGATAGAACGAACAAAAACTAAGGCCGCCATTATGTGGACTGAAAATAATTAGGCATAGGCATAGAGACCATTCGCTGATCATTCCTTAAGATTTCCGGTATGCGCCTTTTGGAAAAAAAAAAAAAGCAACAAAGGTGTAAACGGCGCAAGAGAAAACGAAGCGGTTCCAGAGTGTTCACCATGCGCGGTCAAATCTCCCCCGGGAACTAGAAGGTCCAGCTGGTTTACATCGGTAGCGATGCTGTTTAATAACCCTTAGGTTCTTGAACTCAAAGATTCACAGTGTCAACTCCGAAAAGTATCCCGGCATTCAAATATTGTCTGCTGTTTACCGGAGATCACTACCTTGCTAGGATGCATGTCTTCTGGTTCTTATCTGGACGTAATATTTCTACTCCCGTACACAGGATACGACACTGAAATTACATGGTTCAGACCGCTGCCTGATTTAGGCACTTGTAGGTTGAACAAGCTACATGCTCACGGAATCACAAAGGTTTGGGGGGAAAAAAGGAGGGGGAGGGGCGCATTAAACCTGTTGTACTTTAAATAGATTGCTTTTGTGTGTGTGTGTGTGTGTGTGTGTGTGTGTGTGTGTGTGTGTGTGTGTGTGTGTGTGTGCCCACCCGAGCTCCCGTTTCTTTTTTCTTTTTTTTTCTATATGCGCCTCCAAACTTCCTACAGCTAATGGTCTCACCGAATCCAAATCCGGAACTGATCCATACAGAGAACGAACTCTGACTTCTTCTCACTCCTTGGGACCAAAAGTGTTAAACAAACGTTTGTCCTTTTGCCTTGGTCTACCTATTGCTGGCAAGACAGTGGAAAGATTTCCCACCACTGGCAAAAGGCGAGCAATGAGACCTGGAGTGCCAATGTGTTGATTCCTTATCGTCTGTGAAGTTATCACCAGCCAAGTGGCATGCTGGTAATGAGATGTATATATATATACATTATTATTCTGAACAGAAAGATCACAGGCCTTGTTACTTTGCCTTTTTTGTTTTTGTATGGCTTTGTTTAAATAATGTTTCGGTGTGGAGTGTGGGATAAGGAATTGGCAGAGAGCTGCTCCCATGGAGCCTCGGACGCCGGCAGAGATGGCAAAGAAAGATAGAGAAAGGACTGTGGGGAAAGAGGGAGAAGGGGGGCAATGGGCTGTCAGCACCAACAGACGCTGACATTATTTTGTGGAACGTTCTTTGCTGAAACATATCTACTGATTTTGACATTAAAATATGACCAAAACAGAGAGGAGGTTGAATGTTTCAAAGCCCTGCTTAAGAAACAATAAACAAACGATGCAATGAATCAGAAATGAAACGGGGAATTATTCTGTGTTGTTTGTTATTGTTCTTGTTCTATATTTTGTGAATCTTGACGTGCAAGTCCTTGAGAAGTTTGGCTTCCTCAGAGCAGATTCTGTACACTGGAAATTGTTAGCTTTTATTTAATGCACCTTCGATATATCCCGTTGTTGTTGTTGTTGTTGTTGTTTCAGTTTTAAAAAAAACAAAAAACAATAATACCGTGGTTGCCGCGTACGCACTACCCGAATTTTAACCCTCTAGATCCGATGTATCACCAGTGATGCACATAAATGTATCACTCGGCTGCAGTTCCCACGAGAACCCAAGGCCGGAAAATTATTGTTTAGTGGCCGTACCATCTCCAACTGCTGGACAAAACATGGCACAGTCTTGTAAAGACGATTATGTAATATACATTTTTTTATTTGTTTTGCGCAGGGTCTTGATATAAGAAAATATACTCAGTCCACGGACGAATTTTTGCCAATTTTCAAAGGCAGTAATCTTGACGTGCGCCGGACTTCATAAATGTAACAAGTCATATCGTCACTGCCCTACGATAATGGCGTAATATGACATGCCAAATAGGCAACTGACGTTTCATTGCATTCCTGAGCATGAGGGCTATCAGATATTATAGAAAAAGACATGCGCCACGAGGGAAATGTAATAATCCAACAGAATCAGTGCAGCCAGTCTCCTCAAAACAGAGAGCATATATATTTGCAGAACTGCACACTCTTCTCAGCACTACGAGAAACATATTGGCCCAAACCCACCGACCTGAATGTCAAAC
Source organism: Onchidella celtica (assembly GCA_963931925.1). Classification (NCBI taxonomy): domain Eukaryota; kingdom Metazoa; phylum Mollusca; class Gastropoda; order Systellommatophora; family Onchidiidae; genus Onchidella; species Onchidella celtica. The sequence continues at coordinate 36,917,933 of OZ007572.1, forward strand.
TCTATGGTGCTCTGCCAGAACTGCAGAAAACCGTAGATTTTCTTAAAAGAACAAATCTGCAGATTTAGATTGCAAGAAGAAGAAGATAATGGCACAAGTCACCAAATACCTTTTGTTAGGGGACCGTAGTGTAACTGAGTTGTACTCACTGTTTAGCTATGACTTACAATGCAAAATTCCGGGGTCCGCTAACAACAGCATCAAAGGGCAGGAAAAGAAAGTTTTTCTTCATACATGTATCTCAAAAGTGTCAAAAATGACTTATGCCATTAGCGGGGAGCAGGGAAGATAGATGTTACTTTACAAGACCAAAAAAAAAAAGAGAAAAAACCCAACAACAGCAATTCTGCTCTATAACAGTCGAGAAACTGTTCTATGTTTACACTTCAGAACAAACAGAAAGACAAGAAGGAGAAGAGGCGGTGGTTGTTGAACCAAATGGTGAACTTGGCAACCGCTAGGTAAACTGTGATGGTGTTTTTTGTAATGAAAGTGACTGCCAGGCCAGGCCAGGCCAGGGGAATGGTAGGTTCCTCGTACTTCTTGCTGCGTACAGCACAGAAATAGCGCTGGACAGCAATGAACCAAACACTGTTGTCAAAAGCGAAGGTACTGGTTCTCATCTTTTTCCCGACATTGGCTTTCGCTGAATTGAGTTTAAGTTTCAGTTTAATGGCGTGTCGGCTCAATAACGGCCACTTTGCGCCGGAAGGGGGGGGGGGGGAGAGAGTGAGAGAATGTCGTTATTTCACGTTGGGTTAGCTTTCAGCCCTCAGATGCCTATAAGTAAGATCAAACAAAAGTGAAGTTAAAAATCTAACGGGAAAATGCCTGTACTGTAAAGTATATCTATATGAATCTGGTAAAAATGACAAAACTCTGTTAAATCAACCTGTAGAGTTCAGAAATGACCAGATGCGCTGCTGCCGGCTGACGACAGAAAACAATAATACTTCCATGGATCCGCGTGCTTAATGCTTTCTTCTGTTAAAATGAGTTGAAATTTTTGCTCCCGAAATCCGAAATACCATTAATAATTATTCAAACACATGTAACTTGGGCTTAAATTTAGAGTTTGGCGAATGCACATCGACACGGTAAGGGTCAAACTGAGCTGGGAAAACGCAAGGCGAAAGGCAGAATACATGTATAACAGACTGATAGGACAGAAAGAGATCCTACTAGAGGTGCCCATCAACCACCGGTAATGCACGCACAGCCACAAACGCTCAAAAACCAATGCATTTTTTTTTCTTTACTTGTCATGTTTGGAGATCTCTGCCCTAAGGTTTTCTGTCCAATCGTGTGATGGTCGTTAGCCGTTAAATTCCGTCTCCCCCCCCCCCCTCTCTCTCTCTCTCTCTGTACTATATTCCGACAGCAACTGCCTCATTACAGAACTGAAATGTACGAGCAGGAGCTTCAAGCCCGATACAACTGGCGTCATTCACCTAAACGGGATAGCCTCCAAACTGGCACACTTCTTCTCTCTCCACCGGGTGTCCCCATAACTATTTTCATGAACCCCCACCCCTTCGCTGCTTCCTCAACCTCCTCCTTTCCCTAAATCCTCTCTATCATCACGGCCATTATCGACATCGTCATCATCGTACTCTTTTCGCACTTCGTAACAGAATCTTTTTTCTCACCACTGTCATTTTCCATTTACTCCCGTATCTTTGTCTTGATTATACCCGTGCTTTTTCCTTCCTTCATTTTCTCCTTCAGCGGCTACAGAATTCTATCTCTGCATGTTGGCAAACACGGCAATATACAGAATCTTTTTGGCAAAAAAAAAACAGAAAAAAATATTTTCTACAACTCAAACCTTCTGGGTTGGTTTTCGCAAAAAAATTTTTCTTTGGCCCTGCGCTTTAGCACCCGTGCGTCGCGCCAAATTCCTCTTCCCACGCACAAGGACATGTAATATTTTTGCTTATCAATTCCACACACGAGGCCAACAGAGAAAACAGCAGATAAAAGAGTGCATTCATTTGTACAAATCTAGATACAGTTGATATAGGTGTATATATGTTTACGTAATGTATCTGCTAAAATCAGCGATGCCAAATGATTTTTGTAAAATAAAAACAACTGAAAAATGAACGTGTCATCGTGTTTGCACCAAAACAAAAATTTTTCTGTGCCTGTTGCGAGAAACTCTCGCAGCTGATAAGGAAAAAAAAAAAACCCGGAAAAATCGGGACTGACGGAAAAACCGGACTTTTGGCATCCCTGTAAAATGCACGTGGATTGATTATTTACATAAACTGAAATATAAAGTGGTCAAAAGGAAGGATCTCTGTAAAGCAATAGGGGGGAAATACAAAAGGTAAAAAAAAAAAAAAGACTGCATTTCTGTCACAAAACTGAAACAATCTCGTATTTGCCTCTATTTGGATTCTGTTCTGTTGTATTAAAACATGTAGTTGACATGTACTAATTATATAATAATTCCGATGGCGACAAATTAAAAGTAATGAAGAGCATGAAACATTTCTAGCTTGGAATTAAGCATCTTAACCGCTTATTACTTTTGTACCACTGACAATGGGGCCATCTACAAAGAGAGTACGCTCAATTTTTATTAGATTTTTTTTTTTTTACCTTCCCTCCCCAATGTACACCTTTCATACGCTTAGCCTCCTTTCCCACTCCCATCTTCAAGGTCTAAGATTTACAAAGTCACGGTCCTGCTTTCCCCACCCTCAATCCTCCGCTCCCTCTCCCCAGCTTCGTCTCCCATCTTCACGGTCTTCAGCCTACCTAAAACAAAGGAACGGCAGCTGCCCTCAGTGTCAAATTTCTGACATTACCGAAAGTTCAGAAACTGGTAGAGGCGAATGTTAAGCATTAGGCTGGGCGAAAATGGTGCAATGTTTTTCTTCAAACAGTGGGCAGGGATATAGGATGGGGCTGGAGATGAAACGTTTCTGACACAAAACAGAAGAGAAACAACAGATCACGTGACAGCTCCAGGCAGCAAGGGTTGAGGGGGGGGGGGGGGGTTGGGGGAATAGAGTCTGATGGAGTGACGAGCGGCAGTGGCGGCGCTTGGTTTTCCGGCAAGGGTTTCCACCGTATTGACTATTGTATTGTATTGCATTGTACTGCGACGCGTTGCGCTGCATTGCATTGTATTGTACTATATTGTATTATATTCTATTGCATCATACAATAATCTATTGTATTGTTCTGCATTGTACGGTACTGTATTGGACTGCATCGTATTGTGCTGTGCTGTGCTGCGATTTGCTGCACTGCACTGTACTCTACTGTATGCTGTATTGTATTGTAACTTGCACTGTACTGTGCTGTATCACACTGTATTGCACTGTAATGTATAATACGGCATTAGACTGCGTTTTATTATGTTTTTTTTGGTCATTAGCTTCGACCCGAAAACGAATGTTGAAATTTTTGTATGCAATAGTATGTAAATACCCCTCTCCCCTTTTTCCGATGGTGAGTAACTAAGACAACATCACCAATTCGATGCCAAGATCTGCCTCTGAAGATCTCTTGGACTTTCTCACTCTCCCAAGATGGGTTGGGTTGGACGCCACTCGCAAGTGATACAACGACGGGCTCACAAACAACCAACAAAGAGCTATTCGCTGTGGTACGTACGGCATGGCGCCGTGGTATGACAGAAGTACCGCGTAACGCAAAAACCAGGCTGTTTTCAGAAAGTCCAAACATAATAATACATTATATTCCATCAACAAGAACTGTTTGTCTTTGACAGAACCGGTTCTTTCATTTTGCTCAATGTCTCTAGTCAAGCTGACAACTCCCTGTATTTTGAATCAAAACACATGGCCCGACCACGGCTTCTCAGTGAAGACCTCAAGATTTCAAAGCGACAGGATAACCCAGTTTGTTTCATATCTAGAGATTACATTTTTTTCCCCCTGATTATCATTCACATTTCCCCTCACAACATGGTTTTCATTTTATGATTTAGATCCTACCCGTTGTGCCACGACTTACGTTTGCTATGGGAAAAATACCTCTCACACAAGCATCAGGCTAAACACATTGTTGGCACCATAGAACAAAACTCCTGTCTGTCTGTCCTTCTCTTCCTCTCTTGCCCTTTCTCTCTCCCTTTCTTTCGTTTCTCTCTTCCCCTCTCTCTCTCTCTCTTTCGTTTCTCTCTCCCTCTCTCTCTCTCACAACCACTACCACAACAATCAACAGCACCATCAACTTCACCTCCCCCCCTCCCAAAAATAACACAACCTCCTGATCTCATTTCCTCCAAAAGCATATTTTGAGAAACGGAGTGTACTGAAGCCCTGTTCCACCTACCTCAAGTCCCTCAAGCATTCTTTGGTATAGGAATGTACTGAATTAGATGTCCTGTACTGTTTTAAAGCCAGCTCCCCAAAAATAAATCAGTTGCTGACGGTCTGTACCGGTACCTGTTGATTTAATCGGTTAAAGGCAAGTTGTTTTGATTTTATTTGCAAAAACTGCCTCCACGCTGCTCCAACCAGAAACCTACCCGCCTACTTCAGAAAACGTGCCTGCAGTCTCCGCCGCCCCTCTCTCCTCTTCCTCTCTCTCTCTGTTTTTTACTTCCCCCTCTCTCTTCTTTGGCCTCCTTGGGCTTCACCCCCCCCCCTTTTGGCTTCGTTATTTCTTTGTCTCCAGCCTCCCTCAACTTCCTCTCCATGATTACAAGGCCCCAGTGCCATTGTTGTGATCTGGTAAATCTTTGATGACCCAGGGAGGAAAATGAAGATAGCAACATTTTTTTCTGACATTCTAAATAACGGGGACAGAAACAAAATCTTTCTAACTCTGTCAATGTGTGAGCACGAGATGAAGACATTTCGAAGGTTACGTAGCTGAGGACCCAGCGTTTTAAAACAACACTTACATTTGACATAATAAAAGCAGTGGCCAGCTTGTAGCCATCATAATCTCATATGTTTGCCCTATGCTCAGATCGGAGAATGAAAGATTTTGTAAACGTGTTCTTCTCATTATTATTACTACAAACTCGCCAGCTGATTCGGGGAATACACAGTAGAGGTGTGATTTTAAAGTTGCGTTTCGGTCAATAATGTGTAAATTGAGGTGCAGAACGAAATTTCCAGTCATACTTGTTAATTCTCCTGAAAGGAAATGCGTCTCCCCCCCCCCCCCCCCCCTGTTCAAAATGTCGGAACATTTTCTTTTGTTCAACTCAGTAATGGCTCAAAATGAACGACATGATTGAAAATAAATAGTGAGCTTCAAGATCTTTTAAAATATGCCCACGTGCACCTCGCCGTCTTTCTATGAGTAATAATTGTGATATTTTGTACAATTTAAGGTTCAGCGGTTGAAAAGTCTTTCATGCTTACACTGAAGGCCTCACTTCATTTATATTATTATCATTATTATTATTGAAATTAATCAGCATCAGCGAGTTCGTGACGTCACGTGTTTAGATATTTATTTTAGGAGGTTCGCTGCCCTTGGCATTTACACCTTACCTTTTTTTTTTTTTAATTTATTTTTCTTTGTTGTGGTCGGGATCCGTTTTTCAGAAGTCTGCCGTGGCAGCGGCCTTGTACGGCCTGCTCTTCACCATTTCCATGAGAGGCGAGCATCTTGCCTCGAGACCACCGTGTCCCCAGTTCCCAACGCCATGACATCGAAGTTTAGCAGCTTCGAGGCTGATGGACGAAGTCTGTACTTGAGGGGCGAAAATCCCTTCCTTGGACTATGGTAGTTTTTCCTACCTACGTGGTCTTCAAAATTATCTCAGAAAAACGGATCGAAAGAAGGCTACACTGATTCTTGATGCATCTTCCAAAACCGCTGGACTGTTGTCATGACGGAAATGGGAAAGGAAATGTGTGTGTGTGGGGGGGGGGGGGAGGAGGGAGGGGGGGGGGGGGAGAGAAGGATAGCTAAAATTATCCTGGAAGGGGCGGAGAGTCGTGATCATGAGCTACTTCGTTCTTCCTCATCCCATGATATGCCTAGAGGGCAGATAATGGAGAAGATGGTCTTTGGCTGACCACCGAGACCTCTCCGTGTTTTGGAAATGCAGAGAGAGAGAGAGAGAGAGAGAGAGAGAGAGAGAGAGAGAGAGAGAAAGAGAAGGGGGGAGGGGGCGCGGGTAGAAAGAGACAGGGAAATCAGAGGGCGAGAGAGGTGGGGATGAGTAGAAAGGGAAATCAGAGGGAGAGAGAAAGAGAAAGAGAAACGGCGACAGTAAACACACACACACAGTGAATGAGAGAGAGAGAGGGAGAGAGAGAGAGAGAGAGAGAGAGAGAGAGAGAGAGAGAGAGAGAGAGAAAGACTAGGAGAAAAAAAAGATTTTCATCGCGTCAGATGGTGCTTTGAACTCGTGTGCTTTCTGGATGTACATAAATTATACATGCACAGGCAAGGACTAAGACACTAAACTCTAACAGTAATAATCAACTGAAATCCAACCTCACCCAATCCGGGTTACAGATAGTAGTGAAGTGGTGACCTGTTTTTTTTTTTCATGGCCTTAAAGTCATGATCAAATTCAGACATTACGTATGTCGCACGTGCGTGTAACACTAACAAAACGGTACGACCTATGTTTCGGACATTTCTACCTGACAAAATTGAGCCCAGTGACTTTCACTGAGTATTATTTTAAAGCCAGCTACTGACCTTTCACTGCCCATTCTTAAACAGCCATATCTAAGTAAGGCTATGAGGACTGCGCGGTTCCAAAACAATAAGAACATTAAAGGAGTGAATCCGTTACAGGGGGCTGGAAAATCTATTGCATTGCCCTCAAAGTCCTCATAACTTTCTGAGACCCGTGCAACTGTGGCTTCGCAAGATCCTTAACTCTTGCAAATTATTTATGGAGGGCAAGAGTTGTCTGCACCTGCTTATTTGGGGTCAAGCTGAAGTGATAACTTTGTCTCACGTGAGTTATTGGCTACTCTAGGTCAGTTAGTCACGCTACCGTGAAACGCACGGCTTAAAGTGTTGGTTGACAGGTGGAGTCTCAGCGTTGTGCAGGGGCGCAAACCAAATTAGCACAGAGATAAGAACTACAGAATGAGTTTTGCCAGGTCAGTGGTATGAAATAGGGTCCCCAGTTACTATGTCCAGCGTGAGGAAGTCGTGTGTGACTGTGATGTTCCTGTACTGAACGACCGACAGAGTGCTGCCTAAAGTTGCAGAGGCGTATGCCTAGCCAGAAACAGCGATGGGAAGATCTCCTACAGATTCTCTAACTTCGAAGTTTGGGCAAGGTGTCCAATTCAAAATATTACGAGTTGAAAAGCCGAAAACAAGATTTTTGAAAAAAAAAATTAATAATAATAATAACAAAAATAAAAGGTCGAAAACGGATGAACCATCGAAGACAATGGTGAGCAGCGAAAGCAAGGCAAATAAAGTAAAAGGCCACGAGTGGTACCGACCACATCACCTAACCAGTAGAAAGAGCAATGTTTGGCTAATTTCCGAGAAAGGTTAACGTCACGAATCTCGGGAACATTTGGTAATCCTGATGAAGTTATTTGTAAGGCAGCATTCAAGTGTTGGACGCTTCCATTATCTGTCGCCTCGCGTGATGTTTATAAAGTTTCTAATTGCCAGTTGGCCGCTGAGCTGAAACAACATCTCCTCAATCTTTCCCGTCACTTCCGAGAGCTATGATGTAACACCGGTATAATTACCGACAGATGTGGCAAAAGCAACAAATAGGCACCTAACTGTAGGCATGATAATTGAGCAGTGCTAAGTTTTATAGTTTTGGCTACCATCCACAGTCTTTGCGAATACAACCAGCTGTTGTTGTTATTGGTTTTTTTTTCAACTTCTCCATGGCCCTCTGAGACTAACCGGTAACCGCCCCATATCATGACAAACCTATGTTCTCCTACATAATTGTCATTATACCCATGGAATTTTATGACAGATGCAGGCAGAACCTGGGAAAGTTAGAATGGATATATCCATTTCACTTTTCAAGTTTGCTACGATGAAAGCGCATGGAGACATTGACAGAATTGTGGTCTCTGAATACACAAAAGAGTACTGGAAAAAGAGATAGTATATTATGGAGATATTAGGTCCAAAGCCCACTGCAACTGTTGTGGTAACCACATGAGGAGGGGAGTCGCGTCCTTGCCTTTCATACTGAAGGAAGCTTGCAGGCTTAATCTGGAGTATCATTACATAATATTACACTTAATTAATGCCGACCATCCTAATCCGCTGACCACCCAAAGAGATGAGATAAAATGGGGCTTAGGACAAGGGAGGGAGAAGGGGTGGGGGGGTTACTACGGTCTTTGTTTAAGAAGGATGATCAGCCAATAGCTATTTGACCTCGTTTACTACTTGTTGGCTTTTTTATACTTGTTGCCAGGGGTGGGGTAACAGTATATTATTATATTATCTGCAGTAAAGCGTTCATCGTCTATTCATTCACAGCCAAAAGACGTACAAAGGGGGTGATGATTAGCCCCGCACAGATCTGCGCTTTGAGTTTGGAGCAAGTACGTCAACCTTATAACGGTCACATTGTGGTAGGAAGAAACAAGACGATAGACAGACTATAACAGAATGATAGGACAGAAGGATTTGAACACGTACAGGATTCCCACACAACAACAACGATTGATATTACTTACCAAAATGTTGAATGTGCAATGCATCTTGGTGTCTCTCTGTTCCTCTCTGTCCATAATCTCTCTGTTGGGAGGAAGAAAAGAGAGAAGATAAGTAAAACGTGAGTACATCAGTTCGGATGGAAAGATGGACAAAGGGTCTAGGAGTGAATTTGCCATTTCATTGGTTGGTTCCTCCATGAAGCCGTACACCCATCTTTCAAACCCTTAATATGTACATTCGTTCATTCATCCATTCGTTTGTCCAACCATTCGTTCATTCTTTCATTCACACATCCATCTGTCCATCAGTTAATTCACTCTTTCATTCACCCAGTGAGGTAGTACATGACTGTATAATATAACGCACTCAGCCGATCACTCGCCCAGACAGGTACTCAAGCAGCAACAAGTAAATATGGTTACCGACAGTGCCTGGCTGCATACATACGAATTCCGGTAGCCTACTCACTATCCACTATTTTTTTTTTTAAAGGGGAAGAAAATCCCCTTTACTTTGCCTAGGGGCCTATAGTGAGGTTAAGACGACCCGGGGGGCGGGGGGGGGGATGTAAAATTATCACTCTTCCCTCGTTCGGCTATCACATACAAACAATAGGTGTATTCACCAAAATTTATCCCGTGTGCATATAATCGCTTCTTACAATCTGATAATAAATTAAAGTTGTTATGAGACTTTCACTATCTTATCGCTGGTGAATTACCTCTAAGTGTATCAAATTCTTCGCGAGTTCCGTTTCTGCACACCCAAACAACCAAGCCCACCGTCTGTCTTTCCTTTCTCCCCTCTCTCTCTCTTTCTTCTTCTCCCCCCCCCCCCCCCGCTTTCTCTTTCTCCTCCATTCCCTCTCCCCGTCTGTCGTCTCTCTCTCTCTCTCTCCCAAACTTAAGAGTATGTTTCAATCGACTGAAAACCATCGACGTCAGTGCCAATTCACTAATTTTATTAATTAACAGTTCACTTATCTCGAAGAGCAAAAAACCACAATTACTGACAGGCCAAACTCGGCCAAAGTAACGCACAGTGAAGCAAAAATTATGAATCACGACAGGAAACTGGACAGAAGCGAAACAAGCGAAAGAAAGTGATAAAGAAAGAATTCTGAAGAAAAAAGCAAAAAACAACACAAGAGTACCAAAAAATAAACGGCCTCATAATTATCCCCTTGTAGTCACTCAAGAGAAAATAACTCGATCACAAGGCCCATCAGATTGGTCTCCCCTGTGTATCACATGGCCAATTATACTCGCTATGACTACCACGTGGGAGCTGTCAAACCTCCCAACCTCTTCCTTCTAACCCGGGTGTGGGGCGCGGGGAAAAGTTATAGCATTTCCTAACCTTTTTTCCACAAAGATTCCAGCGGGCATACCACAGTCTCCCCGAATATTACACGCTTGCTTGGCGCAAAGAAATTTTAATTATATCTGCAGAAATACACATCACTCATTCTTTCAAAGAAAAAGTCGAACACACAAAGAAATATAGCACGATTTGGGAGTCCAAAAATACGTTGGTCCACGGTGAAAAAAATGCAAGTCTCGATGGAGTAAGGCTTCAACTGATCACTGCCTTTTAACTGAGTTGGCCAAAGAGAGTGGTAATAAAAGGGTAATAAAGAGTCTAGTAGCACTTGTTCAAACAGGAATAATTAATTATTGAACCTTGAACCTAGGCACTGTCCAACCACTGCAGGATGTAGCCCTCCGACAATGCTTTACATTTTCTTCTGTCTGTTGTTTCCCTCATCCATGTTGTTCCTCCCCTCTTTGTAATGTCTTCCTTCCATCTTCTTCCTGGTCGTCCTCCTGCTCTTTTTCCTGTCCTTGGCTGCCATTCAGTGTAGCGTTTTGTCCACCTACTGTCTTTCATCCTCCCCCACGTGTCCGGCCCAATTCCACTTTTGTTGTAGCAAATCAATTATCAGCTTTCAGAAATGTTAATGTCTCAAAAGAATGAAGATGTTTTACACAGTTCGTAAATGTAAAATGCCCCAACTTTTACCTTATCTTCGTCTCCCCTCTCCCCCTCTAAATCTGACATTGGAAGCCACGACGGTAAATGCCTCTTTTTCAGCATGGACAGTCGCGAAATGGCAAGTTTTCTTCTAATATCATGTATGCAGCTGCTTACCCCTCTCTCTCTGTGCCTCTCCCTCTCTCTCTGCCCGTCTCTCTGTCTCTCTCTGTATCTGTCTGTTTCTGTCTATCTGTCTGCTTCGTTCTCTCTCGCTCTGTCTGTCTGTTTGTCCGTTTCTCAGTTCTTTTGTCTTTTTTGCCTCCGATATTTTGATCCAATGATATCATTTTTAATTCCCACCCCTACCTTCCACACCCCAATCGTGAATGAGCGAATTCTGTAGATTTGACAGTTTCATGGGCCTCTTGCTTGTTTGTTTCATCCACATGCAAAATATTAACTCAAATACCACAAACACCCCCCATACCATTTCTCCTAAGCCATTCCAATACCAGTAATGAAGATCCTTAAGATAAGACTCAACCAAGCTCTAGCACAGAGCACCTCCAGGCGACCACTGCTGGCAAACACGTAACCTTCTCAGATGGATCAGGAATTCCTGTTAGCAATAAAAGACGCCCATTTCCCTTCCAATTTGTTTATATCAGCAATGCGGAGATGGGGGGCGCCATTCAAGTACAGGTCACTGCATTACTAGACTGGGCAAAATGCATTTATCGGTTAGCAAATAATGTGATAAAATTCCACTCCTTTTTACCCACACTTCCCTACCAGATTTGATTTTATCGCAATTATTCTCAAATTATTATTCGCACGCACTGATCCATTTACATGTACATGACGTACGCAAGATTTCCTGGGGGCAAAAAATCTTCCACATCGTGTGGATGGAGAAACTTCAGAGTTGCTTTTTTTTGCAAGGTGTTTTGGGTTTAGTTTCTTTCCCGGGCCCCCACACCAGCTGTGCCTGGGAAAACAACCTTTATTCTATTTACATGGAGTGCCTAGTTTCAGTATATAGTGCCAAAGGTTAGGAATAGGATTGGTAATGGTAGTAATAATAATAAGAAGAAGAACAACAACAACAACAACATTTAAAATGTCTCCCTCTCTCTGTCTTTCTGTCTGTCTGTCTGTCTGTCTCTCTCTCTCTCTCTCATGTACTTATAAAATATACTTACACGCTGTATAAAACAGACATGGCTTAAGAAAGACCTTAAAAGTCGGTAGATATTTCCGACCCAGGACTATCTTTTAGCTCTGTTTTCAATTTCTCAAATAGAGAAATATCTCTCAATCTTTTGCGGGGGGAATATTCCATGCCAGAATGTCACTGCTCTACGCTTATGGCACAAGTCGTTTCTGACATTTTTTAGATACTGAGCAAAAACTCTTCCTTTTCTTGTCATTTGATGACTTACGCCATTATGATTCTATTGGCTTATTACATTTCTTGTCTTCATACTCGTATATCCTCATGCTCAGGAATGCAATGAACCACCAGTTGCCTCTTGGCAATAAGTCTGATATATGCCATTATTGCACAGCAGTGATGCTACGCTTTGTATTACTTAACGAGAGACATAGGAAGCTCTATTATTAATTTGCTAATGATTGATTGATGTGTCTAATTGTTTACCGTAAGGCTAAGACAACAAGGTGTTTGCCTTATAAATGTTTATGACACCATATGGATCATCGCCGGTACAGGTATGGTTCACGTGTGCCCCTCTTTGATCTCAACGCTAATAAGCGCGTGCAAGGTGAGAAGTGAGTGCGAGCAGGGAACAGGAAGCTAGGCTAGGTGAGACAACGTTTACGCCGTTCATCTCACATAATATTTAGCGTGTGGATGATTTTTTGGTGGCTTCAATCTATATAAATCGTCTCCATTATTCCGGAAAATCAAACAGAAAAATTAAAAATACAAACAACAACAACAACAATAAAAATGATTGCATACGCAGTAAATGAATGCCACAGCGCGGTGACGACACGACAAAAAACATGATGTGTCTGAACACACTAATATAGCGCTGTGTATTTTTTCATGCCGTAGACGGCTTGGTGCCGTGACGTATTGAAATGGGCGCCGTGGTGACAACGGCGGTCGCACACGCCATTTTGCCGCGGTCGTAACGTTTGAAGGGGCTATGGTTATTTCCTGACACGGCGAGATGCCGTGAACTTTTCCCGGCGAAAAGTCGATGTGTCTGAAACGGGCTTTACGACTTCCACATCTCTTATATTGTGAGAATATCATTCATAGTTTTGGAACTACAAGGAAAAATGTTTTTTCCCACTTGCCTGTCTGTCTGTCATGACATAAAACATCTCGCTCCCACCAAAAATTTTGAAATGTTTCCCTGTAACATGGGGAAATTGTTCATATGCCAGTATGTGAGATGGTCATCGCTGTGTACCCTTTTTTTTTTTTTGATTTTGCTTCCACTTCTCCATGCATAGGGTCATCTGAGCGTACATAAGGGATGGATTGCCCCTTCGCAAGAACCCTTTCCAACAATCTCTACAACAGCTCAAAATTAATACTTGTCAAATACAGTGTGCAGTACACGCTTCTACACAACCCTACGGATATATGCCAGGGATATTATGCATTTCCGAGGTGCAAGACGTGCCAGATTGTTGCTGTTCACAAGACAGATTGCCCACAACAAGAATTACGTGCACAGACACGAAGTTGGAGCAAGGCCAAAACATGTTTATTATATTCATGATAACCGCAAGACAAGGCACGCAGCTACATTGAAAGTTAAGAACCACCGATAAGAACTTCCGTTAACCCTGTAAGTCCCCGAAGTGGGGGAAAAAAGACATATTTTGTCAAACTGCGACTTTAGTTCTTATTTACTCCAACTCAACTTTTTGCACAACTGAGAAATTGGACGTTAAACGGCTGCCGCTTTAGTTATTATAAAAAGGGGTAAGAATAAATCGGTACCGTGAAACAGCTTGGTACGTGCCACCACGCATATCAAACAAGTGTCAAAGTGTGCATGTGTTATGCCTCTTCTACTTACTAAAACATCTCCAGTTTTTCAGAAAATGGAGATAGAACCCAGTTAACAAGAACTAGGGTCGCGAACTGTCCATGGATCCAAACCACACAGCATCAGCTCCACATCGTTCCTCTGCAAATTATCAAAAGCTCCATTACCTCAGGAACGGTTGCGTGCAAGAATGGAATCTGAATTTCGAGTCTTGAGTTTGCAGAAAGCACGTCGACATGATAACAGTCTCATTGTGCTAGGGAAAGGGCAAGACGATAGACAAAACATAAGCAGAACGATACAACAGAAGCAATGGCCCTACAATGTGGCGGCGGTTCGACAGTACTTTCTGGTGCAGCATTTTATTTACCACCGTGCTTAAAATAGTGCGAATTAAGAAGCCGAGGAAAGCATTCTGTCATCATCATACTCTACTGGAGCTAGACGGTGAACACGCAAGCACCTAAAACTTCGTGGCTATATGATAAAAAATTATGAAACTTTGTATACCGTCTCAACTTTTGACGATGAAATACGCGGACACATCCGTTTTGGACAATATTCACTGTTTAATATTATTCATTCATGATTTTTTAACCGGAAAAAAAAAATGAAAGTGCATTTTCGTAGGGTAGAATCGAAAAATAACTACCGGGAATTTCGTGTTTCGTCTCTCTTGCAAGATACGTTTGCGATGGTTGTCTAGATTTCATAAGCCATGGCATAGACTGAAGTATTGTGCTTGTATTAAGTTTAAATCCAATGTCTCATTTCACACTGAAAATCCTAGCGCCAAGGCAAACATGATCCATCCCACCATAAAACCAAAGATGTACATGAAATTTTATGACTTTTTGCACAGCACCAGATTCCACAAGACGAGTAAATCTTTGTAGTAAAAATGTTTGGGGATCATTCTTCAACTTGGCACCTGGTGCTCTCCAATCAAAGAGCCGACTCAACGGTAGTTCAGACACGGCGGGTACACGTCCCTTAATTGGTGAAAAAAGCGCTAAACCATGTCAAATTAAAACCCTACGGGCAAAACACTTGTCTTTCCTTTCAGCTCCCCCACACCTCTCTCTCTCTCCTCTCTATCTACCTCTCCCTCTCTCTATTATCTCACCCACCCCTTCTTCTGCATCATTCGCTCCTTTTCTCTCCCCCTCTCTCTCTCTCTGTCATCCCTTCTCTTGCTCCTCCTTACAGCTCTCTCTTTCTGTCCATCTGTCTGTGTCTGATCTTTCTCTCTCTCCGCATCTCTGCCTGTTAACCACCCGTTTTCTGTTAACAATTTGATTTCATCCTTCCAGTCTTTCTTTCTTCCTCGACTCTCATTTTCCCCTTCATTCTGCGCCCTACAACTTTCTCTTTTACAATTATCATTCTATGGCTATCTTTGTATCTTCGCCACCGCCTGTATACACACACTTAATTACCTCCCCTAGTCCTCAGTTCACGCCCCTTTGCGTCCATTCCCATTCTCGCCAAAGAAACTGTGAAAATTGTCGCCGCTTCTCGTTAGAATTCCCTCTTCTTCAAACGAATCTTTTCCCACTTCTATCCTACAAAACCGCCATTAATGAGTTTGTTTTACTTTTTTCTCGTAACGAGATGGGCTCATAGACTAAGCTCTTCTCCCCACAGCTCCCCTACATACATCCACACTAATACATGTACACACATAGAGCGACTCCCAATTTCCTCCTGATAATCGCCCCTGGAGCCGATTAAATTGTTATGCCCCTTTTTGTATCCCTATCTTCTGAAGCCCCTTCTGTAGAGACGTTGTTATCTGGGCCAAGAGGTGTCAATTGGATGGGAACTGCCAGGATCTGTTGCTGTTGTTGTTATTGTTGTTGTTTTCGGGCGGGGGTTAGAGTGAGCGAAAGCTCCTTTGCAATGTCGTAAAGCCAGATGTAGACGCAGCTGCTGTCTTACCAACAGTAACACCAATTTGTTTGTATCCATGAAGATTCCACTTCCCATAAGGGCTATACTCAGAGTGGCAACCATTCAATGCCTTCAAAAATGTTAAGAAATAAATTAAGTTTTCAAATTCTAAACTCACCCAACCTTCACACATACCCCACCTCGAAAGGGATGCGAACCTGAGACCGCTAGCATATCTCTACCCCGGATCCGGTGAACTGCCACAATAGCATGCGCTGATCAATGCCGATAAAAGAGAATCGCTGCAAATGTTAAATCTCTGACACAGATACCAGCGACCACATCTCCAGGGAAAGGTTTGAATCGAGGTCTAGTCCCTTTAAAACGACAAAGTCCTATCTCCACTCTTTGGCAGAACTGAGTTGCACACTATACACTACCTCCACAGGCCTCCTCCGCTGTGTGTCAACATATCGAGCGGATTCGGTGTGTAATTTGGAAGTATTACTAAAATGAAAAAACAAAACAAAAAACAAGTCGTGTCATCAAAAGCAACGAGCATAATATGAAATTTCATTCAATTTCCCAAAAGTTGACTGAAGGGAGTTAGAACCTTGTCATTCTAATGAGACGGACTGTGAATACAGTATATTCTTGCCGCCTTATTTTTGTTTTGGACCAAAACCTACCAGAGTAAACGAAATGCTCTGTCTAACAGCAGCAAATTCACAAACCCTTTACAAAAAAAAAAAAACCCGTCTTTGACTGATCATGCTGAAATATACACCGAGGTGGGTGTTTCACTTCTCCACATCGTGAGAACCTTCATGTACATCACTGTGGTATTTCCGCCTCAGTTTGCCTGGAATCAGACACGAGGGACCAGTGCCCATATTCAAAAGAGCCCACGAAATCTCAAGATTTCCCCCTCCAGCGGTTACGAGTCCTACAGTGCTGACTGGCTTCCCAATACGCCAGAGGCAGTCCACTTTGATGCCACTGACATGAAATTTAGGTCAACAGGGGCCATGTCTGTTGGATGGTGATGAGGTCTGTAACATCACAGGGTATCTCACACAAAAGTGGTACCACTGGAAAAACAGTGTATGTGAGGAGATTCTAATACAACAACAACAGTAGTAGCCCGCAAACATGGCCTTCCACAATTTGTTTTTAACTTCTTCAGTCAGGTCTCACAAACAAACGCCCCGAGGAGCACCAAAACAGCTGGCGAAGCTACAATATGCGGACTGTTAGTTTCTTCCGCAAACTAACAAAACGCATGTTTTCAGTTGGTCGGTCAATATGGTTCAAATCATCTCTGTCTGTCTGTCTCTCTCTGTTTCCACACCATATTTGTGGTGCTTACGATTTTAAATATGTTTAAGGATTTTACTAACACGGAGGGGGGAGATTGTCAAAATTTGCCTTCAGTTGTCATTTCCACCATTCCCGACTAAATATAATGAAATAAAACAGCACTAAAATACATGTAACTGGCTGACGACAGTAAAAGTTGTGCCACCAGCGCTGCAGTGGTCCATGTTCATAGCTCTTGACCAGGGTGAGGGGGTTCCCCTCGGCGTCCGTTGCTTTTGTGGGGGGGGGGGGGCGCGCGAAGTCCAGCCAAACTAATTTCTCACTTCGTTTTTGAGGCACCTGTCGGCGGGTTAATGAAGATCCAAGCCTGGTTTCCAGCATAGCCTCATTGTCAGAAGAAAAAAACAACAGACGATCCTATCTAAAATGCCATCACCCAGGATGGGAACTACTGACACAATAATTTCCTGAACCTTGGACGAGACGAGTCACCGCCAACCACAACACGCCCATACATTTTTCACCCCAACTAAAAAGGAATTTTGAAAAATCTGGAAATCAGGGTATTACCTGAGGAGTCCTATCCCTGGACTATACATGTGTCCCTGTACCACTGACTACACGGTGGTTTTAAACAGTGATGATTCGACGGAACCCAAGTTGTTCTCGGTTCTATATCAAAACATCTTTTGAGAGTCTACACTTGTTGTAATCTGACCGTTTTATCTGCGTTTCTCTTTTAAACTACAGTAATTTAAGAAAAGGCATTTTCGGTGAAGAAAAAAAATTGATCGGCGGATCAAGACCGCATTTTAAATCCCACTCGCTAAGAATAAAACCTTTCAAATTATGGCTCCAGGCAAATTTCTATCTGGTTAAGACAACAAAGAAACTTGGCACTTTTTCATGGATTTATTCCAGTGGTGTCCTTAGTTTTTATTTTGCTGTTTGGTTTTGTTTTGTCCTCTGAGGAAACAACAGCAATGAACGACATCTCTGTGTACTTTTAAAATTGGATCACCCTCTCTCTAAACCAGCAACGTGGATCATTATTGGTCTCTTCCTCTCACTAAAAACTACTTTTGTTATTGCGGTGAAATTAGTCTCCTTTGTGTTGCATTTTCTCGGGGCACATTACTCTTTCATTCCCCATCTGTTTGTCTGTCTAATCTGGTCTGTCTGTCTGTCCGTCCTTCGGGCCATCTATCTTCTGTCTGTGTGTGTGACTGCCAGTCTGTCTGTGACTGCCAGTCCGTCTGTCTATCTAGCCCCGTCTATCTGTCTGACAGTCTGTCTCTTGTCTGTCTGTTTACATGTCCGTCTCTAGCAAACTATCCTCCTTTTTTGCTAACACTATCTACTTCAACCCCTGTCTTCAGTACTTCCACCCTACGTTCCGAGGCCATCTTTCATTACTCCTCTTCACAAATACCCCTAATCTCTAGCTGCACACGGTACTTATGAAAACCCATTTGTCAAATGACAACCACATTTAAAAAATATATATATTCTCCCTGTCAAGAAAACTGCATATTATCATTCTAGCCAGGAAATGAAATGTGACTTTTGTAAACCCTCTGACATATTACACTATGAACAGACAGAACGTACATACAGAACACTGAAGCATGCACATAATACTCGAAGTTACATGCGGGTCTGGCTGCGTGAAGAATAATTAGCTCACACAAGGACATTGTGAAATGCATGCATGCTCGCACAAAAATGTATACGGGCGCGTGCTCAAACATTCTGAGACACACAATATCAAACAAATGTCGCAGGCAATTATTTACGCAACATAAAACCGTAACTATAATCCAGGGTTCTCTGATAATGTTGACCAAAAACAACAACAAAAATGGGTTGAGGATTTATGTCATTCGTGAATTAATCAACCATAACAACGGGACAACAATGGGACTCGGTGGTCTAGAGGCAAGGTGCTCACCTCTCATGCCGAAGATACCGAGTTCGAAATCCGGCCGGTGCAGGCATGCTGGACTTCTGTGAATTTTCTCATATTTTCCTATGGGAGGTAAGATCGAGCACTCAGTCTTCTCGACTAAGGACGAAAAACTTGGAGGGCAGTGTGCACGTTGCGCACGTTAACGACACCTTGGCAGTTTGAAACCGAAAAGAGCAGACGGAACAGGCCGCTGCCCGGGCAAAATGAAAAAAAAAATCTCCCAAATGGGATTAAAGAAGTACACAAAATACAAACAAAACAAAAACAAAAACAAAAAAAATCCATCGCTGAACGGCATAATCTAGATCTACAACAAAACCATGTCTAAGTCCATTTGGACCCCAAAGGCTAACGGTATTAGTTACACATCAGCCAGTTCACTGTCCTGTACATAAAGCACGTTAACCGAGGATTTCGGGTGGCTGATGGACGCTTCTGGCGAGGTCTCCTTCTGACCTCCTAGCGTTCTATTATATTTTGACTATCGTCTTGCTTTTTTCCCCAGCACAATGTGACCGTTATCCAGTCGACGTGCTTTCTCCTAACGCAAACTCAAACTCAAACCTAGGAGGACTCTGTGTCGTTATAAGAGTGGGGCACCTTGAAAGACCCGGAGCTTTCGGATGCAATGCAAGCAGGAATAATCACTTTTTGCTCAATATCTCAGTTCTTGGCTTTTTGTAACTCAAGCACGACAGAGAACTGTGGGAAGCCGTTCAATCTGAGGAACTCGGGTTGATTTTGAATTTCAGGTTGGAGACAGCAAGTCGACACGGTGCCGGTATATTAAGCTAGGAAAAAGCGAGGCCGTGGACAGAATAATTATATAGAAGAACGATAGGACAGAACTCGGAATCGATGTCCTCTTTCTCTGCCATTTTATATCTCTGACACAGACTGGCATAGACAGACACAAAGGCAGACATCAGAGGAGATAGCACGCCTGTACCGACAACAACCACGGAAAGCCGTGAACAAAACAAAACCAAAAAAAAAAAAGACATTTAAACCGACGTTTTTTTTTTATTAGTTTGAAGAAATCACGTCGACCCGATAATGGTCACACTGTGCTGCTCAGTGCTAGGAAAAAGCAAAGACGATGGACAGAATACAAATCGAGGGAAGATCTGATTTCAAAAGGCACTCCTGTGATGAAAATTATGAAGGAAAAGGCAAAGACAAATGGGTCGGTCGGCTGTTAGTTGGAACCTCGTTTATAAATAGCCTTTCCGGCTGATGTTAGGGGACCGTGTATTTCACATAGAAAGCTATGGCTGAGCAGTAAACAGAACTCGGTATATTCTCTCTGGCTTTGTAATTGGACTACGGTCCCCCAGCTTTCTGAATGTGTTTTAACAAGGTTCCAACAGCCGACAGATGATATCGCTTCTCTAGGGAACGGGATTGAATGACACAATTACTATATTTAGATTTACGTCATGGGACATTCGAACTGTTCAACGCGGCGGTTAAGCACAGTTATGGACTTTGTATACACTTTTCAAATGCAGTTGATCTTTATGCCTCGAATTGCCCTTACGAAGTCCATAACAACTGTGCTTAACCACAGTGTTGAACAGTTCGAACGTCCCATGACGTCATCGGTAAATTTAAATATAGTAACTGTGTCATTAAATCCCGTTCGCTATTGCCCTAGCGGCACCCAACGAACACGCAGACTACAAATTATACTGAGATAAACAAAAATATCAACTCGACACACAGACAAGCAAATACACCGAGAAAGAAACCAGTTGATTCAATTTCCCTCTGTCTTTGACAGACAAGCGGAATCGGTTTTTTTCCAACCCCTTGCAATTTGAGTCTTGGGTTCATTAAGGAGACACGTGGGCAAAGAAAACGTGGAGCCAGGAAACAGATGGACACATGGTGGAAAAAAAAAAAATTTACTGGCTAGAATGAGATTCGACCAGTGGCATTCATCATCTGACTGTGTCCTTGTAGTGCCTAACAAACGCTTTACGAGTCTTGCGCACTCTCTCTCTCTCTCTCACACACACACATACACACACATAAACTACACACACTAAACCAGCCAACCAACCAACCAACCAACTAGCCAGCCAGCCTGCCAGCCAACCATCCAACTATTACCAGTATAACAATACAAGGAAAATCGTTGTCATTACTTGGGTTAGGGGACGGAAGAACCACAATGAAGACGTAAACACATGACCAATGTCAAGAAATAAAACACAGGGCCACAGTGCTGACATACACATAGAACCATAATAAAGTGTGAGTGGATATGACGAAATCGGGCTCCAGCTGAAATTTTTATACCTCTTTCAAAAATCAAAGTAAAATATTTCTAAGACATCAAGCAAAATGTTTTTATAACGGAATGCATTTAGAAGCAACATCTCAAAGTGGTATAGAAATATTTCCCTATTTGGAGGGATTTTCTCAGGAATTTGGTCTTTGACCTTAAGCGCGATTTCGCCAGATCCACTTAGCAAAACACGTAGCCTAGCGAACCGGTCATACATGCACACTGGACCACAAAAAAAAAAAAAAAGTGAAATATACAGGCGCCAGCAAGTTGCTGAAACAAAGTCAAATATTGGCAAAAATAAAAAGTTGTATGTAGCTTTCAGCTTTGACTTTGCTTTAAGCCTTGCAGTATATCTGTGGTTCTTATAATACTCCTCAGAGGCAGCGCACAACAGTTAAATGTGGAGTAAGGACCACAATTATTTACACAGACATAAAGAGGGGTACACAGCAGTCAAACAATATATACAAACATAAACACAGAGCTAAGAAAAAGAAGGTAACACTGACCTGTAGTCCAGGAGTCTCTCCAGCAGGTCTGTGACGGAGAAAACGAACCTCTTGCCCTCCTCCTGCAGCTCAGGCTCCGCCTGCACCTTGTCCAACAGTCTGGAGAAAAATTTCATCTTGCCTAAACTCTGCATTTCACGCCTCAGTGGGTTAATGTGAGATTAACACGTGAACTTTCACGGCCAAGTCATTTGAGTAGGTCATTTTGTCACAATTACAGTATGCACTCACAAATCAGTTTTGAACTATCCGAATGAGGCAGAGGGTCACATTTTGACGAAAGAAGATTCTAGATCCACATATTAAAGATCTGTCAAGGACATACCTATTAGTTGACGAACTCGTCAGGTCACGAGCTGGTCACACGCAAAAAATAAGGTTCAATCGATCCACATGTGTTTAATTATAGAGGCCATAATTGGTTCACACTATCACATTTTCATAGATGATGTTGATGATGATGATAATAATGACAACGGCCTTTTTATGTTACATAATAAATTTCACCTCGGCACTGGCAACTGATGTCTCGTGATTCAGACAAACAGATGCTCGTTAAGGATAAATGTCAAGGTCACAGTTCAGCATGGTCCTTTGTTCATGGTCACTCGTGTATATATTGACACCTTTTCGAAGACTCTGTTCAATGCAAAGCAAATTATTCTACATTACACAAAAAACGAAACTGCTGTTTGCTCAACAGTGCCTATATTGCGCCCTGCACGTTACACTGACGAAGTCATGAAAGGTATGATTCAAACTACGATAAGCGACTTTCTGTTAAAACGAAAAAATGTATATTTGACTAGACTCTACATGTCTATATGATTGGAAAAGTCTCTAATGAGATCAAACGTTTAATAGTGCTAATAAAAGATGTTCCCTGACGAACATGAGACAATCTTCCTCGTCAAGAATTTTGCAAACACGATAATTAAACACAGCGACAGGAATAGCAATGGCCAGTTATCGAGCCAAACAGGCCAACGTATTTCGCCGAAAAAGAAATATGTCCATGA
Source organism: Onchidella celtica (assembly GCA_963931925.1). Classification (NCBI taxonomy): domain Eukaryota; kingdom Metazoa; phylum Mollusca; class Gastropoda; order Systellommatophora; family Onchidiidae; genus Onchidella; species Onchidella celtica. Next base: position 36,940,567 of record OZ007572.1, read on the forward strand.
AATGAAAAATTCCCAAAATTGTAACAACTCCAACAGCGATCACACCAGAAAACACGCTACGGATCTGGAATATAAAGAAAAGCAGTATCTGAGAGTCCAGCAAAACTTCTCATAAATCACTAATTTGTTATGGTAAGCCAAACACAGGCAATATTTGAAAAAAAAAAGATCTACACAGAACGGCACAGGATTAACTACAGCACAACTTTCACAAATTTGTTGTGAGGGCCCTACACACTTGGGTTGAAACTGTCAGTTTTAGCCTTGGCTTCATCCAAGATTTTTTGGCGCCAGTTCGGGGACGACCACCGCAGACAGGATGGCGTCATCGGTATGTGGTGGTGTCCCATTTCAAGTTTGTTTCGGGTGATTGGAAAAGTTGGCCAGTAAACAAGTAATAAGTTGGTCAGATCGAAAAAATAATTGCATTTTTTAAATCTGCGTATAAAAAAAAAAAATCAACGCGTATGCGTCCCGTTTTAGCGCTTTGTTTAAAAGACACCAATATCATGAGAATTACACAATAATTCATTGATAAAACACACCTCAGTGAAGTCGTGGTAGACAACACAGTATTGCATTGCACACTAGTAGATCGCAGACAGTAGTGCAATGGCGACGTGGTCAAAAGAAAACGTTCTGGAATTTATTGAACTGTATAGGTCACAAGAAAACTTGTGGCAAATTAAATCAAAAGACTATAGCAACCGGGTGATTAAAGAACAAGCCAATCAGCTATTGGCTGACTTTGAAAAAACTTGTGTTGAAAAAGCTGACAAGGACTACGTAATAAAAAAAAACACCAACAACCTACTTTCAGAAAGGAACTAAAAAAACATGTTGGGAGATAACGCGCGCGGTGTGGATGATGGATGTGACAGTCACCATGGTGGTCTCGCACGTCGCACAGAACTCGTTTGAACTCTGCCAGTTTGGCCTGTCAATGTGTAACAGTAACAAATATTAAAAGAACCTACGCAAAATAAGCGCCTCACGTACAATGATGAATTTACACACAACACATGTTTCACGCACAATCGATAACCCATAAATCATCTTGCGACCATTAGAAACACATACTTATCAATCACACCCTTCTCATGTGACCTTGTTGTCCCTGCCAAAAATTTAGTGTGCGTAAAACGCTGGAGATTCTACCCACTGTTGTGCTCAATAGATGCAGAACCAAGAACTATGTTGATACATCAGTAGAATATGTCATAATAATCTCACGAGGCTCGATGCGGGATATAACTTGAACCGTTCACGCGGTTTGGCAGATGTAAACGGAAACTCATGTAGGTTGGACGATTTGGGGTACCGGTAAATGACCACTTTGCGAGGGTGAAAACTTTACAACCAAAAAGCTTGACTTTTTTCTTTTTTTTTTGCCGTGCTCGAACAACGCGTAATCAATACCCGGGATGGATGGTATCCACAGAATACACTCAGCGGGGATCGTCTGGGATTTAACCTTGTTTCGTCCTGGTTACAAGATTTAAACGGAAGTCATTGTAAATCACAAAATTTGAGGAAAATGACCGTTTTCATAGATTTAAGTATTGTTGGGTGTTTTTTTTTATTCAGCAAAATATGTTCACAGAATCGTACAGAGCATGGCTGTGTCAACTTTCAGAATATGCTGAACTGTCGATGAGTTGCCTCCGATCATTAATTCTCTACCATATTCAGTCTATCTCTCAGACAAACGTAGTAGTCGTACATATAGATTAGCAACTATAGTGTTTTCACATTAACCTAGGACTGTTATTAATTTTAGAGTCATGGTGCACCTTGAAAGAGCTGATTTTCAGTCACACTTTGCCTGATAAACACTTTTTGCTCAGATATTTCAATTTTTTACCTTCTCCATGACTTAGGCTAGATTTCCAACAAAGTGCTTCAATTGGTGAACTGTTGGGAGTCCATCTGTTTTCTCTGAATGCTTCACGACAATATTCATAAACCGAGGCGCAAATCTGACATTAACATGATAATTAATACACATGCACACTACCCTCCTGTCAGGAATGGTCAGCTTGCAAATGTCAACACCATTGTTTGGCTCCATATGCTGTGTACCGGACAGCGGTCAGTCGGTCATTAGCACATTCTAGGCGTAGAGCGTTCGACATCACTATAATGCTCATTAGCATAGAAAGCAACGGTTCTCGTGGGCTCTGACGAGGCTACCACGGCATAACTGTGTAGCCTCTATACATCACGACTTTAGGTTCTTGTTTGTTCCAACTCAACTTTTAGCACAACTGAAAAATCCGACATTAAACTTTAACGTTTGTGACTTTAATATTATGACAGGGAGTTAGAATAAATCGGAACTTAAGTGCCACAACGCATTCTGCACAAGTGTTAAAATGTGCATTTTTTATACCTCTTCCACATGCTAAAAGAGCTCCAGTTTTTCAGAAATGGGAATAGGACAAACAAGAACTACGGTCGCGATTTGCATACTCTACTAAGTCCAGGCAAAGAGCATTCGACATCACTAGTACATTCATCAGCATGTGCGACCCGGGTTCCTAACTCATGGGCTCTGACGAGGCTGACACGGCATAGCTTCGTAACCTCTATGAATACATTATTGTACTCTCACAAGTCCAGGCAAACAGCATTCGAAATCAGTACAACGCTCATTAGCATGTGCGACAAGGGTTCCTCACTCACGGGGCTCTAGTGGGGATTTCCAGAGCATAAATTTTAATTTGAAATCTGGCATACATGAAAGTAATTAACTGAGCCTAAAGTGTCTATATGTGTTTGTAAACAAATGATCCTGATTAGTACATTGCTATTTTACCATTTTCGCATAGGTTGCCGTCTTTCCGACCCCAGGGACTTCTGTTATGGAAACTAAAATGTTGTGCGCTTTCAAGAGCATGTTTGCATATTAAAATGCAAATTTAGGGTACCATGGCCTTGAGGCATACATGAAATTTCGTGAAAAAATTCCAGATAAATAATGCAGCAAACAAAGAAATTTGCCCAGGCCTTTTACACCTGAATGTAAGAATTGGGTTACATACACGGATTTTGAATCACAACACTGCCCAGTGCAGAGGTGGAATCTCTTAATTACATCACAAATTAACAGTGACAAAGGAGTCTAGAGCAGAGACAGCCGACGGTGAACTGGGGATTGACGGTGATAGAAAACAGATGAGGAAACAAAGAAGGAACAGATGAGTTTATTTACCACGCGACTACGCCACTTCTCCTTCCTACCCACCAAACTCCAGAACCTATCCATCAACAAGCATTTATGCAATGTTGTTTTTTCACCCACCAAAGTGTACGGACCTATTAGCCACGACATATCCCGAGGGTCGACCTTTTAGAGTTAACATGCAGTTTTTGTTGTTGCAAGAGCTTATAAACAATACCAAATTATCTCATGATTCAACCAATTTGTGACTCCATATCTATCGCCATCTTTGTGCTTGTTTTGTTCCAACTCCACTTTTGGCACAACTGAGAAATTCCACATTAAACGTTTGCGGTTTAAGTATACTATGAAAAGAAGTTGAATAAATCGAGTCTGTGGAACCGCTTAATAGTGTCAAAGTATGCATTTGTTATACTTATTCCACATACTTAAAGATCTCCAGCTTCACAAGGGTCGCGGTAAGGTTGTCATAAAATAAATAATACTAAATACATTTATTTTCAGAATTATAAAATTTAAAAAAACAAACTGACCCCGTGCACGACTCTTCGCCAAAAGCTTAGCGACCCACAACTCTTTCGGAATCACTGAAATAACATTCCTTTCCAAATTTTCACCATTTTCAGCTCAACCAAACTGCACTTTGGACCCAATTCCTCAAAAGCAAACAAAAAATGTCACTATCAAACGATTTCAGTACGAATCCTCCACTTCCATTTCAAGTTCTACCATCTGCCCATAAGATCGAGCGTTCTCTGAAATTTTAGTGGGCCCAGACAAATGAATGCCCGTCCTCCAACAGAAAATACAGATACAGATACCACATGTCAGCGATGGAGAGGAAAAAAAAGAAAGATGGGCGCTCACTTTCAGAATCCACGTCCATTCACAACCCACTTGGGCACGGGCCATTTGACAATCATTTTCTGGAAAGAGAGGTAGGAACGAAAAAGCAATTTTCCCCCAGTCTAAATCTCTCTCGCGGGGCGAAAGGTTACGCATTCAAGCTGGAAACTATTTCAGCTGTGAGTTTGTTGTTGGTTGTTTTTTTTTGTTTTTTTCCTCCCATCAAAACAGATCTTCTGACTTCTCGGGGCGAGGTTAGGAGACAGACATGTTAAGAATACAATATACAGAAAATAGGTACTAAACAAGGAGAAGTGCGGACACACAGACCGACAAGCAGACAGACCGACGGATGGACAGACGGACGGACGGACGGACTGACAGACGGGCTGACAGTTAGGCAGACAGACAGACAGACAGATAGATAGATAGATAGATACGGGTAACTAAAGTCTGTGTGTGAGAGTATGTGGCGGGGAACAGAAGGAAAGACGGGCGTAACAGCCGAGGTGGAAAAGGCGAGAAAATGATAAATTCCTTGGCTTGGATTTGACACAGAATCATTTTTTGTCGTTTCAACAAACGGTCGTTTCATCCAGTGAAGATGTGAATAGCAGGTCCTGCCAGGGGTGCAAACAGGCAATTTGTCAGCCAGTCAAACAGCATTAACCCTGCTAGCGCTCTTCAAATTCTTTCAACTGCGAGGTTCGGCTAGGTAGTGGGTAAGCTGGAGGCATCGGCATATCCTTTGCTGAGCAATTCATCCATCCATCCGTCTGTCCGTCTGTCTGTCTGCCTAACCGTCTGCCCGCCCATCCATTCGTCTGTCTGTCTGTCTAATCGCCAGTCCGCCCATCTGTTTGAGTAATCCATCCATCCATCCCCCCATCCATCCATCCATCCAATTATGTTTGCCTGCTTGCCTGCCTGCCTGCCTGTCTGTCTCTGTCTGTACGTCGGTCTGTCTGTTTGTCTGTCCGCCCATCTGTCTATTTCTACAGTCTGGCTACTTATATTGCGTTAACTCTGGCAAAAAAAAAAAAAAATGACGAAGGCTAGAAGAGCAAAGAAGCAAGACACAGATAAGAACAACTCTGACGACAAAGATAACCACTAGAAAGGACCAGCTTGCCACTAGACACGGCAATTTCAAAAAGGCAAGACACAAACCACTTAAAAGCAAATTCTCAACTCTTGAAGATATTTGACTGCCTTGGTGTCTTTCTCTCTTCACAACTCTCCAAGCCAAATAAAAATGCTTGAAGGCACTAGGCTAATTCGTCACGAGTGAAATTTACGTTTCACCCTCAGTTAAAACAAAAAGTATTCTATGAAAGCAGATGAATAGGAGACTTGTAGTTGAAGAAACAGTTTTAGCGCCCAAGTCTCTCGTTCATTAAAGAAAAAATGATGACAGCTGTAGTTACTTAACACAGCTTGCTTTATGTTAATGGCGACACTGGTGATGATCAGTATTATTCCAAAGTAAACGCAAAACTTCTCATGTTTCTCCACCATGCAGTAATCAAAGCAGCCGTGTGAATGACTGTGACAGCTGTATCAATTAGAAAGTAAAACGCGATTAGTGGTTCTTCAGTTTCCTTCGTTTGATCCCCCCAAAAATAAACAACTCTGCAAAGCTAGTTGGCCCGCTGAGTCGAGGAATATACAGACGTAATTTTTCAAGTTCAGCTTCGATCACCAATGTGTAAGCTGAGGCGCAGAACGAAAATTCCTGTCACACTTTTTAATTCCATTAGAAGAAAATGCGTTGTTGTTTGTTTTTTTTTCTTGGCTCAAAACGTCGGAGCACTCTTTGGTCAGTTTTGGCCTAAAATCAACGAACACATTAAAAATATAGATGGAGAAGGAAATTTTGAACTATTGACAGCACGATGGAACAATGCTTTTTCCATACATTCAAAAACAAAACCATTTTTTAAAAAAATGCAAACTTCGGTGCACCCACCACGGCATTTGAAACCCACATGCAAAATTTGGTGTTACTGCAGATGGCCTAATAAAAAAGCCTTTTATGTAGATTCCACAGCATCATCCCCCCCCCCCCCCCCTTTCAATCTGGGAACAGTGAATGACAGAAACAAACGAAACACGTGCCAATTGTGTTGATGTCTTTGTTTTCGCATCGTGATCCGATCCAACTTTTATGTTCGGGGGCAGCCTCGTTGAGGAAAATGTCGGACTCGGACCACCTTCTTCTGTTCAACTCAGTTGTGGCTCAATACCAACGAAGGTATTAAACATAAAGTGAACATCGAGACCTTTTGAAATATATGCACGCACACCTTTACCTCTTTCTATGCGTAATCTAAAATTTTGTAGAATTTAGGGATCAGCGCTTAAAAAGCCTTTTGTGATTACATGGAAGGCCTCACTTCCTTTATATGATAATTATAATAATAATTTATGATGGTGAAGGTTCAGCGCAGAGTTTTGATCGGGTCAGTGAATTAAAAGGAATGTACAGATGCTTTCCACGTGAGGAGAAGATGCACTGACATCCATTACAGTAAATAAAAACACGATTTCGGTCCTTTCGTTATTGTGGTTTGGCATCTGACTCGCTAGCCCTTTCAACTATTCCAACACAGACATCCAATGACAGGAAATGTCAGCAATGCGAGGCACAATCCAAAAATACCTATGCAACCCTACGACCGAGTCAATCAGTGTTCATTCTTGATGGTTAACATTTCCAGATGAAAAACGCAATGTACATCCCAGTCCAATGCAAAACTCACAAGGTCACAAATTGAATGTTACTCCAGTATACACTATGGATTCATGAATAACTTTTCTACACAGTTTTCACGTTACTCAATGACTTGCACCAGTTCTGACAAAGACAGATCCAAACTCTGGCCGTCCAAACAATAAAATCTGTACCCTGACAAAGGCCCACACTTATTTAATCGCACGCGCTTCACACTCGGTTGGAACATTTAGGACTAAGAGTTCGTCCCACTTGAACCTTTCTCGAAATGAAGGAAGATAGACAGTTTGCCGTCCGGTAATACTTTTTCCGGACAGCAACCATAAAGAGTAATACAATAGTAACAGTAATACACCTGCCACGTTGCGTCCCACATCCCGAAAGTTCCGTTCGACGAAGAGCTCATCGTTTCATACTATACTGTTTTGTGCATTTAAATATATACTTCCTTTCCGCTAGGTTGATTCGGTGTGTTCAAGGAGCTTTAGTGTTGCTCACTGTTTGTGACGTAAAATGCTAAAACTGAATAAACCTTTCAAAGGTGTCTTGGCCTTTGCATATGTAACCAAAGAAGTTACTGCAAAATATACGCCATTTCTGCATGGATTTTATGTCACTATTAATGTTATTTTTGCTGTTTTGCACCTCTTCCTCCTCCACTCCCCCCTCCTCCTAACCCCCCACGTTTATCATTTCTAAAATTATAATCTTGAGGACTGTAGTACCACTAAAAAAAAGAAGTCCTTCACTTAAGTGTCACAACGCAGATAATCTGGAATCAGGTCAAGTCCAAACTAGACCTCGTTTTTTTTTTACGGTTCTAATAACGCGTACGCCAGTCTCCGTAATCATGCTTGCCCGTGGTTTAAAAAAAAAAAGTTGAATAACTTTCTGCAAAATGCACAACCACATGCACGTGCAGAGGGATTAAAATAAAAATTTCATACATTTACTGGAGCTACATGGTTTCGTGTACAAATCTAGCTTTTTGTTGTTTTTTTCTTTATGGAAAAAGTCCTCTTCACCACTTCCCTTCAATGCAAACTGCATGAACTAGACAACGATGTAAAGGATAAAAAAGTTTGAATTTCACGGATCCAGCTGGTTTTTCATACTGCCATATCTGAAAGTCGATGTTAAGTAATAAAGCGCTGGCGTTGTAGGAGCATATCAAATGTTAAAATTTACCAAAGTATTAGGAATTTAATAAAGAACACCTGTGAGTGTGCTTTTTACGTACTGCTTCAAAAGTGCTTATTTTTCTGATGAAGCGCTCACAGCGGCCTATGGGAATGAATCAGTTAAGCATTTGAAAACTACCTGTTCTTCCAGAGAGAAGAAGAATTGGTATCGACAAGCGTAATTCCTGACCACTGGTTTGGTTCTTTTGCACTTTCCTCGCCCTCATTTCTCACATCATTCAGAATCATCGCTTCAGGACAAGATAAATGAAGAGATGGGTACTGGCGGCAGGATGTTTATGTGACAGAACTGCAACTCTTTTCCTCGACATTAACATGTGAAATTAAATTTTGACGCACTCGTGTACTCGTCTCCCATATTTGCGAGATGCCCTTCGTTTTGGACGGGTAGTTGACAGCAAAATACACGGTGGTTGGACGGCTGACGGAATGGACGGCAAAAATAAATCCCGGTTTGGAGCAGGCAGCGTCCCCTATCTAGAACTAGCTATCAAAATGCCAAACCGAGTGACCTCGATGCAGCACACTGTCATCATACACTGTCACACACAGGGGGGAGACGAGCCCAGCACTTCAATTATCACGCCTTTTCGAGCGATGAAAGTGTCTCACTTCCAGATAACGTTAAGCATAGGGCATTGTTTTTACTATGACACCAAAAATAAAATAAAATAACACCTTCTGGCGAAAAAGCAACACTATGTTTCCAGATTTCCCCTTTCAGGAGAAAAATATTTTAATCTACATGCACTTACAGATTTCGTTTTAGTGGAAAAATATAACATTTATGCTTGCATTTTTGTTCCAATACCGTCTGTACTTCCATTTTTTTTTTTTCTTTATGCGAACAAGAAAGTGAAGTGCCTCCATTTTTTTTTCTTTTGGCGAAAACACATAAAAGAGAAGAAGAAAAGGATAGAGTAGAAATCATTATTTACAATCAACACCTCTGAACAAAAAAGAAGATTAAAAACAGACGTGGGGGTGGGGTGGGGTGGGGGTGGGGGTAGTTTCAATCAATATGCAGGACCGGAATAATTACTCTCAATGAGTGAGTTAGAATGTTCTCGTCCCCAGAACACAATGTTGCTTTCAGTGCCTACAATGTTATCTAAGTGGCCACAGGGTGGCCTGGCGTTTAGGATCAGAAATGAACAGCAAGGGGAGGATGCATGGGGGAGAGGGGAGGGGGAGAAAAGACTTCAAGAGGGGAGGGAGGGAAAGGAACACAGAGAAAGGGAAGGCCGGGGGGGGGGGAGAAGGGAGAGGGAGAATAAGGAGAGAAAGTGAGGAAGAAAGAGAGACAGTCAGGCAGACAAACAATAAAACAGACACTTAAAGAAAGAAACAGTAAAACAAACAGATAAAAGTCGAAACAGACAGACAAAAAGACAGGCAGGCTACAGAGTGAGAGGAGGGAGGGAGGGCGGGAGGGAGGGTCTGAGTTTGGAGAAAGCACGGGAGGGAGATGACAGAAACACACAAACATACAGACAGGTGGACATGTAATAATACACAGAAAATGCCCTCGGACATCAATCACAGGGAAAGAGACAAACAAACATGATCAGAATATCACATATCTCCATGGCAGACACCTTTTATTTTAACATCACTCTGTCCTCAGGCAACACTCGCCTCATTTGTTTCCAGTCTAACAAGACCCAATAACTGCCTGAAAGTCATTTTTTAAATTTATCATTATTAACAACGACAGCGAAAGGAGAGAGAGAAAGAGAGAGGGGGGAGAAGGAGGGAAGAAGGAGAGAGGGAAAAGGAGACAGACAGACAGACAGACAGACAGACAGACAGGCAGACAGACAGACAGACAGACAGACAGACAGACAGACAGACAGACAGACAGACAGACAGACAGACAGACAGACAGACAGACAGACAGACAGACAGACAGACAGACAGACAGACAGACAGACAGACAGACAGACAGACAGATAGATAGATAGATAGATAGATAGATAGATAGATAGATAGATAGATAGATAGATAGATAGATAGATAGATAGATAGATAGATAGATAGATAGACAAGAGCTGTTACTATTTCATTGTAAAGCGTTTTGGATCCACTTCGTGGAGACAGCCGCTCCGTATTCCGTTTTTATAATTATCACAGATCTTACACCAGTGCACCAGCCGTGAAGATACAGTACTTATACAAGGGTGGATTTGCCTTGTCTGACTGCCCAGCTACCTCTCTACCCTTCTTTGTCCACTTCTTCCAACTTGCAGCACTAGGTCTTCACATTTTAGATCTTGAGGTAATATAAAAACTATACCTTTACTATACAATACGTCTTTTAAAAAGCAAGGTCAATGGGTCTTGTTTCAAATGACTTTTCTATTTCGTTTTGCGTTTGGTTTTGTTGTTGTTGTTGCTGTTTTGTTTTGTTTTTTCTTCAAAAATTATCAGCCACCTGTGGCTAATTGTGGCAAACACAGACTCAAACTCAAACCTCGCGGTTTCAACACATTATTTTGTGTCGTTGGATTTGCGATATCTATCCGCATTAATTTTCTCCGCCGCAGGTGGTTGGACTTAAAATCATTACTTGCATCAGAGAATATATGTAGTTATAGAGAGACATCTCACTTCCGCCAAATGGCGAAACCAGGTCGCTGCGGTAAACAAGAAATTGAAGAATTGAAAGAGACCGTCTTCACCAAAGATAGTGTGTATGTCTTTTTACTGTGGTTTGTTCATATTTTTGGGGGTTGATTTGAAACTATTTAGAGCCGTTTGTAAGCTCTTATGCCCCGTGGAAATACACAAACGGGTATTGTTTACCGCAGCGACCTACTTTCCGCTCCATGCCAACAGTGGTTTCGCAGAGCCTCCTGTGTCTCGCAGTGCAAATCGACCAATAGTGAAACCTCTCTGCAGGCCTACATGCTGACTCTCTGCTCTCATATTACAAATGACATCTACAGATTTGTATAAACTATCTGTAATGAATTTGATCCATAAGGCTCGATGCACACTTAGTCTAGCCGATTCTGATCCAGTTGGATGATGACGTCACTATATAATTATTGAGTTTCAATAAGACCGTGGCATTAGTCGACTAGATGGATCTTGGTGAAACTCACCATCCAATTCGTCAGTCGATAAAAATCGGCCAATGCGCCCCGAAGCTAAACAATTATCAATGATAATTATCTCTCTCCCACGAAAGCAACAAACCCCAGCATCCTTTTTGGTACAAGAAGCCTGCGTTCGTATTCATAACCACTGAGTTAACAAAAGTAAATACGTTAACTGGTGTTAACGCAACAGGTTGAAAAAATAGTATTCGCAATCACTGCGTTAATTTTACTCATTTGCATTATCGGTCATTAAATTAACGACAACCTGACCCCTTGTGGTAATTTAACGGAAACGCATTGTCGCCTTTCCGGTTGAGAGCAATGGCGGCTCTAGGCCTACTGCAGTATCAATGCCACGAACATTTTCGAACTGGAAATGCCAGTACTGAAAGAACTAATGATGGAATACCAGGCAAATAATAAAAACCATCCTGTATACATTAAAGCTTCACACGCATCCTCCAGGAAATGAGGCATGCCGAGCTGAACACCCAACAAGATTGTTGTTCTTCGTAAAAATCTGGTAACCTCCCTCGCTGATAACAACAAAAAGGCTCGAAAGCTGATACGAGGGCCCGCCATCTGAGCAACTCCGGAAATGCTAACAAGCTCTTGTATCTTGTTCGTTGTGATTGCAATGGGGTATGTAACACATGCAGGCATAGAACACTGCATTGCATGAACAACGGCGGCTGGTGTTTCCTCTAATCAGTTACAAAGTATGAGATAGGATCAGCAGGTTGCTAGAAGCGTCAGTGAAGATTCAGTTTTGTTATAGATCTTACTCCTTGGGCTCCTTATTGACGAACATTCACTTTAGTCTGCTACTTCTACCACTGCAAACTACAACTACTAATACTACTATTGCTGCAGCTACTACTTCAATTTACAACGGCTACTTCTACTCAACAGTTACTACCACTACTGCTAATACTACTGCTGCTGCTGCTATTACTACTACTGCTATGACTACCAGTACTACAACTACTACTACTACCATTACTACAGCTACTACTACTGCTGCTGCTCCTGCTGTTGTTACGGCTACTACTACTACCACCATTACTACTACCACTACTTTTACATACTGTTACTAGTAGTACGTAACCACTAGTGTAGGTACGATCACTATGTCTTCTACTGCCACAGCCACAACATCTGTACTACTACAACTGCCACTACGACAATTTCTTCCGTCTAACCTATTTTGTTTCCCTCATGCCACTTTTCACAATGATCGAAACATCTCCGTACTTATGCTTCTATCCTCCAGTAGACGCAACTTAGCAACGTCCCATGCCATTTCATTATATACATCTCCGTTTGCGACCACTCTTTCTTTCTTATTTTTTCCAAGATCCTCTTTGTTTCGCTTCATCGTATCCTATTCTCTTTCCCATCTCCTCTCCAAGTGCTTGTTTCTGTAAGTGCCATCCGATTGAAATCCAGCCCGTCATATGCGCAGCTAGCGTTTGGATAATAGACAAAAACCTAAACGAGAAAGAAAGTGGGAGAGCGCTGGGGAAAACTTCTCACGCTGAACTTTTAACACTTCCCACGTGGCAGTGCCCCTCCCCCTCCCTTCGCTCCCCAACTCCCTCCGTAACAAAAACAGGAAGCTATGCCCCATGCTCCTAACTGAGGTTGCGGTTCGCTGCTGCCGTTTCGGTTCCAAGCCAAACAGGCGATCGGCCCCGACAAAGACGTTTCTTTGCAGGTCTAATAGGCATTTCGTGTGTGACATGGCTTAATCCTCTGAAGTTAAATAAAAATGAACCTAATCTTTCATTAGGAGCTGCAGATCAATTGCCTGGTATTAACGGGTTATAATATTATCGTTCTTCGGTGATTTCCAATAAAAATTCTTGGTATGAAAGACGACAACTTCTGAACAGTTAGACTGACAGACAGATTGGCGGGCATGCAAGCAGGCAGGCAGGCAGGCAGACAGACCAGAGCCGGTCTGTCCAACGCAAGGGCACACTGGGCCGTTGCTCTGGGGCTCCAAGGGTTTGGGGGGGGGGGGGGGGTCCCATGCATAAATATTCACATTGGTTTTCGAAACGGGGAAGAAAATCCTACTGCTTTTCACAGGGGTTCATTGTGATGTTAAGACGGCCCTGACACAAACAAACAGACAGACAGACGTAATCTTGCCCAAATAATTATGTACCATTGCCACATCATTTGTCGCTTTATCTTGTCGACATATTACATAACCGTGTGTCTAATACATTTTCCGCGCAATCTTGCTGATATAATACAAAAATTCTGTGATCGGTCTCTATGGCCTCGACACATATAACATATCTATTTTTGTAGTCGGGGGTTGTTGCACCTTGCCTAGCTAGCAAGAACTTATACATTTTAGTATTCTTAGCCTCAATGTGTCATTTCCGACCAAATTGGCCGCTCTTCATTACTACAGGCGGAGAAAGGGGTAAGTGTAAGGTTTCACCTATGGCGTTGCCTAATCAGCACGAGTAGTCGCCGAGTCAGGGGCCATCCATTAAGTAGGTATGCTCAATTTTAGCTATTTTTGCCCCCTCCCCCATCCCATCCATGGGTTCTGCCTTACCCCCACCTCTAGTAGAAGCGCACGCTGCACGGCCATTGGAATGTTAAGCCTCGACAACAAGGCCTTGATGTTCAGAAACTCCAAATGGCATTTTGTATGAGCTGTTTGACTGTTTCTTTAGAGATGTAATTCTGATTTAATCTAACAACTTTATCCAGCCCCCCCCCCCCAACCCCCAAGGATAAATAAAACTTAATTTAAAAGAAATAATTTAAAAGTGCACGCACGCTCCCCAACCCTCCCTCCCCCACGTACGCCTTTCGCATGCTGGAGGCAACCACGCACTCCTTCTTTTTCCAGAAGCCTATGTACTTTCTGGATGCCCCTGCTCCGCGCCCCCCCCCCCACAAACCTCCCACCCTCGGCCATAGCTGTCAGTGAAACCACTAAGAAGTGTGAGTATAGCGCTGAGACAGAGGTGTGAGTGGTTCATTATCTTGTGCGTAAATGAGCGATCATATGGAAAAAACAAAAGGCCAAAGGAGGGGACCAAAGGTGTGGGAGGAGCCGGCAGTACGTGACCCTGGAAGTGGAAAGACCAAGAAATGGGGGGGGGGGGCGCGGGGGTGAGAGAGCATGACGACACGCTGGTCGTATAAATGCGCGAATGAACACGACCACTGAACCCAACAGAACTTTTCACCAAAGCCATCTGAACGCATGGGCGTATTAGGCACTTGCCCAAGGGCCCCAAGGGTTTGTGTGTGTGGGGGGGGGGTGACATACACGCAAATTTATGAGCAGTTGCGTAGAGGGCAGGCCGCCCAAGGGCTCATACTGATGTCACGACGGCCCTGCTTGTCTCACTAGCTCCACTGGGTTCAATGGTCGAGTCCATTGGCGCGCCATCAACTCGCATGTTTGTATGACCCGTCCCCATTGCTCGAAGGGAGAGGTAAAGTGCTGCTGGAAGTGGAAAGACGGAGGAGAGAAGCAAGATGAGACAATGGTCGTATAAACGCACGAGTGAACGGGACCACTGAAACCAACTGAACTTTGTCACGTTAGCTCCACCGGGTTCAATGGTCGAGTCCATTGGGACGTCATCAACTCGCGTGTTTATACGACTCGTTCGCCATTGCTCGAAGGGAGAAGTAAAGTGCTGCTGGAAGTGGAAAGGCGGAGGAGAGAAGCAAGATTAGACCCTGGCCATACTAAGGCACGGATGAAGTCGATCACTGAAACCTGCGGAACTTTGTCGCACTATCTCCCCTGGGGTTCAATGACCGAGTTCATTGGCCCGTCATCAACTCGCGTGTTTGTACGACCAGCTCACACTAGCTCCACCGGCGTGCCATCACCTCGCGCAGTAATACGACCAGTGCACCACTGCTCGAGCGGAGAAGTAAAGTAGTGCCAGAAGGGGGGAAAGACAGAGAGGGGAAGCAAGCTCACACACTGGTCGTACTAACGCACGAATAAAGTCGACCACTGAAACCTACGGAACTTTGTCGCACTATCTCCCCTGGGGTTCAATGACCGAGTTCATTGGCCCGTCATCAACTCGCGTGTTTGTACGACCAGTGCGCCATTGCTCGAAGAAAGAAGTAAAGATTATTATTACATAGATAAGAATCACTTTATTATCCCATGAGGGGAAATTCTCTTTCACCAAGCGTTTACCACCTTACATAATTATTTGGTACAAGCATGTGTTAGGCATCGTTACACAATAATAATGTCACAACTCAATAAACTCACTATAGTAAGGGATCTTAGAGAAATATGCTTGGAAGTGGAAAGACATTAGAAGGGGGGGGGGGCGGGTACTGGGAGGGAGGGCGAGGCACGCGACCCTCGAGAGTGGACACGGTACTTGAGGTGAATGAGCAGCAATCAGTAATAAGATACAGCACAGCTCAAGGACGTGCTATTGTTGTAATATAGGTCACTAGCGCAGACTAATAATTATACTGGCCGGTGCAAGTTCAATGAAAGACGGACTGAAAGGTCACTTCGTGGGAAGGAATACAAAGGTGTGAACAGAAAGGAGGGAATGGAGAGTAATGGGAAGAGACGGAAGGAGTGAACAAAGTTTGAGTTTGGAGAAAGCACGGGGACAAGATTAAGGCGAAACTGTTGTACTAGCAAGAAGGAAGTGTATATTTAGGCCGAATACGGCCTATACAACCCGGTGCTGTGCTATTTGGGCCGAAGGTATTTTACTTTTTAGGCATGAGAGTGTCAATTGCCACCGCGGAATACGGTGTCCATTGTCGATTCAAGTGTGCATTGGTATGGTCAGATGGACCTGGGGGCGTGAGGGTCTAGTCAGTTTGTATCAACGGGCGGTAGTCAGATTGACTAATCAGGCGAGGGCTGGGGTAGCCATTGGCGATCGTGGTAATTGACGCTACCTTTAGGCAATATTGTACGGACACAAATTCTGTGTTTTCAACAAAAAAACAAAAAAAACACGCCAGAACAGTGCAAACTGCAAACCCGCACTATCGGCCCAAATAACCCGGAACCAGGGTTTTGGGCTATTTAGGCCGTATTCGGCCCAAATATACCTAGCCTAGGAAGCAGCAAAGACGATAGACAGACTACAACAGAATGGTAGGACAGAAGGAGATCCCATCAGAAGCACCTCTACCCCCCGCCAGTGAATTGTGGAAACATAACCCAAATAATTATGGCAATGTGTAGATATAAAATCGAAGAATTTCAACCATACGGACTAGATTAATCATTACGTAACAGACCAAATCCTCAAACTGTAGCTAGAGCGAAGGGGAGGCTGCACGCAAAGAAAGAAAGAAAAAGATCAGGCCAGATATTTAAGAACAGGAAAAAAAAAAATAGAAAGTAAAAAGAAAATGGACGAAAGAAAGAAAGAAATCACTGACCGAAAACAAGAAAAAGAAGGGAAAGAAAGAAAGAAAGAAAAGATACAAAATCAAGAAAGAAAGAAATAAAAAAAAAACACACACACACACACATGCGCGCGCACGCAAAAAGACAGAAATTTAAGAAAGAAATAGTTAAATCCCCGGATAAACCCCAATACTCAACAGAAATCCAGTTTTCTTTGTTGTTCTCTCTCACAGAATCTCACTAGGCAGGAAGCGGAGTGGCAGCGGCGGCGGCGAAGATCGAAAGAAACGGGGAATGGGAAAAAGGAGGAAAAAGGAGGGTAAACAAGGAAAAAAGTCCACGAATGAACGAACATGCTTGTCAGTGCCAAAGTGGCCCTTAGCACGTGCTTGATGACTTCCGAAAAACACAAATCAAAACCAGAATAAGATAAAACATTAAAAAGAAAGTCCCTAAATAAAACTGCTTAAACAAATGATCTGGATAAAAAGGGAAAACTGAAATTCAGTTAAACTCAAAGGGGCATAGAAGTCCCAAGGTTTAATCAATGGGAGCGTGAGAAATTCCCAAGATCAGTAGT
The DNA here is from genome assembly GCA_963931925.1 of Onchidella celtica. Classification (NCBI taxonomy): domain Eukaryota; kingdom Metazoa; phylum Mollusca; class Gastropoda; order Systellommatophora; family Onchidiidae; genus Onchidella; species Onchidella celtica. Next base: position 36,957,612 of record OZ007572.1, read on the forward strand.
CGAGGTGGAAAAATAAAGCCGCCGAGAGGAAGTCAACATAAACTTGGGTAATCTGGTATTTCCCTCTTTGAGGCAATAAATATATTGGATTTCTTGTTTGTTTTTTGGTTTTTAGTGTTAACTTTTAAGCGCCCAGACATGCATTGTCTTATCCAATTAATTTGAAACTAGCAAACCTGGTTTTAATTAGACGGATAAATGCAGACATGCAGACATTATAGACAGAGGGGCAGGCAGACGAACGGGAAGATAGACAGACAGATGGATGTACGGACGTAGGGGGGACGGGTGGACATACATACAAACAGGCAGACGAATGGAAGGCAGACAGATAGTCGGACAGACGGAAAGACAGATAGCAAAGACAGACAGTCTGATAGACATACACAAACAGGCAGACAGAGAAAAGAAAGAGAAACTGACAGACAGACAGCGGGACAGACTCAAAAACAGACAGCAAGACAGACAGACGGATGGACATACACAAACAGGCAGACAGAGAAAGGAAAGCGAAACTGACAGATAGACAGTGGGGCAGACTCAAAAACAGACAGCAAAATAGACTGACAAGCGGACGGACGGACAGAGGCAGACAGTCAGACAGACAGATGACACTTATTACAAAAATAATTCACTGATAAATCAAAAAGTGTTCTAAACAAAGAACTTTCCAAGTATGGAACAACTGGCAACACATAGTTAATACCGCGCGTATTGCACATCTCCACGAATTTTATGCATTTCTCTTATTCAAGAAAATAAGACAAATCTAACAAACGGCGATTTATCACCTTTGCGCATGGAGAAACTGAAACGGTTCAGGCCTGCACATTTATCAGCGACTGTCAGCAATTTTATTTACCCACATCCTCTTTGTGTCGTCTTTGCAGACGACGTACATCTTGAAACAAGATGTGTTGCTGAGGGGGGGGGGGGGGGCAGGGCGCCCTGAACTGTGGTTAAGTTTACGGCGACCCGTCCACATTACTCACATAGCGCTAAATTCTGCCGTGCTGCTAAAACAGACTGTCTACCTATACATGCGCTGCCAATCTGTGTGTCAAATTCACTTTTAAAAGTCATTTATTTTATTGAATGAAAGCAAACCAGGAAGAAGGAAAGAAAGACAGACCAAACAGAATGACTAAATGACGGTCATAAAGGATGGAAACAACAAAGACAGAAAGAAAAAAAAGAAGGAAAAAAGAAAGAAAGAAAAAAGGAAAAAACGACAGATGAGCAATGAAATGGGAGAGATTGAAAAAAAAAACTATAAATAAAAAGTGAGATACGAGAGAGAGAATGAAATGTGACCTGTCTTTCTATCTGGGTTGTAATTTCGCACGACAAATAGTCTCCTTTGATGATCAAAAAGTGGACGCTATACAAGACATAATGGAATGCCAAATGTGTTTGCCTCTCATATTTTTATCAAGGCGGCGATCACGACTATTATGCTTTTTTTTTTTTTTTTTAATGAAGACAACCATCACTTCTACTGATACTTTCTTTTCAAGATACCCATCACTACTATTACTTGTTTTTTCAAGACAATGATCACCTCTACTGATTTCTTTTCAAGATTCCCCCCATCACTACTATTGATTTTTTTTTTTATCAAGACAACGATCACTTCTACTGATACTTTCTTTTCAAGATACCCATCACTACTATTACTTTTTTTATCAAGACAACGATCACTTCTACTGATACTTTCTTTCACAAGATGACGATCACTACTATTACGTTTTTTTATCAAGACAACGATCACTTCTACTGACACTTTCTTTCACAAGATAATGATCACTACTATTACTTTTTTTTTTTATCAAGACAACGATCACTTCTACTGATACTTTCTTTTCAAGATAACGATCACTACTATTACTTTTTTTTATCAAGACAACGATCACTTCTACTGATACTTTCTTTCACAAGATAACGATCACTACTATTACTTTTTTTTATCAAGACAACGATCACTTCTACTGATACTTTCTTTCACAAGATAACGATCACTACCAATAATTTTTTTTATCAAAACAACGATCACTTCTACTGATACTTTCTTTCACAAGATAACGATCACTACTATTACTTTTTTTTTATCAAGACAACGATCACTTCTACTGATACTTTCTTTCACAAGACAACGATCACTACTATTACTTTTTTTTATCAAGACAACGATCACTTCTACTGATACTTTCTTCCACAAAATAACGATCACTACTATTACTTTTTTTTATCAAGACAACGATCACTTCTACTGATACTTTCTTTTCAAGATACCCATCACTACTATTACTTTTTTTTATCAAGACAACGATCACTTCTACTGATATTTTCTTTTCAAGATACCCATCACTACTATTACTTTTTTTTTATCAAGACAATGATCACTTCTACTGATACTTTCTTTTCAAGATAACGATCACTACTATTACTTTTTTTTATCAAGACAATGATCACTTCTACTGATACTTTCTTTTCAAGATACCCATCACTACTATTACTTTTTTTTTATCAAGACAATGATCACTTCTACTGATACTTTCTTTTCAAGATAACGATCACTACTATTACTTTTTCTTATCAAGACAACAATCACTTCTACTGATACTTTCTTTTCAAGATAACGATCACTACTATTACTTTTTTTTTATCAAGATAATGATCACTTCTACTGATACTTTCTTTTCAAGATAACGATCACTACTATTACTTTTTTTTATCAAGACAACGATCACTTCTACTGATACTTTTTTTCAAGATACCCATCACTACTATTACTTTTTTTATCAAGACAACGATCACTTCTACTGATACTTTCTTTTCAAGATAACGATCACTACTATTACTTTTTTTTTATCAAAACAACGATCACTTCTACTGATACTTTCTTTCGCAAAATAATGATCACTACTATTACTTTTTTTTATCAAGACAACGATCACTTCTACTGATACTTTCTTTTCAAGATAACGATCACTACTATTACTTTTCTTTTAACAAGACAACGATCACTTCTACTGATACTTTCTTTTCAAGATAACGATCACTACTATTACTTTTTTTTATCAAGACAACGATCACTTCCACTGATACTTTCTTTTCAAGATAACGATCACTACTATTACTTTTTTTTATCAAGACAACGATCACTTCTACTGATACTTTCTTTTCAAGATAACGATCACTACTATTACTTTTTTTTATCAAGACAACGATCACTCTTACTGATACTTTCTTTTCAAGATACCCATCACTACTATTACTTTTTTTTATCAAGACAATGATCATTTCTACTGATACTTTCTTTTCAAGATACCCATCACTACTATTACTTTTTTTTATCAAGACAACGATCACTTCTACTGATACTTTCTTTTCAAGATAACGATCACTACTATTACTTTTTTTATCAAGACAACGATCACTTCTCCTGATACTTTCTTTTCAAGATACCCATCACTACTATTACTTTTTTTTATCAAGACAACGATCACTTCTACTGATACTTTCTTTTCAAGATACCCATCACTACTATTACTTTTTTTTATCAAGACAACGATCACTTCTACTGATACTTTCTTTTCAAGATACCCATCACTACTATTACTTTTTTTTATCAAGACAACGATCACTTCTACTGATACTTTCTTTTCAAGATAACGATCACTACTATTACTTCCTTACTACTTTTTTTTTAACATCAACACAACGATCACTACAACTAACAATTACTGTTACCACTACTGCAGCTGCTATAAAAAACAGTGACTCCCACTACTTCTTTTTACCGTTGTTGTCATGGCAAGTGGCAAGTTTTAGTGTTCGTGCAAAAACCATCAATTTTCATCGTCCTCTCTGAGCGTGCCATCCCTACGAGAGGTGACTGAAAACTGATAAATCAATTTCCAATTCGCGTGAAACAATATCATATTTTACAAGAGAACTGTTAAAAACCGCAGATGAGGACACCGGAGCAAAAAGGCTTTTACTTTTACAAGTCCAAGACCTTTTTCAATCTTGATAAGAAAGAAAAAATGAAAGAAAAGAAAGAAAGAAAGAAAAAATGAAAGAAAAGGAAGAAAGAAAGAACGAAAAGAAATAAAGAATGAATGAAAGAAAAGAAAGAAAGAAAGAAAGAAGATGGGTGGGGGAAGGGCTAAGAAAGAGACGACAGAGAGATAGAGAGATTGAGAGAAAAACAGAGAGAGAGGCAGAATTCAGAGAAGACACAGAGACGCGACACCCGCAAAAACAGCTCGGGCGTGAGAGAAATTCCGAAAATAATGAAAAATGTCAAAGAGAAAAATCCCCTTTAATCTTTAATTCCACTGCTTATCTTGTGCTTCCGTGCTTCCTCCGTACGTCATCCTGGAGAGGGTTAATGTTCCAAACTCAATAGCCGTTCTGTGCTAAAAGTGCCAAAAAAAACGCCAGCCGAGCATTTTACGACAACCTTCCGGTCACGCCCCTAGACCTGACGCAACGTTTCCACATCAAAGAGTTTCCTTGTAAATCCGGGCAGATTTATTATATCTCTGAGCTGTAACAGTGCCAACTGGTAACTCACATCCGGGACGCCACCTTTTCATAATAATCTGTAACCCCAAACTTGCCAGAATTTTCATTCATGACGCCGAAAGAAAAAAAAAAGGACTGTTTCATTGGTGTCCTGCAATGTTTGCTATGCTTACAACTATCTAATTCATGGGTTCTAAAACCGTGGCCCCAATGCCCCTTTGCGATCCATGGAAGATAATAAGGGTGAGTACATAAAATAACGTATTGATATTTTTTTGCAATGGCATGTGAGACCTAATTAAGGTGAATCCATTTCAACGCCAAAGTGGGAAACCTTGGGATGTGGTCAAATTAATTTGGTTGGCTAAACACTGTTACCGAGGCGTAAGAATGTGAAATGGAACAGTCTTGTAGTTATTATTCAAGAACACATTCATATCTCAAGAAGAAAATCCCAAGCTCAATATTTTTTTTTAATTAATCTTGTTAAAAATTACACTATTCGGACTAATTACCACTGCTAAGCACCTTCATATCTGCCCCCTTATTTTAAAAAAAAAACAGTCAAAAACACATAGAAAAATGGTTTTGTTTGTGCCTTAAGTGGGACTTTGCGCTCTCTCTCTCTCTCTCTTTCTCCCCCCCCCCCCACCCACCCCCTCTCTCTCTCTCTCTCCATATTTTTCAACCTTTCTTACACTTGTTAACAGGCAACAGCAATCTAATGTTAGGAAGTTTCGACTTCCGCCCATCTAATTCTGAAGAAGTCCACAACGGACAAAAGGTTTCAGAACCCTTGGTTTTCTCCTATACTCTGTTATGCAACAAAACCTCACTTGTCTGTAAGTTCTGGCTTTCTTCTCAGCGGAAGATCAACGGGAACACGCGAAATGTTTGTAGATCGACGCTTTATCATCTAACCACGTTTGCAGGTTGCCGTGACGGGTCTTCATCTAGGTGAACGGAATAGTGTCTTCATCCATCAGTAACGAAGCACAGATAGAGCGACTGTGCTGAGAAAAACGCTGAACTAGAGGAAACTGCCCCGTGCAATCTTTCTTTTCACCTACTTATACTAGAATATACCCGACTTCGTTCTTTGATCGAAATCCGAGATATTGAGATGAAATAGTTATTAACGACAGATCTTCGAATTTGGTATATTCCTACATGTGGAGGAATCGGCCCCGTACAATCATTCTTTTCACCTACAATAGAGTACACCCGACTTCGTTCTTTGATGGAAATCCCAGATAATGAGATGAAATAGCTATTTAACGACAGGTCCTCGAATTTGGTATATTCCTACATGTAGAGGAAACGGGCCCGTACAATCATTCTTTTCACCTATACAAGAACACACCACGGACTCTTGTTCTCTGATCGAAATCTGAGACAATGGGATGAATTATAGCTATTTCTGGGAACTCTCGAATTTGGTATAATTATTTATTCCTACATATAATGGAAACGGGCCCATACAATCATTCTTTTCATCTATATACAAGAGCACACATACGGCTCGTGTTCTTTGATCGAAATCTGAGATAACGAGATGAATTATAGCTCTTAATGAAAACACCTCGAAGTTTGTATATTCCTACATAATTTTAGGTCATCATCTTTTTGGATCAAGTGGTCTTCAATTTGAGGCTCTGTTATACAATAAAAGACTTTTTAAAAGCCTAATTTAGGCGACTTTTTCTCTAAATGAGTTTCTACGTAAATTACATGATATACGGATTACACATAAGCCCAGTCAGTCCCATTTAAACATAGCCCATCACTCGATATTATGAGTATTATGAGAGTCACGGTTTAAGACTAGGGGAGCACACTAACTTTCATGTTCCCGTGAACACTGTAATAATAACCCCTTATCCCGCGTGTGCACGCTCCTCCATTAAGTCGTTTAAAAAGAAAAAAAAAATGCAATAAAACAAAGTGGCATGAGCACGCCTAACTAACTGCTCTTTTCCACAGTGTTCGCTCCGCTCTGCCCTTTTTTTTTTTTTTTTAAAGAGAAATTGACATGAAAAAGTCAAACACTCGTTGCCTCTGTATACTTGTCCGCAGCATCCGATCCGTTCCGCAATTTTTTTAACGGACAATGACGTGTGATAAAGTAAAACACTCGTTGCCTCTGTATACTTGTCCACAGAATCCGTTCCGTTCCGCAATTTTTTTAACGGACAATGACGTATGATAAAGTAAAACACTCGTTGCCTCTGTATACTTGTCCACAGAATCCGTTCCGTTCCGCAATTTTTTTTAACGGAAAATGACGTATGAAAAAGCAAAACACTCGTTGTCTCTGTATACTTGTCCACAGCATCCGTTCCGCTCCGCTCCTCACCGCCACAAAGGCAAAGAGAGTTTTTATTAAGTCATTTTCCGTAAAATTGAGGAGCGGACCGGAGCAGATGCTGTAGACAAAACCATTAGGCTTTCAAAGATAGCAAACTTTTAAAAAAAAAGTAATAATAATAATAATAATCATGCTCACTTCCACCCCGGCAATGCCATTCAAATATTTTGCTACCGGTTGCTGAAAGAGTTCCCCAAAGTGGAGGAAAATTAAATGGTCTGGCTGTTTTTAAACCATGTCAAGCGCAGAAAAACGACAACAACAACAACCAAAAACGAAATAATATATTTACTAACAGACTTGTTTTGAACCTAATTAGCATCACCAACAAGAAGTAAATTAATATTGCCTTGAGTTTTGTAAAAACAAACGATAGTGAGCCGACCTATCTGAACAACACACATGCAAGGTCAAACATGATTTGTGTTATAAACAACAAATTTAGATCAGACCTGTCGTAAAACCAAATTACGCCAGTTCGTCAGTGCAGATAATGAAATATTTCATCATTAAATCCGCCTGATCCTCATTAAAACCTAGTACAAAACGAAAAATTAATTACGACCTTGATTTCACCTGTAATTTTTCGCTGGTTCAACGAATGGGAATTTATCCCAACGTCTAAGACTGATGATCAAACAGCATGAGATACACCCATCGTTTAATTACAGAAAACGCAGGTTTCAATTTCAATACGGCTCAGTTTTCTTGAGTTAAATGTTGCGGAAATTGCTTTGCCTCGTTGTAAATCAATTACCTTCAACATATTTTATATCTTTCTCCCTAGAATCAGATCTTCCTCCAACACCCTCCCCATCATTAAAGTTATCCGTGCATCGAGCGATAAACATCCTAATACTCCTAATTGGACACAGACTTGTGTAATTCTAATCGGTAATTAAGAAAAAACATTCTTGATTTTTACAATTCTCACATGGGACATATTTAAACGAACAAAATAAAAACGTGAGACCGCAGTACAGGGTCTCGCATAATGTTAAAACATGGCAGGTTTTTGAACTTTTTAATGAAACTCCTTCGTGACCGGAAGCTGGGGCGGTTTACTTTACTTTCGAACTTTTAAATAAAACCCCATACTTTCCCTTTTCGCATTCATTTACTGGTTTTAGCCGTTGCTGTTGCTTTTCTTTCAAGTTTTCCATTGTTTTTCTGTTCAGCTTGACGAAGGCCCTCGGTGACTGAAAGTTACAGCAGCTTATCTAATTTTCATTTATTTTAAGATACATTGTTGAGGCTGATTTTGTTTTGTTTTGTTTTGAGGTTTCAGCGTGGGGCTCATGCGAAATGAATCTTTCTTTTTTTTTTTGCCATATTTTCAAATTCTCCTGCTGATTAGGGCACCAAGAAGTCTGTATTGTACTGTGCAGTTCGAATCACGTCGGCTCGATAACGAACGCGTTGTGCTAGGAAGAAGCAAGACAAGAGACAGAATATAGCAGAATGATAGGACAGAACAAGACACTAATAAAGCGCCCATCAACCACTCGCGTACTATGCACCCATCATTCCAATATTACTATGACCATCTCAGCTTTGATTACCAGTTCTCTGTAAACTCTCTGGCGATGAGAAAACTCAACAATCCACTGTTAAATTCTCCTTCTGGAAGCACAATCAGCCAATCAGTCCAACCACTGTAAGTTCCTCTGCCCTGATGTCCATGCCTATTTGCGCACCATTTAGCACCATCCAGAATAACTACCACATCACAAGTCGATCGGCGCACAACTACAGCACTGCACGATTTACTAAACCATCAAGAACTTAATAATATTATCAACTCACATTTTCAACCAGATGGTTTCTACAAAGCGCAAGTTACGGCAACAACGTAACCAATAAACTATTTAACTTGTCACCTAGGGCGCAAACTGCGTTTCGCCATACTGGACTAATAACTCACTTTCCAAACCTTGTTACACGTTTTCTTTCTCTAGTTCTCACTCACTGAATGAATACTTAAAGCACGCAGCTCATCCACTTTTTGCCAGATGGGGTACCCCCAGTGTGATAACAGTGAAAAACTCAGTCAAATTAATAGCGGCTCCAGGCCTACAGGTCAAATAACGGCGCGCTATTCACACAGGTCTGCAGGGTGGGGTGGACTGAACTGAACAACTGATGCTCGCACGCGCACTGAAGGCCACGTTGCCAGATGGCGCGAGCAACAGGAAAGCGGAAGTTCTTTCAGGCCGCGCGAGAACGGGAACTCATCCATTCTCATTGGCCCCCCTCCCCCAGGCCTGCATTCTCCCCTCCCCTACCACAAGCACTCCCGTACAAACGTATTCTGTTTTAGCATGAGGACGGCACAGGAACCACCACAGAAAGGCGGGCTGCCTGAAAACAATGGGAGAGAAGGTGGATGGGCGTGGTTGGTCTGTGTACACAAAGATGAGGGAGGAAGTGGTTAGGGGGTAAAACAGCTGGGGAGAAGGGTGGGGGGGTGGCCCACTGCAGATCCTGGGAGGGGGGTGAGGAGAAAGAGACAGAAAGAGGGAGGGAGGGAAAGAGAGAAGAGGGAGGGAGGCCCGAGGGAAAGAGAGAAGAGAGAGGAGGGAGTGGGTGAGGGAAGGACAGTGAGGTGGGGGGGGGGGAAGAGAGAGAGTGTGTGTGAGAGGGAGGAAGGAGGGGGAGAGAGAGGCTCACAGAGAAGCAGAGAAAGAGAAAGACTCACATACACTAACAGAGAGGGAGAGAGAGAGAGAGACTCACACAGAGAGGGGGGGGGGAGAGAGAGAGAGAGAGAAACTCGGAAAGAGGGAGAGATCGAGAGACAGACAGAAAAAAGAAAAAGAGAATTTTAACCTTAAAAGTGTGCATTTTTCTTAGTTTCCTTTTCATACTATCACCACCCCCCCCCCCTCCCCTTGGGCCAAAGGGGAGAGGCCAGAAGAGAGGGGGGGGGGCAGGAGAGATGAGATTGGATGCCACCTTAATTCCAGACCTGGCATGAGTGAATGAATGAATGAATACTCTAGACCCCCCGTTTCAGCCACAGACCCCAGCGCACCAACACGCAAACCATTCATTTTCAAGTAGCCACGGGCCATCCCCCAAATGACTGCCTGGCAAGACCGTGCAGTAACTAAGCACGCAACTGCCCAAGCCCCCAAAGAGTTAAAACTGGCCTAGATATAATCTCTTTTCCCGGGGTATTTTAATTACCAAGAGTTGCCTGCGTTTTCTTTTCTTGTTGGGTTTTTGTTCTTTACCTCCAGTTTTCATTCCATTGCTAGCTGGCATTCTTGGTCTTTCTTTCTTTCTTTCTTTGCCGTTTGTTTCTCTCTTTCTTTTGAAAAGTTTCTTATTTTCAGTCAAGAGTTCATCCCCTTTAGTTCATGCTTCTTTAATTACTCTCCGCTCCATGGGGTCACCCGTCAAGTGCACACGCTTGTTTTGCCCCCCCCCCCCCGAAGTACCCTCTTAATAAGCATGGATGGCTTAAACCGCTACCCCTCACTTCTCTGTTTTGGGTAGTTGGTGAGCGCTTCTCCTTCTGTCGTATCATTCTGTTGTATTCTGTCTATTGTCTTGCTTTTCCTTCTTCCCACCCCCCCCCCCTCCTTGTCAATGTACGCCTTTCATACGTTGGGGATAACCCCCTTCCCCAAAGCACGTACTTCACGCCCAGCAAGCAACCCTACGTCGGTCCGAGATAGATTTCCGCAGGATTGGTAGGATCACCGCAAGGGCGGGTTCCCTACATCAAATCGACGTCGGTGCGATGTAGTAATCAGCTGGGCTACGTAGGAACGATATCCATTCCTATAGGTGGAAACTTGACGTCAATCCTAAGCGCCAGATATCCACAGGATTGCTAGCTCACTGGGTGGATTCCCCACATATCTCTACAGATCTCAGCCAGACGAATGTTTACCAACGGGAACATACATTATCAGAGTTGCATTGTAGCGCCCTCCTGTTGTTACTTTGAACGGAGCAGTGAACACTAGACCTAATCTAAACTCAAGACTCGCCTTGCTCTCTTGTGAACTATGTTATGTCGTCACTTCCGTATGGCTTAGGTATAAATAGAAGCCCTACGCTGTACTGTATTGTGTGTGCCAAGTGTGACCATGTAAGACCAAGAAACGCTCACATCGTCAGCTCTGTCATTTGTGTAATAAAACTGTTGTGGTGAGACTTGTGAAACAATTTTTCTTGTTTGTGTTGATCAAGCTGTGGTTTGTGGAATCTCTAAAGCATCAATCCTTATTTTTTTGCATCTCAAAGGCCGTGTCTAATTAATACTCCAAATTAATACAAAGCTCTTCCCCCTCCCCTCTACCTCTCCACCCCGTACCACCCATTTTCCTCTACATTTTAGGGGGAGGTGGGTATCATACTAAGCCCGAAACGATACAGTCAGCCACTGGCATACAAGAAGTGCACACCATAGTTTCCTATATTTGGTTAGTAAATCCGGGTAGGGCCCTATCAAACTAAGCCCGGTCAGACACAGTCAGCTTCTGCCATTATTTCCTGGGCGTATATTTTTGCTGCCAGCAACTGGCTGTGACGTTGAGGGCTTAATATGACCCCCCCCCCCCCCAGGACCCCTCCTTATCCATACTCCATCTGCCGTGAGCTAGTGTTTGTTTGAAAACAGCACAGAGCCGGGCGGAAGATCGTGCACAGCCTGATGTTATAGGAATATTATTTGTTTTGTTCACTGCTTGAATCCCTTCTCAAAGCATTCTGCACAATTTTTAGCACGGCGCAAACACACCGCATTGCACGCAGATACTGAGACAATGGTTACTGCCCGCGTTCATCAATTAAGTCACAAATGCAGTTGTGTTTCACATAACACGCACCTCCTAGCTCCATCGATCTGGGGGACGCTTTTCAAATATACATCAAATGCGCAATCAAGATGAGGTTAATTGCGACCGCGGACGAAACAAAAAAAAAATGACGAATCTATACGACACATTAAATTCGTCAATATTTTAACGAGGAAATCGATCCGCCAGCAGTGTATGATTCCTCGTTAAAAACTCCTAGATTCAGAGGGGCCTGGACTAAAGCTACAGTCTTTGTCATTTATTCAAATGACGAATACGACAACAGAAATCCATCAACGTATTTAGATTGACCAGATAGAAACGGCGGGGACACTTTGGCAACATGGACACACTTTGCAGAACTCGATGGGTGGTGGCAGAATGGCCAGTTTTTTTGCAGACTGAATTTGAATTCTTTTTAAAGATGAAGTTTTTTTTTTTTTTTTTGAGAAGTTTCAATACGATATTATAAAGAGCACTGCTACGGATGCAGTTAGCATCAGCTGATAAGGCACTCTAAAGGAATTATTTTCTTCTGTCTTATCAAGTTCGGATAAATACTGTTAATAGTACTTTAACCTTTAACTTTTATGCTGTTTTGGAAAAGTATTAATTTATTAGGTTCAGACAAGTATTCAAAAAAAATTTCAAGAAAATAAACACCTAAAAAAGTGTGTGTGTGTGGGGGGGGGGGGGCGCTTTGTTTTAGAAAAGCACCCATCAAGCTCGGGCAAGCATTCATTTCAAATACCCAACTCCAAATATTATAGACATGCAGAAAAGTGAGTTAAGTTACACCGTTTCCTGAAAAAGGACTCATCAAGCTAAAACACACTTTTAAGAAGCAATCCTCATTTCCAACCCTATAGACATACTAAAAAAAAAAAAGTAAAAAAATTTTTTTTTTTTTAAAAAAAGGAGTTACACCGTTTTCCAACAGGATTCATCAAGCTCAATGCGGCATTGTTTTGTTGTTGTTGTTGTTGTTGTTGCTGTCGTTGTTGTTATTGCTTTTTGTTAATTTTGCATCCCCGTATTCAGTTCTTCAACCGATACCGCTTGCAGTATAACAATAATTATCCTACCCGCAGCTTGATCAGAACTGTTTGCTCTCTCTACTGCAGCAATGGGTACTCACGGGACAAATGGAGCGTGACCCAAACTGTAATGGTCTGGATTGGGGGGCTTAGTGGTGGTAATGGTTGTGGTTGTGGGGCTGAACTGGAGATACTGGCTTGGAGGGGGGTGGGTGGGCATGGAGATGGCTGGAGGGGGAACGGAGGATGCAGGAGAGATGGCTGGAAGGAAACGAAGAGGACGTTGATTTAGGATTGGAGGGGAGTGAGGGGAGGGGGGCTGTAAGAAAGACAATGAGGACCGTGGATGGCAGTGAGGGGGAGGATATAATAAACAGCGAAGGAGTGATCAGATGAGAGGGAGGAAATGGGGGGGGGGGGGTTTGATGGGGAGGAGGGAGGGATTACAGACAGAAGAAAGGGATAGACTGATTTTTTCAAACTTTTTTTTGGGGGGGGGGGGGTAGAAAAAAAAGGGGGGGATAGCGGGAACTGGTTTCATTTGCTGCCCCCCCCCCCTCCCCTCCCCGCGATAATCAAACGTTTCACTTTTTACGACACGCATCCATGAGTGAGTTGATCCTAGTTTAAACGCTGGGTGTTAGGATAATCAGGAGACGAGGAGAGTAGCTTTTTGTCATGCATGCACGGCACACAACAATTGTAGTGGTTGAAGGGGCGGTGGGGTGGGGGGATAGGGTTAAAATGATCTAGGACGACGGCGCCGGCAGCATGCACGCGATGAGTGATAGGGATTTGGTTACCGGTAGCTATAGGCGTGAGAGAGATCATAGGGAGGGGAGAAAGGAGGAAGATAAGCCCCCCCCCCCTTGTGGGAGGGGGAGAACGCAGTGATATGATAGTGGGGACAGTTGCAGATACAGGGTACAGAATTGTGACCGAGAAAGGGACAAGAGAGAGAGAGAGAGAGAGAGAGAGAGAGAGAGAGAGAGAGAGAGAAAGACAGAGACTGGGAGAGATCTGGGGGGAGAATAAGGGAATGAGAGGTGGGGAGGGAGAAAGAGAGAGAGAGAAATGGAAGGCAGAAAGATAGGGGGGGAGAGAAAAATGAGAGAGGGGGAAGACAGACAGACAGACAGACAGAAACAGAGATAGAGAGAGAAGAAAAACACAAAACAGACATGGAGAGAGGGCGGCGATTGGGAAAGAGATGGAGAGGGAACAGAATGATGGGTGAGAGGTAAAGGGAGAATGTGAGGGGTAGAGAGAAGGGGGCAGAAACAGGAGAAGGAGACAGAGAGACAGTCAGACAGGAAGACTGAATGAGAAAGGAAGGTGAGAGACAGAGAGAGAGAGATTGAATGACAGACAGCAGAGAGACAACAGTGCGAAAAAGGGGACAGACACTCTCACACACAACACTCAAAGATAAAGAGAGCGAAAGGGAGAGAGAGAAAGAGAAAGAGAGAGAGAGGGGTGAAATAAAAAGAGGGAGAATGAAAGAGAGAGAGTGAGAAAACGAGTGACAGAGAGAGAGAGTGTGACTGACACTTGGGGTTCCAACAAGGTAAACAGAACGCTTTCCACCTGGTGCCCCCCCCCCCCAACCTCCTCGGATGACAAACGTACAACCGCAAAGCAATGAACTGAAAAGCATGTAATGTGTTATAATTACGGTGACAGCATTTTACAATTATCGTGCATGAAGCAATTCCGACTGAAATATAACATGCCGGCATAGCAACAAAAAAAAACAACAACAACACATTGTCCATACCCAATCAATTTTGAGTGCACAAAAGCCACGTCCGCAAACAAAATAAATCTCTGCGACTTTCACAATAGCGCTGTACACAGAAGAAGAAAACTGTAAAAAAAAAAAATAACACTGCTAAGCTGGTCGACGGACCATTCATGCTATAAATTGTGCTATATGGGAATATTAGTAATGAAAATGAAAAACTTGTGTCTTCAATAACAAAAAAAAAATGTATGTAAAAAATAACCTCACTCGCCTTTTCAACTGACTAATCTAATACCGTGTTGGAAATATGAAAGCAATAATCGGATTATTGGTTATAAATGAAACAATTCTAAGCAAACAAGAATAGACCAAAAAAAAAAAAGAGTTCTAAAAATCATCCCTTCGTTGTTCGAACAGACGAATTGACTAACATGAAGCTGTGCTAAAATTCAAATGAGAATAAAGAAAACAATAATAAATACCCATTTCTTTTGTTGATTTAAATGTAATCACACACGCGTCCAACTTTCAGAGCCCATCATAATGGTACATTTTGTAAATCATGAAAATGGGGACAAAAAATGTGGAAATGATTATTGGTAACTGGAAAAATCCCAACAGGGCACACCGTACACAAAAACTCACACTAAAAAGCCACAGTATGAACCACTGAAAGACAAGAAAAAGGGAATGAAATACAGTACACTGAAAAATGAGGATTTTCTGCCTCCTGTACTCTCTCTCTCTCTCTCTCTCTCTCTCCTCCTTGTCCTGTCATCAAACTGTTGTGTTGTGTTCGTGAGCTAACACTAACAGGACGGCGGGGGGGGGGGGTGCATGAACGTGCGTGGTCATAACGGTGGGTGAGGGGCGAGACCGGGAGGCCTTGAAGAGGTGAGCATGGTGGTTATGCTAACAACATGCTTCCGCTCCGGGGAGGGGTGGGGGCGCAGTGGTAGGGCATTGAGAACAATATTATAGATACAGGGTACAGAATCACGAACGAGAAGGAGGCAACAGAGAGAGAGAGAGAGAGAGACAGAGACTGGGAGAGAGAGAAAGAGAGAGAGAGAAAGTGAGAGAGAGAGAGACAGAGACAGAGGTTGGGAAAGAGAGAGAAAGAGCGAGAGAGAGAAAAAGACAGAGACTGGGAGAGAGAGAAAGAGAGAGAGAGAGAGAAAGAAAGAGAGAAATTAATATATAGGAAGTAGGCCTGTTTCGTGAAATGTTGCAATGGGGTAGAAAATAAACTGAAAGAGAAGCCATTATATTTTTTTTCTTAACAATCAACTACTGCACATTAATTTGGCTTTTATACGATTATTCTGATTATGTGTCTGATGCAGATATAGGGATATAGGTGTGAGAGAGTGGGTGGGAGTGGGGAGAGAGGGGGAGAAAGAGAGAGAGAGAGAGAGAGAGAGAGAGAGAGAGAGAGAGAGAGAGAGAGAGAGAGAGAGAGAGAGAGAGAGACAGAGACAGAGACAGAGACAGAGAGATCTTAATTTCCGTTTTTTGAATGAGGAAAGCAACCGTTCTTTTTCAGCTTAATAAAATCGAATACCTGTAACAAAAAATAATCATTTTAATATTTATCCGACACACCAATACAGAACCCGCGTTCTTCAATGGATAAAACCCAAATTATTCCGATTCTGGTGCAGGCACGAGCGGATTTCTTTCATCCCTCGGGTGGTGCAGGGGGTGGACACATTAATTTGCATTATAATATTAAGAGGTCGCCATGGGCACCCAGCTGTTCCGGATGTGTGGGTGGTGCCTTTGCGACATGTTGTCATATCAGGATGAATGCGCCCATTGCACGGGAATAAAAACCAAATCATTTTCTTTCAAATTAGGGGGTCGTCGAGTGTAGCCTTCAAATTCGGCAAAATCCAATTTCTTTTTAAAAAACATTTGTAACGTGGTCTAAACCCAGAATTTTAAAGTATACAGTTTTCAGGTGTCGCCACTGTTTAAAACTACCATTAGCTCTTGGTCACCGTATAGTTAACAATTGTATTATAAGTAAATGTATAAATTGGAGTAGGCAGCAAGGAGCGGAAAGAGTGCGTTTTGTTTTCAATGTTTCTTCATAGCTGGTTTGCGTGATTCTTCTGTGTATTTTGAACTGGCCGTTAGGGCCTACAATGAACTTGACCTTGAACTTGTTACGCCTGCCCCAAGACCCACTACCTTGGGCCTGCCATGCGGACGGAAGGAGCGTGAGGCAGGGCAGGAGGGGAGAAAGACAACAGACCACGGCACTGCTGTAGTGGTCACGCCCGAATGCCCGCACTACAATGCAGTCGTCCCAAAGCTTCTTTGAGTCGTCCTTACTATAAAACCTCAAAAAGTGCACCGGTCAGAACAGGTGGTACTGTCCATGATTGTTCGGGCTCAATTGACATGGAGAATAGCTTGCTTGGCTGTTTTAGACACGTGGAGAGCGTCAATGGTGAATCTCTCTGGCCCACGGCGTGTACTGAAATGGGCTTTGCTGTTTTTGGGACTATCGATAATGTACGCACGCTCCACTTTGGCCATTTCTCTCCCAGTCTCTGTCTTTTTCTCTCTCTCTCGCTGTTTCTCTCTCTTTCCCAACCTCTGTCTCTGTCTCACCTGAATGGTGACACCCCCCCCCCTCTCTTTTCTCCACCTTTTAAATACCGAAGGCTGGCGAACACGGTAGTCTAAATAATACAATCAAGTACATGTGCAAAGAAAAAACAATTGGGGTGACAGAAAGACAAAGAAAACAAAGGGCTGGAATCAGCAAAACACAAAGAAAATAAAACGGTTGGAACCAGAAAAACACAAAGAAAAAAGAAAACGGTTGGAATAAGAGAAAGACAAGGAAAAGACAATGGTTGGAATGAGAGAAAGACAAAAAAAAAAAAAAAAAGTTGGATCGAGTGACAGAAAGACAAAGGGAAAAAAAGCGGCTGGAATGAGAGAAAGAAAAAAAAATGGTAAGAATGAGAGAAAGACAATGAAAAAAACAGTAGTTGGAATGAGAGAATAACAACTTAGACAAAAAATCCCATTGGAATCAGAGAAAGACAAAGGCAAACAACAACAACAAAAAAAAGACGACTGGAAAGATGAAAAGACGAAGAAAAAACAACGGGTTGGAATGAAAGAAAGACAAAGAAAAAAAAGGATTGGAATGAGAGAACGTCCGTGAAAAAAAGAGGTGGAATGTGAGGAAGTTAAAAAAAAAAATGAATGGACCAATAAAAACGCGGGAGGGGAGAGGGGGGGGGGGGGAGTTCTCTTTTTACATGTTTATAATAAATAAGTAAATGAAATCCTCTCAAGGACAGAACAGCCTCACCCCTTTCAATTTTTCCTGCAATAAAACACGACCCTGTCTGGAATCTGCGATAGGTATAGGCCTGGCCTAGGCACGGGGAAATGTTTCACCCATCTCTCTGCCATCAGTGATAGCCGTCATTGTGATAATGTCTTTCTGGAACCAATATTGCTGTGATTTTGCAGGACAACTTCAATGGGGTGGCAGGAGGGTAGAGGGAGGAGGGTGAAGGGGGAGAAAAGGGGGGGGGGGAGATGAAGAACGAAAGAAAGAGGGCGAGGCAGCGAAGGGGAGGGAGGGGTAGGAGAGAGAGAGAGAGGGAGGGAGAAAAACGGGGGAGTTTACATACTTTATGGGAGAGAAAGAGAAAGAGAGAGAGAGAAAGTAAGAGAGACACAAGAGAGAGCTAAGACAGTCACAGAGAGAGAAAGGGAAAGAAAAAGAGACATAGAGAGAGAGAAAGAGAGATACAGACAGTGAGAGAAAGAAAGAGAGAGACAGAACAAAGGTGAGGGGGGGGGGGAGAGAAAGAGAGAATAAAGACTAAGACCACAAAAAGGTAACTCTGTGATAGTGAGGCCCAAAATACTTTTACTGACAAGTGGCGATACACGCCAAGTACTATGTATCTGGCAACAAAGTCCTATTATACTTCATGAGCTCAAATTAAATTAAGATTACACAGACCCCCTGGAGAATTTTTTACTTATGACTTGTGTGCAGTTATCTGATCTGGACTTGCCATACCTGAAAACATTCAAGGCTACGGTCTCACATCACCGTCCACTTTGTAGTTGAATTTGTGGTTCTCATCTCTGGAACGGTAACCCCTAACAGAACCTGGTGAGCGTTCATATTGAGCATACTCGCTTGATAGGGCAGTACGGGGGCCGGCCCACAACTAGGTGGGTTTTGTTGCTGTTGTTGTTTCCAGCCACCCATCTCGATGGTGACAACGTTCACCGCTGCTTGACAAAATTCAATTCACCAAAGCCTGAGCGCACACAGCCACGGGGTCACAAAAGATTGCAAGGTGATCACGCTTGCAGATTACCAAGCTTTAAGAACCGCTGAGCCAAAGAATCACTGCAGCGCGGTGGTCTACCGGATATAGTAAGCACCTGGCCTGGTTAGCGTAAACATCAGTGAGGTATCCGGCCGAGATGGCTTCCAAAGTATGCGCCAGAGCATCTAAAACCTGACATGGACGGCGATATTTCAAAGAGCGCTTGTCGACTGTTAAATAACGCAGGTAGATGGCCTATCGGATAAATTCAAGACCATTAAGGCCTACCTTTTATTCTTCATCCGGCAATTGGATGAATCAACTGTAAATGCAGCGGCGGACCTACAGTTCTGGTACCCCGAAGTCTGAACTGCTATGGTGCCCCTTCGCAACCAGCAATATTAGAGCAACATCAAAAACGTCTCATTACAAAGTTTTTTCATGGACCCTCAAAGATTAAGCCTCATTTGTTCCATAGTAGATCCGCCATTGCGTGAATGTGATATTTGTTCTTCTTTTCTTTCTTTTTTTTTTTTCTGTCTCTCCCTCCTCCTCCTCCATCTTCTACATAATTAATACATTTCTGCAGATTGTTTCACTCAAAGTCTGTCTCTCTCCACCAACTTTCCAGTACGTATCATCAAACTCTTGTCTATCTTTTACCCGCCTTTTGCCGTTTTGAACTTTACTTTCCTCTGAATACTTCCATTCGTATTGATAAACAGATTTCAGAAATGTTTCCCCTCAAAACACAGCCTTTTGTGATGCAAACTCTATGACTTGCCAGAGCGAGCCTACATGAGATGTTCGGACTAAGAAGGGAACTACCGTTCAAAAATTAAAAATTTCGACCCTTGATTACTTATATTTAGCAGATTACTTAGCAGGGTAAACAATAAATTAATATGCCAATGAGGTATTATAGGGGAACGTGTTTGAATTCCAGGCACATAAATTTTAACAACGGAACAGGGCTGCAACGCGGCTTTCCGTCATGCCTACATGGTGGGCCAGTGGTTTTCAAATCTCAACGTGAGTGGTATCACCAGTTCTGTGGGGGGGTGGAGCAGCAGGCAGAAACGAAGGAAAATGCGACATCGGGGGGGGGGGGCAAAATATAATTTTAAGAGACGATTTGGGGGCAAATATTCTATGCACTCGTTGAAGAATACCTTCTGCTTTTCTTTATGATGAATAATCAACATGCCTATTGCCATTGATAAAACTTTTAAAAACTTAAAAACGTGACATCGTGATTTATATGTAGCTCGTGTAATTTTTTTTTGGGGGGGGGGTGTAAGGGAAAAGGGAGGGGGAAGGGGTAAAAAAGTGTGGGACCTATGGGGGCCATTGCCTGAAAAAGGCTAAGAACTAGTGCCGCAAGCCTCTTCAATGTTGAGACCGAAACTCTGGACATGTTAGTATCGTTCGCCATGTACATTGTATAGTCTTATATTTCTCACCTTTCAAGACACACTATTATCGTACGGACAAATTCATTGGCAAAATTTAAATGCAGGCAAACTGGCGGTCAGACAGACAAAATCAGATAGTGACGAAGACACAAGCGCACCAGTATGGATTAAGACAGAAACGCCATCAAACAACCCGGTGGGCAGGCAGACACCTCAAATCCCGCCAGTATTTCCAGTCGATATCCAATTTCGTCTCTTCATCAGCACAGGCTGACGTAACCACCACTATTTACAGTTTCCCAGACGATAAACATCTACTGTCATTGCCACCCGTTAACATTAAAACATCGATCAAAAATATGCCGCGGATAAGCAAGGCTGTAATTATGAGGGTCGTTTTTGCTCCCGATTGGGGGCCACCCATAAAATGCGTACGCTCGGAAGGCGCGGGCCAGACCAGGAAGGGGGCCAAGGGGGCCAGCTGGCACGTGCCCATGATTTTGAGGACGGGGGCCTACTTCCCCTGGTAGAGGTAATGCAGGAGGGAGGGGGTGGGGGCACTCTTTCATTCTGTTACTCGTTTGTAAGTATTGTAATTACGTCACGTACACTACATGGTACACAAGTCACAAACCAATTACATAAAAATACTTAATGGGCAGTTTGAAATGGGGGGGGGGGGGCAAATTTATCCCAGATCAGTATGAAAAGCGTTTGGGGGAAATAGGCGGGGAGGGCGGGGGTCTTGGGAGCCTACCTATGCTTTTCAATGATGGTAATGGGTTAAAGAGTTTGGGTTTTAATTATTAGTTTCTCAGCAAAGTAAGTTAAATGGTCCTGTGTTCCTGACAAAACAGTCAAATGGTCGCATGCAAACTATCATGACCGCTTTAAGTTTAAGAACATCAACACCTGGTCATGGACAATCGCCATTCTAATGACTGTACACTCGTATGTTTTGGGGAAGGGGGGGGGGCGGGGGGATGAAGCGAAGATTATGAAAAAACGTAACTGGGTGACTGATTGATTGATTGATGGGAATCAGAATCCTAGCACATCAGGCGTCCCCCATAAGCGCTCCTCTCCCCCGCTCCAACATCCTATCCATTTGAGGGTTATTCTACTAATTGTCCCCGCGGGCAGTAGGTTCCATAATAAATATTTGTCGGGTGGAAAAAGGAACGGGTAGGAGAGATAAAAATCGCCAGAATTCGGGCGCACGTACTTTATTGACGACCCCTTAATGGTAGGAAGTTTGTCTGGAGCTGCCCTAGATTATGACAGGATGTTTATACTTGTGTCCGTGCTGATAGACACCATGCACTTACACTTGAGAGTGGCCGTTCTTGCACCCGTGGTGAAAATGGGCCGTAAAATAAAATTAAATTCTTGTTGGCTGGTCGCCAGTTTTGAGAGTAAACAATTTTAATTTTGCTCAAGCCTGAAAATTTTAATGACATTCTCTTTTCCCCGGAGAATAATTCAAAAATTGTCGACGTAGCTGGCGATCCAGGTGAGACCAATTATCTGCGCCAGCGAATATCATTCTGCCAGAGTAAGAGGTAAAGCAGCTGGTACATGTATACTATCATGCCGCCCCATGAGATGAAATTCGAAAAACTATTAACCTTTCGATCCCATGTTGTTTGTAATTTTTGAATATTCAATCATTCGGGAGCAGAAACATTTTTTTCCAGTCGCGTATAAGTTTGGAACAGTTGGTGTCATGGAAGACTGCTATCCGTCACCAAAACTGGGATTTGTACTTTGGTGTCATGGAAGACTGCTATCCGTCACCAAAACTGGGATTTGAACCAACTGCTTTTCTACTGACCAGTCTCGTCATAGCTACTTGTGGAAGCTGATGTCAAACTTTCAGTCTGAAATTTTGATTCCTCGGGGGGAAAGAACGGAGAGAGAGAGGGAGAAGGAAGATAAACTATGAAAGTGTAAGAACTGTTACATGATGTGCGCATTCTTACGGCCACTAAGAGCCAACGAAGCATTTCATTGCCCTCTAAGGTACATGTATGACTCATAAGCCCTCCATCGCACCCCAGAAACTCCCACCTTTCATAACTAAAATCTTCGGCCATACACAGTTTGTGAGCGCTAAATAATGCACTTTTAAAATTTTAATGCTTCAGCTGTGACCTCTGCAGTATTTGTGACCTTGACATTCCATGGTTGAACAAAGTTTATAAATGACACCAGTGATAATAAATGATAATGACAATGTGAACGACATAGATGATAATCATGGGAAATGACTTGTCCTTTTGTTCATGAGTTCTAGACTCGAGAAAGATATTTCATTATTTTGTCTGCAATACTGACTTCAGTTGTATCCCAAATGAAACTTTTCTGAAACCTAGACAACCAAATTGATGATTGAGCATGACAAGTTTAATCTACAGTAATTTCATTACTCTAATGTAATTAATTGTCATTAATGTACAGTAGGGTAGGAAGAAAAAGGCAGCAAAGAGGAGGAATAAGATGAAGACTGATCTAAGGGTGAGAGTACTCACATGGTTTTGAAGAGTTGTTTGTAATCCTTGTCTCCGTTGTGTTCTATCACCAATGAGTCCAGCTCATGGATCATTTTGCCTTCCACCTGGAAAAGTTAGCAGGAATGTACAGTTTGTACCAACAGGAGTCACAGTGGTCACATGCAACAAACAGATATTGGTCAGGCTGGCCTAACGCTGACAATACAAACTTATGAGATGAGTTAAGGCAAAAAGTTCCATGAAAAGATGAGCAAACTTACACTGAAAGATATTGCAGAGCTAAGACACAAGATAAGGCAAAATTACAATTTATGAGAAAAGTGACATTTACAATATCAGATCAGGTAAAATATGAGTAATTAGGTAACATTATATGTGAGTCGAGTGTGCATGAGAAAACCCACAATATGTCGACAGAGCTGATTTTGAGAAAAACGGCTTTGAAGTGAAAATATGGGTCCGACACAAACTTCCAACTTGGCTGTTGTTTAGGGGACCGTGGCATGTTACAGGGTAAACTGTAGTCGAGCAGTGAACACTACTCACTATGATCTCTATAATGGCTTTGTAATTAGACTACTGTCTCCTAACAAGATCCAAAAACTTCCGACCTGGCTGTTGTTTAGGGGACCGTGGCATGTTACAGGGTAAACTGTAGATGAGCAGTGAATACTACTCAGTATGATCTCTATAACGGCTAACAGCAATCACTCCAATATTAATGGGTCAATTAGCTATTGCCACTTTTAGGATTAAATGCTGTTTTCTCAAAATCTTCTTTTAGGGGGGTCACTGACTTCAATTTATCGGAAATGTCTTGTCTTTTATTATGTGTGTACAGAACTCAAAATGTCATGTTTACGACTTATTGTGGGTTTGCTCATGCACACTCACATTTTGTGACTTTTAGTTCTTATTTGTTCTGTCTGAAAAACTGGAGATCTTATGCAATGTAGATGAAATATAACAAATGCACACTTTGACACTTGTTTAAAATGCATTCTGGCACTTATCAAGCTGCTTCACATTCAGCCAAAGGCAGTATTAATATTATTGATTGTACATGTACTACAGCCACTAAACAGGTCAAACCAGACTTGACAAGAGGCCAGTATCAGATATTACGGGAAGGCAGACATTCCCTCACAGGAAACCAACCAAAAAAAATCTGCTGACAAACTTACCCTTCTCAAGTGCTGATTCAGCTGAAACTCACAGGACATGATGTCAAAGAAGATGGGAATGGTGGCTTTCCTGACCTCCACCTCTCGGGTCATGGTGGCCTTGAGGAATGGGCCAATCATATCCATCATCAGATGCTGCTTGTTGGAACCTGTCGGCCAATGGTAAAAACTGGGTTATTGACATGGAGAATATCACTAGTACTGTAGTAGTACAGTTAAAAAAAACTTTCCAGCTTGCATTAACTCTTAACCACTTCACTGCCAACTACATGTACTCAGTAAAGCCATATTATCATCACACTCACAGGATAAATGCCTAATTCAGTTTGGGAGCAGCATCCTGTACTACAGTTTGGGTACTTCCATGGTTGTATGACATAATTTTATCTAAGTCCATAACAGAGACAAGGTTTGCGAAAGAAAAACAAAAAGTATTGTTTCAAATTTCCTGCCTTTCACACATTTACACAGAATGATGAAAAATTACTTAGGCACTTCCAGACCTTGGTTCTTGTTTGTTCTATCTCAATTTTCTGAAAAACTGAAGATCTTTAAGTACATGTATGTAGAAAAGGTATGACAAATGCACACTCTGAAACTTGTTTAAAATGCGTTGTGGCACGTATCAAGCTGTTTCACAGTGACGATTTATTCTGACTCCTTATCATAATACTAAAGCCGCAAATGTTTAATGTCGGATATCTCAGTTGAATTGCAACAAACAAGAATAAGGTTACCACTTATGGTGAAGGTGATGATATATATGCCAAGGGAAAAAAAACAACAGCATTTTGTGGCTGGTACCAAAAATTTCTGAACAATTTATCTCTTTACACATGTCTGGGAGTGATGTCATGGAATTCTACAGGAAGACTGCAAAAATGACTCTATTCTTGTCATAATAATGACTTTCAGGTTTTGTCAATAATCTATTATCACAGGTGAGTTTTTCAAAGGCCCAGGAATCTTTCACTTTCAGGTTTAGAACTTCAGTGCCATGCCTCAGTCTGAAATCCATGAGCAGTGAAAGGGCTGACAGTTTGAGGAAAATGACCAATTTATAAACTGCTACACATATTTGTAAGATGCAATTCATATAATGCTGGGAACGCATGAAAAAGACTTAGCTATTCCTCGGAAACAGAAGAGGACCTGACGAAGTACGATTGAGTTTTCCATATGGTGCATTCCTCTCTTTCTGGAGGGAGTTCCTTTTGAGGCACACAGCATGGACATTCCAAAGATGCAAATTTAGGAGCTCCCATGTGAGGGGAGGTTAATGGGAAGCACAGCATAGGATAGAATCGCCCTCCTAGCTCCTCTCACGATTATGTGTTCTAAATGGATAATTTTATATGTAATGAGCAGCTCAGCAACTAAACCTCAGAACATGAAATAGATGCCGAACCAAACCTTTGTGCCTCGTAAAAACTCCTTCCCAGATTTTTTTTCTCTTGCAAAATCATGTTGCACTTTACACTTTGTTCCACCTGGTCAACACCTGTAGAAAATGAAGTGTCAAACAAACAGCACAGAAAGCAGTTTTGTGTGGTCTGACAATAATTTCACAATACGGAAAATTACGAAGGAGGATAAACAAAACAAAACTGACATACCCAGTTGATTCCAGAGAGAATAAATGTGGAACCCCACTGGAATTCTCATGTCGTTGTATCTGCACAGAGGAAAACAAAATCATTATGGGTGATAAAATACATTTGTATTTCTAACTTCTTTCTTCATTTTTCTGGGGTGTAAACATCTTAATATCATAGGACTATTTAACATCAGGGCAACAACAATCTTACATTAGGTGTGCTAACACAGAAATAACTTCTGTGAGTCTTCAGTAATGAACTTTGAAAGTTGGCTCAGTGCACAGATGACAATAATTACGCTGGTCAGTTTTGTTCAAATTCTTCCATAATTGGTACATACATCTTATTTATATAAATCAAAACAAACACAAGATTTCACGAATAAAAACAGATCACAGATCTACTGTTTCAAATTTCTGATTAAAACTGCCTTTTATTTATTTATTTTTTAAACTTTCAAGAAAAGAGTTTAAAATTACTTAGCATGAGCATGGGGATATGGTTTGCATTCTTTCTTGTATAAGATATCTATACTATAGATATTTGTGGACTTGAGATTTTTCGTTGCAAAAGGCTTCTGAACCACTCAACACTCAGACTTCAAATTTTATATGGTGCATCAGAATGGATGTAAGGTTGCAAAGTTTTTAATAGAAGTCTCAAATCGGTGTAGTTTTTTTAATTGGAAATTTATTGTTTTGCCATCTTTTAGATCTATTTCGAGTCATGGTTCGCCATTTTAAGGTTTCGTTATCACTTCCTGCGATGTGTTCATTATCAAACACACTAACCCGTGCGCAAATCAAGCTATTGTACGGGATGCGCAGGGTGTCAACTCACAAAGGCAGGGCAGTAAGACTTATTTAAAAACAAATAAACAAAAATAAAATAAACAAATAGGAACAGGCCAGATGAAGCAGATCCATAATAACTACCCAGAACTGAAACCAATATTCAAACCGATTTATCCCTGGCAGGGCCGGGGACCTCAGCTAGTGAGTAGATAGTCTGTCAAAATTACATTTAATGTGTGTGAATCACAGATGGGAACTGGAGATGGACCAAGCCCAATAGATTGGCCTGAAGCTAGCTACAAACTTCCCTGTTTCATAGTTGTTTTTTTGAATACATGATGATACATGAAAATACCCTGGACGAGGGCGGATGAAAATCTCAATAGAGCCAAGGTCAGCTTTTAACATGGACAAGTCCCATCTCTGATAAATGACATGGGTTTTTAAGAGATCAAGCTTAAATGTTCTCACTTGTCTTTGATCTGGCTAGTCTTGGCCTCCGAGTACTTTTCCAGCTGCAGGGGAGGCTGAGTGATGAAATCAACGGCCATCAGGAAAAAGTTGCTCCAAAGCTGTAGATCAGACACAGATCAATGATAAACTCTCATCTCTCGTCAAAATTCAAACTATGAACAAGTAATGTGTGGAAATGATCTGTGCAAGGTATCAATAGAGCAAAGTTTCTCAAGAAGAGGGACAGCAAAGAATACATCTGACGTGATACTGCGTGTCGTAAGAGGCGACTAAAGGTGCAAAGGTCCTGGTCTCCCGAGAAGAGCCAGTTGGCGGTGGGCCAACTACCCACCCTGTAAAAATAAACCAGTTACAGAAACACAAGCAAATACTTTAAATCAGTCTTTTATCTTGGGAGAAGGGGGAGCATCTGCACCTGTAGATTCAATGAAGGACAATGGACAAAGCCGAAAGGACTCCACTGGCCCGACTGCTCCTTCATCAAACAAGTCACTCCGGATTGCGTCGTGGAATGTCCGCTCCATGTATGAAGCAGGAAAGAGTGCCCAGGTTACAATGGAGATGAGGCGATACAGACTGCACATACTTGGAGTTAGCGAGACCCGCTGGATACAGTCCGGACTGAAACAACTTAATTCTGGGGAAAAGATTTTGTATTCTGGAAGGGAGGACAAAAAGCATACAGAAGGAGTAGCGATCATCTTGAGCAAGCACGCCCAGAGGTCACTGAGGGGATGGGAACCCTACGGAAGGAGAATTATATTGGCATCATTTACTACAAAGAACAAGAACATCAACATGAACATTGTGCAGATATACGCCCCAACAAATGAAGCAACCGATGAGGACAAGGACGATTTCTACAACCAGCTTCAGGAAATAGTTGACACATTGCCAAGAAAAGATGTGAACATTATAATGGGAGACGCCAATGCCAAGATAGGACAGGACAATACAGGGTATGAGGACATTATGGGGTGCAATGGTTTGGGACAAATGAATGAGAATGGAGAGCGGTTTGCAAGTTCTGCGCATTTAACAGGTATGTGATTGGAGGTTCAGTATTCCCACACAAGAGGATCCATAAGGCCACTTGGATTTCACCGGATGGAGTAACTGAAAACCAGATTGACCACTTTTGCATCACCCGACGATTCAGACGCTCACTGGAGGATGTCATAGTACAGAGAGGAGCTGATGTTGGATCTGACCATCACATGCTGCTGGCAAGACTCAAACTCCGCCTCAAGAAACAAGGTACCAGAGCAGGAACAAAGAGGAGAAAGTTTCAAGTGAGCCTTCTGGATGGAGACAAGAAGGAAGAGTTCCAGCTGACACTGAGGAATAGATTCAAACCCCTTGTTGACCTCGAAGAGACAGTAGATTTGGAGACTCACTGGGCTAAGGTAAAAGGAGTATTTACATCGACATGTCAGGATGTTCTTGGGGAAAAGAAAGTGGAACACAAGGAATGGATCAGTCAAAAATCACTGGACTTGATAAGGATAAGAAGAGACCTAAAAGAACAGGTAAATGCAAGTCGTACAAGAAGCTCAAGAGTTGGTAACCAGGAAGAGTACCGAGCATCAGCTAAAGAGGTCAAAAAATCAATTAAAAAAGACAAAGAGGAGTTCATAGGAATGTTAGCAGAGAAAGCAGAGAAGGCAGCAACAGGAGGACACACGAGGATCCTCTACCAGACTACAAAGACTCTTGCTGGAAAATATGGAAAACCGGAAGTTCCTGTCAAGGATTGCAACAGGAAGGCTATTTTTGGAAAGGAAGCTCAGGCAAAAAGATGGATAGAACATTTTAGTAGCCTCTTGAACAGACCTCCACCAAGCAACCCACCCGACATTCTACCCGCAAGAAATGATTTACCGATCAGTTGCGACCCTCCGACTAAAGCAGAGATTAATGATGCCATAAAGCAGTTAAATCGAGGCAAGGCAGCTGGACCAGACCAGATCCCACCAGAGGCGCTGAAGGCAGATGCTGCTGGGGCTGCAGAGGATCTGCACTCACTATTCTCGAGGATTTGGATCGGAGGCAAGTTTCCAAAGGACTGGAAGGAAGGACACCTCGTGAAGCTTCCAAAAAAAGGGGACCTCAGCAATTGTAGTAACTACAGAGGAATCACACTTCTCTCCATCCCAGGAAAGGTTTTCAATCGGATTATTCTCAAGCGAATACAGAATGCAACAGACCCAAAACTTCGTGAGGAGCAAGCTGGTTTCAGGAGTAATCGATCAACCACCGACCAGATCGCCACGCTGAGAATTATAGTAGAGCAGTCGCTAGAGTGGAACTCCCAACTGATAGTGAACTTCCTTGACTACGAGAAGGCCTTTGATAGCATCGATAGAGAAACGCTGTGGAGAATATTGAGACATTATGGAATCCCAGAGAAGATGGTGAATCTTATCAAGAGCATGTATGAGGGGACAAGTTGCAGAGTCGTACACGATGGTGAGCTTACTGACAGCTTTGATATCAAGACTGGTGTTAGGCAGGGTTGTTTGCTGTCCCCATTTCTGTTTATTCTGGTGATTGATTGGCTTATGAAAGAAACCACCAATGGAGGAAGAAATGGCATACAATGGACCCCATGGACACAGCTGGACGATCTAGATTTTGCAGATGACTTGGCACTATTGTCGCACACACACGACCAGATGCAAGCAAAGACTACAGCTCTAAACAAAATTTCAGAATCTATTGGATTGAGGATACATCCTGCGAAGTCGAAGGTCTTAAAAATTGTTGCACCCCCAAGCGAACAAGTCAAAGTAGGAGATCAACCACTGGAAGATGTAGAGTCCTTCTGCTGACAATAAGGGAGGAACAGAGGCAGAAGTCAAAGCACGAATTGGAAAGGCACAGGCAGCTTTCACGTCCTTAAGCAAGATTTGGAGAACCAAGGATATATCTCTAAAAACAAAGCTGAGGATATTCAACTCGAACGTGAAGTCAGTCCTTTTGTATGGATGTGAGACTTGGAATGCGTCCCAGGCCTGCATAAAGAGAATCCAAGTTTTCATCAACAGATGTTTGAGGAAGCTACTTAAGATCAGATGGACAGACAAGGTCAGCAATGAAATTGTTTGGAAAAGAACAAGACAGAGCCCAGTCAGAGAGGAAATTGGTAGGAGGCGATGGAGATGGATCGGCCACACTCTCAGGAGGCCAGGAAACAGCATCGCGAAGAAGGTATTGGATTGGAATCCCCTGGGCAAGAGATCAAGAGGAAGGCCGCGCGGAACGTGGAGAAGAGCCAGAGAAAATGATGTGCAACGAAGCGGAAAGACTTGGAATAATGTAAAGAGGCTGGCCCATGATAGAGAGGGATGGAAAGTGTTTGTTGGTGGCCTATACCCTGATCCAGGGTGAGAAAGGCAATGATGATGATGAAAGTTTCTCAACCTTATTTTTCCCATGCCCCACTTCAATTTTTTTTTTTTTTAAATGTGCGCCCCAGCATAATCGTGTATAACTGGCTATGTTGCGCATAACCATTAAAGTTGCGCACCTGTTAAGTTCGAGGTTTTAGTCCAAGCTAAACAAAGAAACCACTGACACGACATTTAAACAAACAGTTTATCAATACATTTAAATTAAACTACCCTATAAAGTTAAGATTTCCATGAAAAATTCCCATGCCCCATCCTGAAGTCCCATGCCACATCAAGACATTGCCTCGACCCATCTTGAGAAACACTGCATGAGATCATTAACTCTTTGCCCACACGTGAGAAATGTTTATATTCTGTGGTGAAACAGCTGTTTCTTTGCTCTTTAATTCTGCGTCCTATTTTGCTTTGTTTACATTTCTCTCCATCTCCATAGCTATTAATTTGTCTTTTTGCGTCTTCATCATCACGACATTGTTTTTCTTTCTCACTCAATCTCTCGCATTTTTCCTTGTTTTTTTGGGTTTTTTTGTTGTTTTGTTCTCAATCACTTTAGCTCTTGCGTGTTTCCCTCTATTTTTCAGTTCTTTATCGTTTTTCTTCTTTCATTCATTTATTCTCATGTTCTGTCTCTCTCGCTACTTTATTCATTCTCCCACTCTCTCTTCCTCCCTCTGTATCTTTCCCTCCCTCATTCACTCTTTCTCTCCTACACATTTATCCATATATATATCTTTCATTCAATCTTTCTCTTTTTCTTTTTTATATTTTCCAATACACAGTCTAATTTACATGCTTCAGTTTCTGCCTGTTTCACTCAATCCTACTTACATCACTATCAAAGGCATTGCCATCTAGAAAGCTGACAGTCAGATCATCAGCGATGTACTGGATAGACGTCAACATCACACTGAAATCATCACACAATTCACATGCTAATGGTATACGTTGATAAAAGCAACATTATCCAAACATAACATCCCAGCCAGTTTCACTACGTCAATCTGGCATAGATTTCCCTAGGACTGATGGCTTTACCATAGGGTATATATTCCCTACATCAAACCGGCGGCAGTGTGATGTCATAACAGCAGATCTACATAGGAAAGATGTCATTCCTATGTACAAGTTTGATGTTAATCCTCTATGTTGGGCTTTCCTTACCATAGGGTGCTGGCTGGGATCAGGTCACATTGAACATTGCTTCATTCTTCTTTTTCTCCTAATTCGGGTTCTACTTTGGCGCAGTTTCTCATATATAAGTCAAGGGCAGGCTGAATTCTAAACTCCAAAAACCAACATTCAAAATTTCATACAGGCGAAAAAAAAAAAACCTCAATAATTACACTCATTTTGTTCCAACAGATGCCAACAACAACCAAAGTCAAAATTGAACAGACAAATGAGCACTGTCACGCCAGCAACCCTACGGTTATCCGACACACAGGACTGACATCAAGTTTGCATATAATAAATATAGGAATCATATTCCTCCTATATGGATCTGCTGGTTAGAACATGGCGTCGACATTGGTTTGATATAGGAAACCTGCCCCTGCAGTAATCCAACCAATTCTACCAAAATTCTACACAAAATGTACATTGTATCGACATGGAGACGCTGACTGGGTGAGCTGACAAGTGTATTTATCAATGATAATATTTTCTAATATTATTCTGGACACAAGCAAAATGAGCGAATATCCAGATCTGAAGTGCAAAAAGGTAACTCCATGTGCTTTGATCTTAGATGTGAAAACTATGTCTGTTTATCATTGGTCGTTGATTTTTGGTTTATTTACTCACTTGTTCATCACCATCGTCATGGTGATCCAGTCTGAAGGGAACACTTCATTTCCCACCAGAGCCCTGAAGACCATGAGTACTCGATTCAGAAAGTCCTGTAACACAAACAAAACTCTATACAAGAAACTGTACAAATGGACTACACATGTATACAACTGGTGCAACACTGCTGTCCACAGCAATTTTAGATCAAAACAGATCTATTTTTTTTTTTTCAGAGAGCAAAGGCTTAAAATAATGATGAAAAAATGGATCACATGTGCCCTTGGCACAATACTGCTGTCTAGACCTATTTCTGATTGAGACAGATCCACGTTTCCTTATGTCTTTTTTTTTTCCATGTTCAGCAAGCACAGGCTTACTATAATGATTTCAATCAATCTGCATTCACATACAGCACATGGCTCTCTCCTATCCAACCAACTGCCCTGTGTATCATGGCATCTGCAGTGAACATAATCTATTGAAAACCCAGCCTGTTCCTAGATGAAATTTTACTATTATTACCATGTAAACTTTCCTGATCTAAAATCCCGCCTACTTTCTAAAACTCATTTACATTATGATATTATGATATATTCCAACGGAATCTGCTTTTCTCACAAATCAAATCTCAACTGTTTTACTATCTTTCAAATAAATCAATATGCTGTACATGAAAAGCGATGATACATGACCACACAGCAAATGAAACACGATGATATTGATAAATGAAACTGTGGTGTCCACTCCACATCAATTTTGGTCAAAGGAGAAAAAGGAAATCAAATACAGTTTTATATTCTTTTAAGGTTCTAAGCAAAGATTCCATGCTGTATTGAAGACGAATTTCCCAAAACAGAGCAATACAACTGGAAAAAAGGCTTTCACATGCGGTAAATGCTGACAATGTAAAACAGAAACAGCATGCTTCATGTAGTGCAAATTAAAAGTCTCTTTTTACCTGTCTAAAGCCCAGACTTAAAGACTTAGAAAGCCAAACCCCAGACATGAAACGTGCAAATCTATTTTAAACTAGCCAAATAAAATGCAAAATATCAAAATAAATCACCAAAACTCTGTTACTGGTAAATAAGAAATTGTAAAGAAAAAACCAACAACAAAAACTAGGCTATTCTGTGTGTTGCAAATATGGTACACTGGGCGATAGGGGCTAATGAAACAATCTTTTTTTTTAAATACAATAATCATATTTTACCACTGTTGTTTTGTCAAGGCAACCTCAACTTTTTCTGTAACCAAGCTAAGTATTACAGTAATCTCAAATGAGAAAATACCCATGCTGGAGGCAATAATATTCTGTAACTTCTCATAACAAAGATTTGCTGCCAAGGTACATTTCAGATTGAAACATTCAATATTGAATGATATCTGTAGCACACAATGTGTCCCCCCAAAATCAAAATCCACAATTAATTTCAATTTCTTGTAATGCATCATTTCCATTCACGATATCAGTTCGATAAAAACTGAGCCATTACCTGGCTACTCAGTTCTGATTTTCTAATAAATAGTATAAAATATCTAAATTCTGTATCTTTAAACAATTAACATATTTCTTCAAAGGTAATTATAGGTAGATTATATTTTTATACAACTTGGTCACAATTTTATTGTCAGATCTAGACCAATATAAAAATAAAAATTAATATAAACATATAAATTAATATAAAAATATGTGTACGGTCGACAAAGAGAGAAATCACACTGAGGACAGCAGCCTGATTCACTGAGGGAGACACAGCCAATGTTTACCGATTTGCACTTCGTATATCTGATACAGTGTTGCAAACATTACACCAGTTCTTAAAGGCAAAACATAACATGTAATGTACTGCAATGTCTGCATGCAGAAAATTCTGAGTATACATTCTCTCCCCTTATGTCCAAAGAATCTGAGATAAATGTGCAAAAAATATTTTAAGAACACTACAGGAATAATACAGGGTGAATGTGCAAAGGACAGAAATTTGGTGGCTTCATGGCCAGCATTGATAAATATTTGTAAAAAAGTCTAGTATGGGACAGGAACAAAATTCATTCTATACTATCCTGTCTTTTTATACGTGTTGGAGGGGAGGAGAGGGTGCATCATGCAACGGCGACAAAAGAAATAAGTGCCTAGCTTTCTGTTGTTGTTTGTTTGTTTGTTTTCAAAGAAGAGGCTGTGTTAGAGGATTATCCTCCACATTGAAGAAAAAAAATATTAGCAAAGCTATGTTACCTAAGCCCTCCTGACACAGGCTTTTGAAGTAATACACTGAGATCACCAGATGCTGACTGTTAATGCAGTCTGATACAGAGCTAAGTCTAAGTGAAAATTTTGTTAGCAAAACTGCTAAAATATGCATCAAATAACCAGCACAGGGGTTACCATGCCTGCATTTGAAACTGTGCATGGTAATCACGGGGACCAGATATCTGGAGCTTAGTTTCGCATTTGGAAGCCCCCGCATTTTTGGAGTGTCGATTCCATCAGTTTGGACAGCACAGCATTTAAATAAAAACTGATTTAATCTGTCATTAGCACCAGGGCTAAAATGTAATAGTTTACAGATTAGAAAACCTACATCTATAAACTTGTAGAATATACATTTTTAAACACTGGCCCTTTTCAGATTAGTAACAAAACTTCTCCCACAATCAATATTGCTTCACCTAAGAAATACCACCACTAAACGAATATGCTTTGTACTCAAAGGAGAGAAGAAAATTATTAGTAAAAAATATGTAATCAAAACATTTAATCCTGTTAGAAGTATGTACATTTGCAAGTACAATGCATAAAAAAAAAAAGCTAGGGAACCAATGCGTTAAGGATTGTGAATAAAACTCCCATCCTATTTCAAAACAACTCCGAAGGATCCTCAACTCATTTTTCAGGGGAAGTATAATTTTCACTTTCAGTAACTGCACCTCCAACAAAACATCATAAATACGCATTTTATAATATTCTAAAACTCTGTGGCAGATCTGGCATAAGTGTAAATGCATTTTGTCACACGGAATCCCATTCACATGTGGTGCTCAGAAAATATTCAGTAATATTGATTTATTTAATGAAAAACAAATGTGGAAGCATCATTTTGGCTCTGTTTGGCAGGCAAAAAAAATATATATATATAAAATTTATGTCCTTTTTTTTTTGGATTCACCAATGTCAGTTCATTGCATTCTCTTAATCTTATTTATTCAAACATCTTCAAGCTGCAGTTAAATATTCACACAAAAAAAGGCAAAGACAAAAAAAAAAAAAAACACAAAAAACCTAGCATTTATCACACAGAATAGCTTGGGTAAAACACTCAGACAGCTATCATGGCATACCATCAGAGTAGCAATGTAGCTGTGGTGGTAGCAGCAGTGTGCACACTGAGTCTAATTAGCTGCACACTGCTTCATGAACTTACAGAGATCTCATGCATGCAATAGCAATGCTGGTGACCAGGTTTGCAGCTGACTAGATGCTGATG
This sequence comes from Onchidella celtica, assembly GCA_963931925.1. NCBI lineage: Eukaryota > Metazoa > Mollusca > Gastropoda > Systellommatophora > Onchidiidae > Onchidella > Onchidella celtica. Next base: position 36,993,094 of record OZ007572.1, read on the forward strand.
ACCAAAAAGTACTGATTAATTTACCCAACAACACAACCAGGACATGGACTACTGAAGTTTATAAAGTTCAAAAGATATTTCACGATCAATTGATACGGAGAGATTCCTCTCATTTTAAGTGCGTATAATAGTTATGGAGATGGCACTGTATCGGTCTAAGCATACAAAACAACACATCAAGGCACATCATTTCATAATATAAAAAAAATCTAAATGTACAAACTATTTGGACTCACAGCTTTGCCATTACGAACATTACTAACTACCTACAACTGCATGCTGTTAATTCTATTTTACCAACACTAGTGACAGGGTGAATCAAGGCTTTGTCCCAGCAAGCAACCCTATGGAAATCCGATGCGTACGATTGACGTCAAGTTTGCACGCAGGAATGGCATTGTTCCAACCTACATCTGCTGGTGACAACATCGCACCAACACAGGTTTGATGGAGGGAATCCACCTCTATAGCAATACTACCAACTGTACAGAAATCCTACGCAAATCTATGTCGGACTGACATAAGGATGCTGGCTGGGGTATTGCCTAACTCTACTTAAATAACAGTGCATTAAACAGATTGTCTGCAAATTCATGATGCATAGTTATAGAGGACTTCCAGTGCAAGGTCTAAAGTACTCGTACCACTAATGACCACTCATAACAAAGAGAATAATATTATAATATCAACAATAGTTAATGTGTAAAATTTGAATAGCAGTAAGTATTAAACCCCTACTATAGACAAGTATATGAAAAATGAGAGACAGTTTGCAAAGGCCATAAGGAAGATTTACTATGAAACACCAGCAATGCTTGTATATATGACGTCCACAGGCCTACAGCAGTAAAGCACAAACGCATCAAAGATCAAATCATATAAAATGCATCAGACAAATAAAAAAATGCCATGCAATGAAGAATAAATGCTAAAAGCAGTGTAATGTCACCCTGACCGATACTATTTCTGTCTGGTTGAGTTGCCCTGGAAGACTGGTCACACCTGTCTGCTTTTCCTTTCATGTTTTTGAAAATTTTCACTCTTTCCATGACAAGTTTTTGACATTTTGAGTATGACAAGATATGTGGCCGGACAGTTTGCCTACGAACAGTTTGCCTCTAGACACTTTGCCTATAGACAATTTGCCCACCGGACATTATGCCGACAGACACCATGCCTACCGGACATTATGTCTAACAGACATGATCTATCTGGGTACTGACAAGATAACATGAAGCCTGCATGAAAACTGAATAAGACTTAAGAATCCAGTTTGAAGAAAGATAAAAATAATATATTTTACTACCTGAAACTGGATTGGCTTACTGCGGACCAATAAATCTGGCATGCTACATAAAAAGACTATACACGCCAAAAACAAAATTTCACGGGAAATGCAAAAAACATTTCGTGTTTTGTGCTTCACTCAGTATTCAATTTGCAGTTGTGATGACCAAAGCAAAATATTTGTCATGTCAAAGTATTTAGACTAGACAGAATGTTGTGTGGAAAGACAGAACATAAATCATTCTGTAATTAAGATGTTTGAATGTGAATTTGACCTGGGTTGGCATATATTACATGTATATGGTCTTTTTCTGTAACAGGGCAGAAATTGCAGCTGAGAAGATAAAGTTGCAGACAGCAATAAATCTATGAACACATGGTGTTTTTTTAACATTTCAAAATAAAAGGTAGTGGCTCTGTGTTAATCTTAATACATCAGTAATGACTCAAAGTTGTGTGGTCAAAAAACACTGTTTATATTTTTGGGTCCAGTTCAAATTGAAGATTAGCTAATTTTATCCCACTTTGCATTTCGACTATAGGCAGGTCACAATTAAATTATGTAATTCCTACTTTGGTTCACAAAGACTGACTTTTGACAAGCTGCTTTTTACTCACCACTAACTTTACAAAGAAAAAAGGAAAAAAGCTCTGACACATCATCACTCCAGCACTGCTTTAATTTATCTCCACTTTTTACAAAAATTGCAATAAGACCATAATATGGCATAAAGAAGTGTATTTTATCATTATTTGTTTTAAAAAACGTGATGGTATGTCATCTGTGGCTGATCTATTGGGTGGTGATGTCATGACATTGGGTTTCAGTGAGATCCAAATAGCAGGCTGATGTCCAAGGTCTCACTGAAGCTCAATATGTATGACATCATCATCAAACTAGTCAGCCAATCAAAATCGCCCTGGCTAAGAGTAAGACAAGAATCACAGACAGGAGCTGGTATATGGACCAATTTCCAGTGCAACCAAACCAATCACCCCAGCTGCCTATGGACACTGGGCCAAAACAGCGCCAGGCTCTAGTAAAATTGTTCACCTTGGCAGAAGTTGCTGTCGCTGCCTGGGGTACCACTAGCATAGAAAATCTTTCCTGTTGGGGTAAAACGTTGGATGAAGGAGGAACAAAAAAATAACTAAACAAAACCATGACAACAAGGTGTGGAAAAAACAAGGAACATGATGGCTGAAAACAAGAGATAGCATACACATGATTTCATCTATCGCAGGCAAATCAAACTGAAAAGTTCTTGTGGGTCACATTGTTAGTATATTTTATTGTAGGGGCCACATGTAAGTGCTTATTGATAAACATATGGGCATTGAAGGATAAGAAAATCGAACTTGTTGCAGGCTGCAGTTGAGTTTATAAAGGGTCGTATGCCGTCTGTGGGCCGCACATTTGACATGCCTGATCTATAGCTTCAGGCTTTTTCTTCTTCTATGTGACCCACTTTATAACTGATGAATACACTGTGTACAACAGCTGAGTGACTCTTCACCCAACCTATCATACCACAACGCTGAAACTGCAACGTTTTGCATTACATTTACACATTGCGGAATGTATGTTTGTATACTATACACACCAGTTCCCGTCTTCAACTCTTAATAACCTGTACATTGATTGTACTGCCATATTGGGAAGAGGATATTTTTGTGTCAATGTTCAAACGTACACCAAAATTTTTGCACCTACAGAAGATAATTACTACGAAGAAGGACCATTCAGTGGGAATGTGTAAAGCATGAGCAATGCCATATGGAAAGGTTCAGATGGAAACATTAGGGAGCGGATGACATGAGACAAAGAACAATGCATGCATGCCAGAGAGTCAGGTAAATCATCAAGATTTATCTTAAATTCTCCTTTTTCTTCAGCATCTCCTGGTCAGCAGAAGACAGGTACTGCCCTGTACATGTACTAACAATTACAGAGCTACACTTTTTCCCCAAGGTAAGCAGGTAACTCTTGCTAATCAGGCAAAGAATCCATGCTCCAATTTTAAGATGCTCTGCGATGTTGATGTCACACAGAACAAAAGTTCAGCTTAGGGCAGAAAATATGTCTGACTAACGAGTCTGACCTCACAGGAATAAAAAGACAGATTCTCCATGGGTTCGCAAAATATCTCACTGGAGTTTTCCTAGACCAACGAAACTTAGCAAAATCAATTTTGCATTGTTTCTATATCCCAGAAAATGTCAGTACATTCGAAGAAAATCACAGACATCCAAGGGAGCTAGCACAAGGCTGTACTTTCTGTAAGACTGAGTGTTTAGAGATAGTACTACATCAAACGCTGCTTTCAAATTACATCTAGGAGTTTTTAGGGTACACAAATGACATTTAATGTGAGATTATTCATAACACAGGGACGGAAACTACTGACAGAAAAATTTCCTGAACCTTTGACGTAACGCATCACTGCCAGCCGCAATACATACCCACACTGAGGCCAATTCATATATTCAACAACAAACAAAATAGCGTTTAGTAAGGAAAAAAACATTTTACATATATGGAAATCAGGAAACGTTTTGGGAATTCCCATCCCTGATGACACTGAACTTCCAGAGGTTTTACAAGTTGTCTAAGTTATTTCTGAACTTTTATATTTTCTCTGAAGTCTACAAATGTATGAACAATCTCTAGTAATATAAGTGTAAGTTTTAAATGGCAGCACACAATTGGGGAACTGGTAGAATCATCTTGAATCAGTTTTGTAAACTTCATGGACAACTGAAGATACTTTTGAGTCAATATTGCAAGTGCCAAACTGCCCATCATTTAACACAACTGAAACAATGTGTCCACATATCAAATACAGTGTTGATTAATTCTGCTGTTGTGAAATTAAGCTTTAAATGCAAACATCACAAGTTATACAGAAGGTGTTAATTGCTTTAATCAGTGAACATAATTACGTCAGTTAAGCATTTTGACATTTAAATTTGTCAATGTGAAATATGATTCAGCATGAAACTATGTGGGTAAAGCCATTCTGATAAAAATTGTGAAGGTATACAAAGATTCTTGAACTGAATCTAAAATGCACTCATAACTCAATGCAAATGGCTGAGAGAATGCTTTTGACCATCAAATTAACACATTATTTTCATACATTTCTTAACACCAATGAAAAAAATATTGGTCAGGTCTGATATGTTTTAAGACTGCTTTGTTTTGATAAAAACGCAATGACACATTGGTATACATACACATCTTCACCAGTCACTAAAATTGTAGCGACTGGTTCTGACTACTTTTCAGGAGAAGTAAAAAACTTTAATTTTAGCACAACTGGTCTAGTGACGACGACTTCCTGAAAGTTTGCTATTCGATTATTTTCCAGCCGCGGAGTCTAGAACTAAGATCATTCGATGTGGCTTTGAATGTAGTTGAACGGACAATTTTTCGATTTTTTGAGTTACTACAGTCTTAGGGAAAGGTGATGACACACAAAACAAGGAGAAAAGCACAAAAGATAAAGAATACAAAACAAAAAGATTCACGATGCAGCTGCTCTAAACATAACACCACGAAACACAATGGCTAATTTTGTGAAACTGAAATTACACACATCAATAAAGTTAAAACAGCAAAAACAAAAAAAGGTAAAAAGTTGTATGTTGCGGACAGTATCACTTTCTTCTTCCTTTCACTCCCGCTTCACTTTTTTGAGCACTTAACAGGCACAAACACTTCTAATCACCTCACAATGTCTCTGAACAAGGAGCAGCAGCACATGACAGTTAAGTGGCCATTCTGTGTTTTTTTATTCTTTTTTCATCCAGTGTTTTACCTGTCAATTTTTATTTTTTTTTTACTTGAAGAAGCACCCACTGTCCAAAAGCATTTTTTTTCTCTTTCTAATTATTTTGGATTGTATTGTACATGTATATACTGTAGGTTTCTAAACGAGCCTTTACAACTTACAACTTCTCTTTTTTTCTTTTGGGGGGGGGGGGGGGGGGCAACATTTTAACTTTGTTTGATGCCTTTCTGCGACGCCACAGAGTTTCTGTGGGTGGGGTTTTTGTTTTTTTGAAGTTCAAGAAGTGAACAACACTGACCAAACTGAAGACTAATAACAACAGTTAGAGTGAGAAGGTTATAACACGTGTAAACGAAACAGCAAATGTTACATAAACACCTTCATGCCGAATACCAATTAATATGGCAAATTAAAACTGACACCTTGACATTAATAATAGTAATAATGATAATAACTAGTACTGTATTTATTTGACGCTTCATCCCATCAAATGCTTGCTCTAAGTGCCTTACATTATTGTATGTGTATTCAATTAATTACATGTTAATCAGTCAAACCAATCTTTTCTTGTCACTTTTACACAATTCAAAACTGATAAACCCACACTGTCAAAGAAAGCCTCATAACATATGATTGAAAAGGTTTATTGGAACTGATGACAAAATTCTCAGAAACCTAATGCAACTTGATCGCTACTGACCTTGAGAGGTTTTGGCTTCGGATAGTCTCCCATCAGTTTCTCATAGTGACCATCGTCCATCAGACGAAGCACCTCAGTTAGACAGGAGACAAGCAGGCCCTGAGGGAGGAGAAAGGGAGGAGTCAGCATAGCGTAAAGCAGGCTGTGATACACTATGTATGGAGTTTCTTGAAGATTTCAGTGTCTTCTACATCTCCTAAGTCTTGAGGCAGGCCTTTGGGCCATAATGTGGTCATGGGACACTGGGGCCTAAAGGCAAGATGCTTGCCTCCCGTGCCGAAGGTACCGGGTTTGAATTCTGGTCAGTGCAGGCATATTGGAGTTTTGAGATTTTTCTCATATTTTCCTGACCCTGATCCGATGGGAGGTAGGATCAAGCACATCTTCTCGGATAAGGACGAAAAACTCAGAAGGCCCATGTGCACGTTGCGCACGTTAAAGATACCTTGGCAGTTGGAAATCGAAAAGAGCAGGCCAAACAGGCCGCTGCCCGGGCAAAGTTAAATAAAAGTTATCCCTCCCCCCCCCTCCAAAAAAAAAACGCACCAACCGTCACTGCACTGTGGCGACAACGTGTCTGCTCCAGTTGTAACCGGGCTGCAATGACACTAAAGCAAATTTCTCACATGGGATTAAAGAAGTATACAAAATACAAAATAAAACAAAAATAAAAAAATGATTGTTCACCGAGTGATTTACAAGACATAGTTAGAACTTTTAATTTTGTTGTATCAAATCAGGATTGCAGTTGGCGTGATGGAACACACTCAGAATTATCAGACTCACCCGACACTGAGCCTCCTTCTCTTCATCATTCAAAGCCCACAACAGTCTCACTGTAACATCAAAAATGCCCTGAACGATTTTAGTCACCTCTTCCTTAATGCTGACAGTCTGGCAATGACATACAGGACAAAAGATCAATGCAGTTCTATGACGGATTCACTATGAATCAAAAATCAAATGCAGCTACTTAATAAGACACAATTTACAATTATTTGGATATGAAATGCAAACACAATTATTTGGATATATATGGAAAATACAGTGCACTCTCCCGATAACGACATGGCTCGGGACCAGAGGTGCATGTCGTTATCGGGAACATGTCGTTATTCGGAGATTTTCAAGATGGCGGAAAAAGGGGTGTGGTTAGACCCTTAGAATGTAACGTACCAACCATAGTGGGTGATCAGTGATCGGACTTTCCAAACATGTAAAATACACGAAGAATTTGCAGCTTGGCATCTATTGTCAGTATCTTTCTTTTTTTAACAGCAGCTGTCGACATCTTGGGGTGCGTTATTGTTCTCGGGTGAATACAATCGATTCAGCGGTCAGCGATGTGATGACTGACTCATTTAATGCGCGTCACCCTTTTTGTTCCGACGACAATAGACACAGGTGTGTTTTCATTGGCCGATAACAAAGCGATCTCATTGGCCGATAACAAAGCGATCTCATTGGCTATGAGGTGCCTCTGGTAGGACATTTCATTGGTCGGAAAAGAAGTGTTTTTATTGGCTCAGAGGATGAAATGAAACTGACCGGAAACAATATTTTAGCTATTTTTATTTTTGTATCTAGCAAAGTGACAGCCGATTATTGCTAACTCAATGTCGTTATCCGGAGAGTGGTCTAAAAAGTATGTCGCTATTTAGAGAGTTTTATTACTAATAACATATAGTAAAAAAATCGGGACCGGGGGTCAATGTCGTTATCGGGAGAATGTCGTTATTCGGAGATGTCGTAATCGGGAGAGTGCACTGTACAATTATTTGGATATAAACTGAAAATAGTTATTTGGATATATATGGAAAATACAATTACTTAGATATAAAATGAAAATACAATTAATTGAATATAAAATGAAAATACAGCTATTTGGATATGAAATAAAAATATGATTATTTGGATATAAAATGAAAATATGTGCCAGTCCAGGTCCAAGACACAGAAAACCCCATGATTTTTAGGTACTTAATCATTGAATACTGAAATATAATGTTGATATGGATGAGAAAAGTATTTTTGAAAAATGATCATATTATTCTAAGATTGGTGGCAAGACAGTGTATTTTCAGCATGATTAGGCTATATATTACTGACAAAACTTTGAAACCCGTCAAAGCCACAGAAAAGTGATAATCTCAGAAATACTTTGACAAATCAGTTAAACTGAACCCTGTCCTCAGCAGAATTCAAACATGGGACCTCTCACACCTGGGTCAAGTGTTCTAACCATTTTGCGACCTTGCTTCTTATTTGTTCCAACCCCACTTTTCGCAAAGCTGAGAAATTTGATGTTAAACGTTTGCAGCTTTAGTATTCTGATAAGGAGTTAGAATAAATCGGAACTGTGAAACATCTTGATAAGTGCTACATCACATTTTAAACAAGTGTCAAAGTGTGTATATTTGTGACACCCCTTCCATGTACTAAAACACTGCCAGGTTTTCAGAAAATGGAGATAGAACAAACCATAACCAAAGTGGCCACTTGACCCTGGTCCCCTCCACCATGAGAGATGGTAACCAAAAAAAAAAAAAAAGAAAGAAAGAAAAATGGCAAAAACCTCTTTCAGCTGGTAAATCATGGTCAGCAAATCGCCCAAGGTGTTGGCTGTCACATCCAGGTGTTTCTTATTGATCAGTGATTTCTTCAGGTGACCTAGGAAAAGTGGCAGGAGCTTGGTGCGGCTTTCTGTTGAGGATACCACAAAAGCAATTATCATCAAAATACAAATTAAGCAAACTTACACTAACTAAGGACCTTCACGAAGCTAAACCAGACACAGCTTTTTTTTTTTTTTTTGGTCATCTTTTTATTCTTTTTGTTTGCTTCTAAGGCAGGGGTTTGTGAAGTAACTTTTTTTTTTTTTTTTTGGTCATCTTTTTATTCTTTTTGTTTGCTTCTAAGGCAGGGGTTTGTGAAGTAACTTTTTTTTTTTTTTTTTTTGGTCATCTTTTTATTCTTTTTGTTTGCTTCTGAGGCAGGGGTTTGTGAAGTAACTTTTTTTTTTTTTTTTTTGGTCATCTTTTTATTCTTTTTGTTTGCTTCTAAGGCAGGGGTTTGTGAAGTAACTTTTTTTTTTTTTTTTTTTGGTCATCTTTTTATTCTTTTTGTTTGCTTCTAAGGCAGGGGTTTGTGAAGTAACTTTTTTTTTTTTTTTTTATTCTTTTTGTTTGCTTCTAAGGCAGGGGTTTGTGAAGTAACTTTTTTTTTTTTTTTTTATTCTTTTTGTTTGCTTCTAAGGCAGGGGTTTGTGAAGTAACTTTTTTTTTTTTTTTTGGTCATCTTTTTATTCTTTTTGTTTGCTTCTAAGGCAGGGGTTTGTGAAGTAACTTTTTTTTTTTTTTTTTTTGGTCATCTTTTTATTCTTTTTGTTTGCTTCTAAGGCAGGGGTTTGTGAAGTAACTTTTTTTTTTTTTTTTGGTCATCTTTTTATTCTTTTTGTTTGCTTCTAAGGCAGGGGTTTGTGAAGTAACTTTTTTTTTTTTTTTTTTTGGTCATCTTTTTATTCTTTTTGTTTGCTTCTAAGGCAGGGGTTTGTGAAGTAACTTTTTTTTTTTTTTTTGGTCATCTTTTTATTCTTTTTGTTTGCTTCTAAGGCAGGGGTTTGTGAAGTAACTTTTTTTTTTTTTTTTTTTGGTCATCTTTTTATTCTTTTTGTTTGCTTCTAAGGCAGGGGTTTGTGAAGTAACTTTTTTTTTTTTTTTTGGTCATCTTTTTATTCTTTTTGTTTGCTTCTAAGGCAGGGGTTTGTGAAGTAACTTTTTTTTTTTTTTTTTATTCTTTTTGTTTGCTTCTAAGGCAGGGGTTTGTGAAGTAACTTTTTTTTTTTTTTTTGGTCATCTTTTTATTCTTTTTGTTTGCTTCTAAGGCAGGGGTTTGTGAAGTAACTTTTTTTTTTTTTTTTTTTGGTCATCTTTTTATTCTTTTTGTTTGCTTCTAAGGCAGGGGTTTGTGAAGTAACTTTTTTTTTTTTTTGGTCATCTTTTTATTCTTTTTGTTTGCTTCTAAGGCAGGGGTTTGTGAAGTAACTTTTTTTTTTTTTTTTTATTCTTTTTGTTTGCTTCTAAGGCAGGGGTTTGTGAAGTAACTTTTTTTTTTTTTTTTTTTGGTCATCTTTTTATTCTTTTTGTTTGCTTCTAAGGCAGGGGTTTGTGAAGTAACTTTTTTTTTTTTTTTTTATTCTTTTTGTTTGCTTCTAAGGCAGGGGTTTGTGAAGTAACTTTTTTTTTTTTTTTTTTTGGTCATCTTTTTATTCTTTTTGTTTGCTTCTAAGGCAGGGGTTTGTGAAGTAACTTTTTTTTTTTTTTTTGGTCATCTTTTTATTCTTTTTGTTTGCTTCTAAGGCAGGGGTTTGTGAAGTAACTTTTTTTTTTTTTTGGTCATCTTTTTATTCTTTTTGTTTGCTTCTAAGGCAGGGGTTTGTGAAGTAACTTTTTTTTTTTTTTTTTTGGTCATCTTTTTATTCTTTTTGTTTGCTTCTAAGGCAGGGGTTTGTGAAGTAACTTTTTTTTTTTTTTTTTGGTCATCTTTTTATTCTTTTTGTTTGCTTCTAAGGCAGGGGTTTGTGAAGTAACTTTTTTTTTTTTTTTTTTTGGTCATCTTTTTATTCTTTTTGTTTGCTTCTAAGGCAGGGGTTTGTGAAGTAACTTTTTTTTTTTTTTTTTATTCTTTTTGTTTGCTTCTAAGGCAGGGGTTTGTGAAGTAACTTTTTTTTTTTTTTTTTTGGTCATCTTTTTATTCTTTTTGTTTGCTTCTAAGGCAGGGGTTTGTGAAGTAACTTTTTTTTTTTTTTTTTTTGGTCATCTTTTTATTCTTTTTGTTTGCTTCTAAGGCAGGGGTTTGTGAAGTAACTTTTTTTTTTTTTTTTTTGGTCATCTTTTTATTCTTTTTGTTTGCTTCTAAGGCAGGGGTTTGTGAAGTAACTTTTTTTTTTTTTTTTGGTCATCTTTTTATTCTTTTTGTTTGCTTCTAAGGCAGGGGTTTGTGAAGTAACTTTTTTTTTTTTTTTTGGTCATCTTTTTATTCTTTTTGTTTGCTTCTAAGGCAGGGGTTTGTGAAGTAACTTTTTTTTTTTTTTTTTTGGTCATCTTTTTATTCTTTTTGTTTGCTTCTAAGGCAGGGGTTTGTGAAGTAACTTTTTTTTTTTTTTTTTTTGGTCATCTTTTTATTCTTTTTGTTTGCTTCTAAGGCAGGGGTTTGTGAAGTAACTTTTTTTTTTTTTTTTTATTCTTTTTGTTTGCTTCTAAGGCAGGGGTTTGTGAAGTAACTTTTTTTTTTTTTTTTTATTCTTTTTGTTTGCTTCTAAGGCAGGGGTTTGTGAAGTAACTTTTTTTTTTTTTTTTTATTCTTTTTGTTTGCTTCTAAGGCAGGGGTTTGTGAAGTAACTTTTTTTTTTTTTTTTGGTCATCTTTTTATTCTTTTTGTTTGCTTCTAAGGCAGGGGTTTGTGAAGTAACTTTTTTTTTTTTTTTTTTGGTCATCTTTTTATTCTTTTTGTTTGCTTCTGAGGCAGGGGTTTGTGAAGTAACTTTTTTTTTTTTTTTTTTTGGTCATCTTTTTATTCTTTTTGTTTGCTTCTAAGGCAGGGGTTTGTGAAGTAACTTCTTCTTTCCCCCCCCCCCCCCCCCCCCCCACCCCTTTTTTTTTTTGCCAGATCTAACTTTGCGTCAAGCTCTACTGTGACACCAAATCAATGCTATTTGTCTCTATCCACTTAAGTCTGATCCTGAAATTTTTATGGGAGGTGCAGATATGTGATTAAAGGTCTGGTTTGCAAATGCTTAAATTCCAGGAAATAGATTAAGTGATTGAAAACAACACATGCACCTGAACGTGCGGGTCCTGAAGGCGATTTTTGTTATTATGAGAAATAGACAATTTTAACTATTATAATCGAATTCAGGATGTCTGAATTAGCAGAAAAAAAAATGTAAAAAAATTTGTTTGTCATATTGTTGCCATGGAAGCGCCGCCATCTTGGATTTTGAGTCCCCAAAAAGTACCAAATTCAATATAGATAGGCTTCGCCAAATTTTACTAGATTTATTTGAAACTTCTCTTATGTCTTATTCAATCCAATTAAAAACTTTATACAGAAGGGAATTTTGATACCTCTGACAGATCTTTTGTTATAAATTTTTGAAAATGGTATGTAGCGGAATTCCATTTTTTCTTATTTTCTATCACAAAAAAATTCAACCAAAAAAAAAATGAAAAGTTAAACAAATTTCCTTCTGTATGAATTTTTTGATTGTTCAAACATGTTGTTAGCCAAATTTTATACCAATTGGTCAATAAATAAAAAACTAGTTCACAAATCACTGATCAAAAGTGCAATTTCAAGAAAATCACATTTGAAAGTTTTTTTCAATAAAAATGTTATTGAAACGTGTTACACATGGCTAAAGTCATCATTACTGGTGTGCTGAGCCTCAACAATGATTTCCAAACCACCAAAGGCTTATGACAGATGTGTACAGAGGAGTAGCCTAGGGGTTTTGATAGCGACACTAAGATGTTATTTAGGGCTAATTTTGCAGCCCAATGGCATGATTCTTGTGCCTTTTTCTTGACCCCCCACCTCACTAAAAGGCATATTTCATGGTTATAAACATTAAAAATTGACATTTGGTTAGTAAATTAGTGTTCCTAAATGGATAAACTAACTGAAAAGTACAAAATCGCGATATCGGTATTTTTAAGCCTAATTTCGATTTCAGGACCCGCGCCCCCCCTTAAAATTTTTGAAATATGTGAGTGGATCTGACAAAACCAGTCTAAAGGTGGAATTTTTATACCTCTCAATACTCAATACTGCTCAATATAAAATATTTCTAAGACAATTTCGAGCAAAATTTTTAACTGAATGCAGAAAAATGGCCCAATCTTTCATATCTTTAGCAAATCTCAATTTTCGTTAGAAAATATTTCCCCCTTTCAAGGGTTGTTTCATGAATTTGGTCTTTCACCTTAAGCCCCATTTCATTAGATCCACTCACATATAGCCTGGTTGTTGTGATCTGTTTACAGGCTAAATGCTATTTCTACAAAATCCAAGTCCAGATGATAGAAACATTCATTAATGAATAGTTTTTATGTTGTTGTGGTGTTGTTGTTTTTTTGTTGTTGTTATTGTAAATTTACCCACTCAATGAAACAAATTGTATACCAAATGAAATTTTTAAAAAATTGACAAATTCAGTAGCGGCAAAACATACGCGTGTCCCTCATCAGCGCAGAGCCAATTGTATTCTTGATGAGGACAGTTTTGGCTTTGGAAACCGTTGTCCCAGCATCACGGTTGACTTGATTGAGAATATAGGCCACCAGTTGTGACAGGGTATGGGTGGGGATGATGTGAAGCAGTGGAATATATGCCTTGTGCAAATGGGTCAACAGCTGAGCCTGTTCCATAGAGCAGAAAAAAAAATGACATACTGATTTTCACAACTGACAATGATGAATCTTTTTGATGTTACTCTTGTTTTTTAAATGTAAAGTAAAAGACACAGGTTCTTTCTCATAGCACTGAAGATTTTGCAGAAATCTGATAGTAGTGTATGAATATGGTCAGTGGCAGAGGCTCTTCCATAAAGCAGGAAAAATGGACCTCCTGATTTTCACCACTGATAATCATTAATGTTTCTTTTTTGCATTTTCTTAAAAACCCATATAAAACAGTATAGATACAATGAACAACCATTATTTCACCACTATAGGTTTAGTGGGTAGAATGTGTAAAATTAACAAAAGCTACAATAATTAACATTTTTACAATATGAATATTTTATATATAGGCTACACATGCATAACATTCACCTGAGCCTTGCTTAGTACTTTCTCCTGGGAGTGCACTATCTTGCCAAAGGCCTTGAAAACTTCATTCAGACTGTTTTGAAATTCTAAGATGAACTTGTCCCCATAGAGTCTGCAAGCAAACCAGAGAATAGAAGTTGATTCACAGAATAACATCTTAGGATAATCAAAGTGCATTAGATAACTAAAACAAAAGGCAAAGAGAGTTTGACACGGCTGTTCTTCGCCGTGCTTTTAGTTTCTTGCCTGGCGGCCGGGTCAAAAGCAGTCAAAAGATGTTACGTCCTGCTGTGCCCACATCCACCAATGCCATTGGCTTATCGCTAATAAGGACTTTTTTAAATAGTCACTGAAAAGACAGAACTTAGTGCATGGTTCTATTAAAGTGAACATCATAAACTACAAATTCGTGAACTTTTCTCCTGTATAATTTTGAAATATTTGACATTGATCTGTAAAAAAGAAAAGAAAAGAAACGAAATATCCTGAGCAATTTAGACATGAATAATACTAATACAAGCACTCCATGAAGGAATGAATAATCATGATCCAATGAATGACGCTCTAGGCTTGAACAAAATTACACAACTGACAACATGAAATAAATGTGTATGAACATAACAGATAATCAATAATCTTACGACCACACCTCTGATTTGTCACAATCTTCACTAATTTCTCTTATTAACACAAATCAGAAGGAAATAAGTTGTACAAGTAGCATTACATCAATACACCATAATACTGCAGTTTGTGCAAATGTGTTTGGAGACTAAATGACTGAACCCTAAGTGTTCTGTGTTTTCTGTGTCCTCTTCTTTTTGCTGGTACTAGTGACTGTAAATCTGGAGATGTTTGTAAAAGACTGGATTGCATGATCATTTGTAACTGTGTGGCTGTTCTGTGTTTTGTAATTTTTAGGTAATAAGATGGCTGGCCTCCGGTTTTGACTTTTACAAAGTTGTCTTTACTCTGAGCAAACTTTTCTTGTATGGACTTTTCACGCTTCGAGTTAAAGACTGGAGATGTTCCGTGTTCAACTAATTGTGGTTTCTGTTTAAATAACATGGATTGAGCAGTTGGTGGTAGTGCCAAAACTAATTTCCGCTACTGTTGACTGTGTATTGTCCATGGATGTGCCAAAGGTGAATTGTTGGTTCAGTAATGCGAAAGATTGTGATGTCTATTTTATTGGCGTGGACTGAGCAGTGACTGGCATAGTGAAACTAATTTTGGCTGATGTTGACTGTGTATTGTCTATAAAAGGTCTATTGTATTGTGTACACTTGTATTTGGTGGGTGCTCTTATACTGTACTGAGTGGTATGTTTCAGTGTGCTGGTATGTGCATTTTGTGTGTACTCTTGACTGACCTGCATGGCGGATCCTTTAATCCATCTAAGACATGTTGTACAGTATTTATTACAAATCAAACACCTGGATGGTGTGGCCATAATCATAAATTCTGTTCTTAATTTTTTTTTAGATCTCCCCGACCTGTCTTGTTGCCTGCAGTGTCTGTTGTCCTCTTTTTTTTTCAAATTGTTGTCTTTTGTGACACTTAAAATACAGATACTTCGAACAAGTCTCCTCTTGTTTGAAGTCATGTTAATAATAAAAAACAATAAAATGTCAGATTTAAAGCCTGCACATAAGGGCTTTCGCCTGTTTCTGTTTTTCTTTTGTTTCTTCAATGCTCTTTCACCACATAATCTGCATACTTCATTAAAAATTATCACGTTTTTCCTTACTATGCTCCATAGTTCGATGACCTAATGTAAATCTAGAGGGCGTGAAGAAAATCTCAGCATTACTCAGCTACTGAAGGTGAGTGCCATGGGAAACTTTCACACAGTAAAAATGTAAATGAATACTGCTTCATTTGAATGCAATTTTATCAAGTTTGTGGGTGTCATTACCGAGATTTGGGTTAATTAATACAAACAATGCATTAATTTTTAAAGAAAACACACATCTTTGTAAAACTTGTTTTCTGAAAGAACTAAAACGAATAGACCAGACCAATTTGTACCATAACAGAAAAAGCAGAACAAACACACGGCGGTCACAACGCAATGTTGATTTTAGCACAGATGGTGAAATAATGGGGTAAAAGAATGTGATATCAAAGCTAGACCACCTGGATAGCGAGGGACACTGATGCCAGTGGATGCCACCTAGGGGAATCCCCTGCACCTGTCAGGTTACCGAGATTTATTACCCTGGCCATGGCAAACTAAACACATGCTCTCAGGCCATTTCGAACAGCCGTGTTGTGTGACAGTGCCATTTCACAGCAGCACAAGACCATGAGAAAATGTATAAACTGATAGCGAAGGATAATTCAGAGCTACAGCTACAAGACTGCTACTGACAGAAATTACAAATAGAATGCAGAATTAAGACAAACGATGTCAAACCTGTATAATTTTAATTTTTTAAAAATTGGAAATGGACAACAACAAAAAAACACACACACACTAGCTTTTGGACCTAATGCAGGACTTTGAGACCTTCAAATTTTTTTTCCTTGGCCACAATTTAACTTTGTCATATTAACCACAAAGAAAAAGAACAAAACAAAATACCTTTGTGATAGTAAACAAGACTTGACAGAGAACTTGAAAATGTCTTCTAGCACCTGAGGAACAAAACCAGTGAGTCAATGAGACTTAACCCATACCCCGCGCGCTACCCGTAAAGCCCGCTGCCCGGTCAGTGACCTTATTCACGGAGAATCTTATCTGGGGTCACTGACCCGTGCCGCTAGACGATGACCACATACGCTGTCCACGTGGTTCGGTTTTTATTGATCGGTATGAAAACATTCGCTGCTATGCCTTATCACGCTTGATAATGAATTAACCAGCAAAACCTTAGTCTGTCAGTCTCTAACCAATGATCTGATTTATGATTCCAAACTGACAGCTGTAGTTTTCGTGAGAATGAAGCATGATAACAAGCCACGCCCTCCCAAGCCCCACACAAATAGTTTCATCCTGACTGACACATACTAATAAACCAATGTGGGCATTTGGGGCAAAGATTATTTCAGAGCTTGTTTCTGATTGGCTCTTGGATACAGACAACTCAAGATGGTGGTCAGCTTGTGAGAAAATGAGATAATATTGCAAATTTGTTGAGCAACAGTTCGCATGTCGATGTTACATCTTTTGAAAGTGTGGGGAGAGCCTCTGAAAGCTTAGTCTTTGTGATTCCAACCAGTGGTTCACTGGTTAACATGTCCATGTCACAATGCGTTTGATTTAGAAGAGATACAGTGAACAATAACACGGTGGTTACGTCTCAAAAAGGTCAGTGACCCGACGCGTGAAAATACGGCTTGCGCGTGGCACGGTCAGCTTGACCTGGGCGACTTTTGCCGCCCGTGCGGCGTGAGCGCTTGCAAGTCAATACCGACTATTGCCGCCCCGCGCAGGGTGAAGGTTAAATTGTGTGTTTGACCACAAAATTCAGTCACTGTCCCAAAATTCTTTCTGCTATTTTCCCATTCATGCACAGAGTCAAAAGTGAAGCTCTGACATCATTTAGACATCATCCGCCTCACATCATCCACAACTACATTCACACAACAGTAAGTGATAAATGTTTTTGCATGGGAGTTTTATAAATTTTTCTATTTAAATTAAAGGGAAGTATGGAAAAACAGTGCTTCAAATGTTTACTAAAAATGCATTTAAGATAACGAATACATTTCAAGCAAAACAGGTGGGTTGTTTTGTTGTTTTTTTTCTCTCCTGAAAAATTACTCAGTTGACATCAATCTGATGCAGACTTCCACAGAATTTGTAGGATTTTTCGTACGGGCAGATTCCCTGCATCAAACCCACGTCGGCACAATATCATTACCAGCAAATCTACGTAGGCACAATTTCATTCCTATGTGTAAACTTGATGTCAATCCTACGCATTGGATTTCCATAGGATTGCTAGCTGCGTAGGTCATTTGCATTTGAATGATTTCACAATAAGGCCATCAGTATATACCATCCTTCCCTTTAACTCTAAAGCCTTTTCCCGTTTTAGACATCCCACATTATCAAGCAAAATATTTCTGACATCTCCCCATTGACTTCCTAGTAAGGACAACAAAAAGGCTTCACCTTAAAGACTTTCCTCGTTGATTTGTCATCAAAATCTGTACAGGTATACACTCTCTCAGCATGCACCAAGAGGCAATGCATCAGGTCTCTGAACAGGAGGAGAAAAAAGGTATTTTCAGATCATTTTTTTATCTGTTAGTGTCAAGAATTACCATATAATGACCACTGTATTTAGGTCTTTATGTTAAGAAGTTTGCTGCCCTTGGCATTTACACCTCACTTTTTCTTGTTGTGATAGTGATTCATATTTTAGAATTTTGCCTGGGCAGCGGTCTTGTACAATTGTCTCTTCACAATTTCAAACTGCCAAGACATCTTTAACGTGCATACAGGCCCTCCGAATTTTATCCTTATCCCAGAAGGCTAGGTGCTCGATCCTACCTACCACAAGATCAGTGACAATATTATAAAAATCCCAAACATGCCTGCACCGACCAGGACTTGAACCTGGTACCTTTTTAGCACTGACTACAGACAAACAAACTGTTGAAAGAGGACATTTCGTACAAAAAAAAAATTGCTAGCATTTTGATTTTGTCATAGGTTATTATTTTTGTCAATCCCTCAAGCTACAATAGATCCCTCATCTCCTTCAAGTGTGCAATTGTTCCATTCATTCACTAAGTTAAATTGTTATATTTTTCCCTGCCGAAGGTTAAAGTAGTAACATGGTAACAGAATGGATCCAGCACTTACCTATGGGCAACGGGTGAAGAAAATGACTTCTCCAAGTAATCCTCCAAAACAACAGAGAATTTCTCAAACATTTCTTCATGCAGGAGGTTGAAGATGTGAACCTGAGCACATAATTAGGAAAATAGTACTAATATTAATATGCTGATTATACTCCTAAGACTGATGATGATGATGATGATGATAATCACAATTACAACAACAAGCAGCACCAGCAACAATGAGTGAACAAAACTACAGAAGATCTTTAGAAAAAAGAAGAAGGCAACCTTTGTTTCAGTCTTGAAGTTTTTCCCTACAGGCCAGCATTCCATGTATGACCAGAGCACTACCTGGGGTTACACGCCATACTGCACTTTGCATTTGTAAACAAAGATCGTCTTACTACACAACAGCCATCCAAACTACACACTTATCGCACACGTGGTATCGCTGGACATGCTAGGACAATGGAAGTTCTACCAAGAATTCTATTTTTAAGGTTTTAACGGGATGTTAAAATTTTCCAATACAGTGGAAACATGCGTTGTACCGTAGGGAAAGAGTTAATGAACCAAGCTTCTATACAGGGGGAAGAAGGTGAATATCACATTTTGTAATTGTGATTGTTTTTCCCTTGTGGGTCTTCATATCATTGTCCATCTCAGATGATGGCCTATTGATGAATTTAATGGTTTTGAGTTATGACTGCGTTGTCACAGCTTGAAATGAGATCTATATTCTCATAAATATTGATATCTTTAATAGTTGTGGAGTTATAAGTAGAAATGTTTTTGCCACATCCAAGAATGGCAATAAAGACCAAAACTTTTAAACACTCACTCTGCTTTAAATGGGGAAATTGTTGCTACGCCAATAGGTGAAATCTGAATGATCCTGCCGCCCAAAGGAAAAAAGACACAACTGATAGCCTTTTTCCAACTTTATTGTCTATGATTATGAACAGTCACTTATGTTGGTTTGCGATACCAGAAATTACTATTTCAGTAGCAGATACATCTATCTGCCTTTGATATGAGAGAACTACGTGTGAGACAAGTTCATAGAGATAATAAAGTAGAAAAACACCAAGCTGTCAGTTATGGCATATTTTCCTTTGGGCAACAGAACAGTTTCAGTGTTATGGGGCAGAAACGTTTTTGCCACATTAAAGAATGGCAAAAGAGATCAAAACTTTGAAACACCCTCCTGTCAAATGGGAAAACTCTTGATATGCCAGTAAGAAGTGTAATGGACAAAGATCTCAGATACCACTGTTTATGATGACACCTACCAGGGCTTGGAAAATATGAATATCATAAGGCACTCGTTGTCCCTCCCTGGGATTGAACATGTTGAATAATGCATCCAGGATGTCTTGAAGGTACTGAATGGAAACACAAAAATTATCAACATAATTTAAAGTATTAATTAAAGTATTAACAAAAACCAAATTATACATGTATGTACAACTCTGGTTTTCAACTTGGCAGAGTTACAAACTTTTTAAGAATCAAGATCTCCACTAAGAGCCACCAGTCTATAAATAGTCCAATGTCACCATTCTTACATAGTTTGATTTTTTTTAATCCTCGTCCTGCGGGAGCCCACTACATTGGCCTCCCCGCGCAACACGCGAGACACGTGAGGCCAATATTGTGGCCTACATACTGCAAACCAGGTCCAGCGGGAGGCCAATATGGCAGCGCTGCTCCTCATGTTTTGTTTATTCGGTTGCTGCGACTATCTAGTTTTTTTTTCACTTTTTTTTTCCACACTATTTACACGTGTTTATCTATCCTGTCACCCCTACTATATCCAACAAAATAGTATCTTCTGATTACGTTTATTGCAATGCAACTATTCGTAACTATTCGTCATACTCATGTAATAGTACTGACGGTCTGAAGTTTGAACTGGGAAAAATCTTGGGGAAACTTTTACTTTGATGCTGGTTGTTGCCCACATGTGCAATGAGAAGAAAGGGGCCATCTGAGTATTTAAGATGCCATTCTATGTCTGTAATTATGAATTCCAAAGTAATACTAGGGTTGGCTGCATAAGGGCGTCTGTCTGTAGGTTTTTCATCACGGAAAACTGGGAGAAAATGACCGACTTTGTTGTTGGTCGTTGTCTTTATTTGATGTGGTAATTAGAGGGATATTGTGTTGCTTTGATTAGACCGCTTTTCAGTATATGTATGTACTCTACGAGCTGGAAATCAAATCTCTTGCTAAAACTAACATCATAGAACGTAGAGAAGCTTTACATATTAGAGGAGGGAGAAGGCAAAGCCACAATACATGTGGTTAGTAAATTAAGCGCCTGGCTTAAAAAATAATTTGTTCACCTGAATGGCCTGACTTAGGGACAGAAAAAGTGCAGAAATCTTGGGAAAATGATAAAACGTGTATTAAATGGCACGTAAATGCAGAAAATTCTTGATTTTGGTCCTTACATTTAACAATAGAACTTACTGCATATCACCACAAGTACTTTATCCAAATATCATAGGGGTCACTTACGATTTATTCACCACTATTGTTGTTATTGAGTCCTAAAGTAAACACGATACACCTGTTCAATAGGACCCGACTGACCCGACCTCCGAGGTTATCGGCAACACGCGAACGATCAGCTGACTGGCCGCTGGCTATCCCCGCACAGGGCGTTACGTGGACGAGTTCACTCAACATGTTACGAGGGTTAACACTCATATCCCCATTGGCTTTTCAACACTTTGAAGCAGGTGGTAACATCCAATAATGACTGTCTGAAGAATCACAAAATTGCTAATGGAGTAGTTTGAGTTCCTCCATTGGGGTAGGATGACAAAAGGCACGAAAACTTGAAAAACTGCTGAAGAAACCAATATTCTCTCCACTTTTGACATTCAAGGACATAAATACCATTATTAGCAGAAATTCTGAACAGTTCCAATAAGTTACCTCACAACTTGGCATTTGATTTTCAATTCTTCTAAAAAAATGTACATGTATGTAACATCATCTTTATAACAATTCATGAGCTTACCCTGACCACCTCCTGTCCCCTTACATACATAAGGCGCTCTAGGTGTTGTGGGGCCTTAGCTGGGTTCATGGAAGCCCACTGTAGAATGTTGAACAGTTCAGCTGTTGAGCCAAAGAAACAAGGATGAGAGGTATTGATACAGCCTTCATTAAACGAAAGATAAAATACAGCAACGAAAGTCAACTGCATTTAAGTACACTACGTATGTAATCCGGATAATAAAAGAGTTATTTAATTGCATTTTATCTATACTAAATTCAATTCCAAATGATAACAAAGAGGGTTAACTATATTTTACCTAGACTAAATGCAAATTCCAAGTAATAACAACCCTAATTAACTGTATCTTACCTCTACTAAATGCAAGTTCCAGATAATATCAAAGCTAATTAACTGAACTTTATCTATATTAGATGTAAATTCCAGACAAAAATAAAGTAAGTTAAAGAGGGGTAAATTGTATTTACCTGTACGAGATATAAATTCCAGATCGAAATAAAACTTGTGAACTACATTTTACCAATAAATTTCAGATAACTGCTGGTGTATACTGTAGCTTGTTGGAGGGTAAGACTGTTTAACAGTACAAGAATTTAGAACCAGCAGAACCTGCATGCAGTACTAAAATAACAGGATGGCAACTGACCTTTTTGTGCAAACTTGGAAGAACATAGGAATGTTTCAACAGTGATATACTCTTTATTGGAATGTGGATAGGGAATGTTGTCTGGAATAGAGGGCATGATGGCTGGATCATTGAAGTCGTCTCTCAGGGATGGCAATCTCAGGTAATCTTTGATCTTGGATATATCCTCACACTGTTGATGACAGCATGTAAGCACTTCTAATTTTTATAGTATAAGACAAGATAAGACACATATGAGTCACTTTATTATCCAGTGCTGGATTTACCATTAGGCTAGGTATGGTGAAGCCTAGGGCCTCAAAATCTATAATATTTCACCGATACGCCAGTATGTGAGATGGACACCAAAGTGAATTCACACAACTGCAGATAACAAGTCTTTTCTGTGATATATGCTATGAACTTCTTTGAAGTGATTTTATTTTGTCCATAGGTTAATGGAGAGTAGCAGTATTTGCAATGTGTATTTGTATAACTAAAAATCTATTTAAGGTAAGGAGTACATTTCAGGTTACTCATTTTTTCTTTCTTCCGTAAAATTAAGGCACATGTACAGTTTTACTTCACAGCCAACCTTCCACTGCAACTTGCATTTACAGTGGCAAATATTGTCACTGACATAATGGTATAAGTCAGACTTATGGCCAAAACTGCATATTTCTTTCAGGTTCTTTCTGAGGATATATCCAACACTTTTACCTAAATAAAAAGACAGATGCATAGACCTGTTTCCACAATAGTGTATTGACTGTTCAGACACTACCTTATCTCAGGACACCTTCATAAACAATTTTCTCCCCAGAACTCAACAGTGCAAAAAATCCGTGACTACTAAATGTAAGAAATTCTAAATACATTACTCTCATATCACAATTATTCCTGGATGCTGAATTCAGCCTTACTTTTCAGTGAAATTTAAGGTCTGACACTCACCTTGTATATACACAGATCATACTTTCCATCCA
Organism: Onchidella celtica; assembly: GCA_963931925.1. NCBI lineage: Eukaryota > Metazoa > Mollusca > Gastropoda > Systellommatophora > Onchidiidae > Onchidella > Onchidella celtica. Next base: position 37,016,143 of record OZ007572.1, read on the forward strand.
AACGAGTGGCGTTGCCTTTATCCACAACAGACAGGTAGGCAAATCCATACATCTTTTTCTCAGTCTTGTCTCGATCTACAGACAGAACAAGAATTAGCACATCAATCAATTCCATTCCTTTGCCAAATAATTCAACCACTTGATAAGTATACAGAATGCTTGTGACTACAGAAATTTTGGATTTACAAGATCCAGGTCTCCTGAAAGTCTTTGGGAAGGTTTTTTCCAGTTTTTCCAAGGCTAAAATGTTATATTCCACGGCTATTTAAATGCAAGAAAATGAGAGAAAACTGAGAACTGAAATCAGTTTGTTACGTAATTCTGCATTTTTTAAATTCCAAGGAGAATAAGCAAGTTATTCCAAGGCTAACCCACCATTTCCAGGACTTTTTCTCAAATTTTTAAAATTCCTAGCCTTTTCAAGGGATTCCTGGAATTCCAGGGCTGTTCAGGACCGTGATACTCTCATGAAAGGGCAAGTGCAAAACTTACAAGTGACTCAGGATTAAATCCACTACTCACGACCTCAGTTCTTGTTTGTTCTATCTCCATCTTTTGAAAAACTGGAGACCTTTTAGTATGTAGAAGAGGTATAACAAATGCACACGCTGACACTTACTTTAAAATGTGTTGTGGCACTTATCAAACCGTTTCACAGTACCAATTTATTCTACAATTTATTGTAATTCCTTATCATAATACCTAAAGCTGTAAATGTTTTACGTAGAATTTCTCAGTTGTGCAAAACGTGGAGTTGGAACGAAAAAGAACTAAAGTCGTGTACTTTCCTATTGTTTAAAGATCTCCAATTTAAGAGACTAGGATACAGAAGACGTCTGAGTAACTAATGACTCTGAACTGCCTTTTATGATTTTTCTTGAGGGTAAGCGTCAATAACTTACTTGAGCAGTGACAGAGTTCCAGGCGAATGTGTGCTGTGCTGAACTTCTCAATGGGGATTGATAACTGATGGACAGAGAAGAAATTAATTCCAATCTTATTACAAACACAAATGATATGATTTCTAAAAACTGTTATTCATTCATCATAGGTGGGAATTAGAAAATCTTCATAGGAATTGAAGATGGATCAAAACAGCCTGACAAGCCTAAAACCCAACTGTAAATTTGTATATTTTGTATTTTTATGAATGCATAATGATACAAAAGGGTGAGGGTGAGGGTGATGGTGGACAAAAATCTTGATAAGGCTAAGGTCCTTCCTGATGAGAACAATTCCCATCTATGTTCACTATCTAGCAAGATTTTATAAGCTGATAATGACAATCTATTATAGATTCTAAAGGCACATTCTAAATACTTTACTGAATCAAAACAGGTCTTGTCAAAATACTTCATACTACAACGTTGGCACAAGGCCACTGAATTAAGGAATTTTACCAGTGACACAAAACGGCCACAAGGGCCATCAACAAAATAAGAATTATAGAAAAAAATCAAAACTTTGGTATTTTACTGACTTTTATAAGCCCAATTATGAGCATAGCACCAATAACTATCAGAATTTTTCCTTGTGGAAGGGATTGCAACAACTAACTAGCCGTACTTTTGAAATTTGGTTTTTTTAATTTTTTAACATTTTTTCCAATATTATCTCCACTGTATGGATTGTTTATTTTTGGACAAGCAAAAGTTTTTGTTTTTTTTCTTTTTCGTATTTTAATTCATTTGATTCTTATGTTTCTTCATGGTTTATTTCTTATGCAAGGTCACAACATAAAAACTTGTCTCTTTTGTGCCACATTTTACACTATTACAAGCCCTGCTGCGCCTCTGTAGATTTTTTTATGGCTTTCTGAGATACTGATTATTATAAAATACTTTTGCCTTTCACACTTCGCGAGCAACAATCTGTTAGAAAAACTCACCCTGATGGTCTCATTCCACTTGGGACTGTTGTTGTGATACAAAACATAGGAGAAAAAATTGGAGGTCATCGAGTCCCCGTTTGCAGCCAGTATACAGTCCTGAAACAAATGTCACAATAGAAGCCATCATCATATCAAAGTTCACATATAAAGTACTGGTTTTAAATTGAATATCTAAACCGATCAACAACTGCTGCACTCCTGTATGGCAATTCCATGGCTGTGCATTCAGACTCTGATAAACTGAAATGTCAAGCAATGATAAGGCAAGCATGGTTATTATTGAGATGGGTAACCACATGCATGACCAAGATCCAGAGGTTCGAATCCAACTTTCACCCAACACAAAACTTAATGTACGATAACATTCAGATTTTTTATCCAGGTATGGCCTGGGCCCCATAGAGTGCAGTCTCTTTGTTTTGTTTGAGATTGAGTTCAATGGCACATCAGTATGATAATGGCCACTTTGCCACTTTTAATTTTATTGATGTTTAACTGGAGTTTGATTCTCAGTTTGTTAAAGCTTCATCAATTAAAATTTTACAAACAAAAATCTGGCTGGAAGCCTGGACAAAGATAGTTTTTGTGAAGGGCAGTCCAGGGCCAAAACATTTATTTGATGTTTATTCTCTTCCGCTGAAGCTCTTCTTGCAGTCTTTTTCTCCCTAGAATTTTCAATTATTTTCCAGCTTGAAACAAATGTCAATCAAAAATTATAACTGTCATCATTCGCACCCCAAAGAAGCAAGAAATTGCTGCATCTTGATGAAATACAAAAAATGTCCAACCGTATCGAAATTAACCATCCTGCTGATTGGAACCTAACTCTGAGGCTTATAACAAATCCCAAAAAGTAATTCAACTGATCTTACCTTATAACTACATCTACACCAGTCCCTCTACCATAGCCTTCACACATTCAATGAAAGAAATAATAGATTATTTAAATCATGGGTAAAAAATATCCTGCTACAAAAGACAATGGCATTACAAAAAATACACTGTGATAAAGCCATCTCAGGGCACTCTTTCCACATTTCACCAGTTTGTTTTTTTTTCTTCCTGGAGGGATGAAGTTTCTAAATTTGGGCAGTTCTGGCCCAAGACCAGTATTTGTAGCAGTGTAGGAGTGTTCATTTTTTGGGAAAGATGGTGACAGGTATTTTTATCCTTACCTGAATAACATCATATTTGTCATTGAAGACTGTGACCCGCACTTCAACGTTCTTGGATGCTGTCTTGCTGCCGCGGTCAAATTCTGCCATCTGAAGGGTCAAATAGAGATCGTTGCGTATTTCACCTGAGGAAATCAGACGGAACAAAATGAGTGACAGAAGCCATAATGTTGTACCATTTAGTGCTTAATTTTGCATTTTGAATACTTCATTTCATACCCATTTCTTTGACTTCAGAACACTTGCTGATATATACAACAAATAATTATGTATGTTAACATTTATAGTTTCAATTTATCTGACTAGTTTACTTCAGTTTTGCATATTTCAAACGCTTCCGAAAGAGGCCAGAGGGCTACATATATATTCACACCGTTTCAGAAATAAAAGATGTAGGAAATGTCAAAATATCTAAGAAATGGTCTAGTTTGTTATTTTTTTTTATCAATAGAGATATATATTTTGGCGTCATTTTGTTTATCTGCACTGAAAAAGGTATATTTTAATGTCATTTTTTTTTTATTGATAAAGGTATATTTTGATGTAATTTTGTTTACCCAAATTGATGTATATTATGTCTTTTTTTTTTTCAATTGATAAAGGTATATTTTGATGTCATTTTGTTCATCCGGACTGAAAAAGGTATATTTTGATGTCGATTTTTTTAATTGATAAAGATATATTTTCGGTATAACTTTGTTTACCTGTCTTAACAAGGGTAAATTTCGTGTCGCTTTGTTTACCTGGATTGACATAGTCAGGAAAACCCATTCGTTGTGTCAAGACCACTCCCTTGCTGAATAAAATTGGGTTTTCTATCTTCACAGACTTCATATCTCCATGGAGAACTTTCACTGACAATGCCACATCTGAAATTGTGTTGAAACATTCCTTACTGGTAAAATTATTGACATAAAGATATTTAGAATCTCTAACACTCAATGTATCCATCCATACAGAATGTAAAATGTAGCTGTGTTTTCATGTGCACGGAAACGGAAATGGCAGCTGAAACGTCGAGATGTAAAGAGAAAGGGTGTTTCCATGTGTACAGAAATGGCACTTTGTTTTGTTCACATGAAAACATTCTTTCTATTTCATTGGTTTGAAGGGTTTTAGAAATTTCCGTTGGAGTTTCCATTTCTGGACACATGAAAACCCAGCCTCATGGACATGAAGTTATTTCAGGGAACAGAAGACCAGGCGGGTAAAAATACAGATGGGACAGTAAAGGCAGTAGGTCCCAAAATATCCACAAATTTACCCTCCCTAATCAAACACAAAGATATAGTATTTGCAAAAACAGTCTCAAATTCTCTAAGTTTTTGACAGGTAACATTTATATTTCAGTGGTGACACAAAAAATTAATGACAGGCACTCCGATGCCCGCAAATTTCAGCAAATGACAAAAACTGGTGATCTCAGGCATAGACAGTACTGCAAAAATCTAGAAATGTCAACTTAACAAGAGGGAAGAAAAAAAACTGACTAAATGTGGAATGAGCAAACTAAGATGGATAGCTTGATCACAATGGGTTGTTTTTTTGTGTTGTTGTTTTCAAAACATACTTTCACGCATGAAATAGTTTGAGGTCTTTTTTTGTAAAATCCTTTCACATGTGATATAATAATTATGAGGTCCTTTTTGGGAAGATACTTTCACATATGATGCAGATCTAGTATGTGGTCTCTTTTCTTGTAAGATACTTTCACATAATGATGATACAGTATGAGGTCTTTTTTCATTTTTTTATTTTTATTTTTTTGGCAAGGTTTTGTTTATCGTAAGTCTTTTACGCATTTTATAGTATGAGGCCTTTTACGTAAGATTCATGCATAATATAGAATGAGGTCTTTCTTGTACGATACTTCTACATATGTATACTTCATTTGAATACACATTTCCACTAGGAAAACCCGTCACATGGGTCAAATTTCAAATTTTGAGATATACAACTATTATGAAAGAGGGCCATTTTCTGTGTATTTTGCTTTTTATTTGAAGTCAATATCTCAAATAGTTTTTGAGATATGGCCATTTAAAGTGTCAGGTGTAGTAACGGGAGAAACGGAGAAAAATTACCTTGCAGGCCTGTATCTCAAAAGTAGCCCGTGCGTCATCCAAAGGGTTTTCATGGAGCGCCACACATATGATGTGCTATAAAAGTCTTTTTTTTTGTAAGACACTTTCACATATAGCGTACAATGAGGTCACCTTCAATTTCTACCCAAAAACAAAAACATGAAAACAAAATTGCAAAAAATTTCAGAATTGGATGGTTTGTTAGGCCATCAATTTTCTCATTATTCTTGCTTGATCCATCCAGTAACAGGTGATGACTCAGTTTAAAAAACAGCAAAAAAACTCACTTTGATTCTGTTTGTCTGAAGCAAAACTTTTGCCGATCATTTGCATCTGTTTCTTGATTTGCACTTCGTGCATGTTGTAAAAAGATTCATTATCAACACTGAAAACAGAAAGTCAACAATGAACATGGATACTTGAACTGTGAAAGGACAACATGTTAACTTAAAAAACAAAACACACAAACTATGACTATGAAATCTGTAAATGGTGGAAAAACAATGTCAATTTTTAAAAGATTTCTACAAAAATTGAAGCATATGCACCTTAAAGGTAGATAAGCATACTGAAGCATGAAAACTAACAGTCAACATTTACTCAAAAAGAAAATTGAAAATCTGTGAGGGTCCAATATGAGCTTGGGACAAAGTTAAATTGTGGCTCAAAAATATAAAAAGTTGCATGTCGCAAATTCCCGAGTTAGGTGGGGCCAACAGCGTTAGGCTGAGGCCCCCAAGAAACCAAAGGACCTTAAGCCCAGAGTTAGGAACAAAAAACAAACAAACAAAAACTATACAACAAATTTCAAACAAACTAAAAATGGAAGAAATGACACACCCTTTCGGACATTAAGTTAGTCATATAACGACTTTGGTTCTTGTTTGTTCCAACTCCACTTTTTGCACAACTGACAAATACACCATTAAACTTTGGCTGCTATAGTATCATGATATGTAGATAGAATAAATCGGAATAGTGAAATAGCCCGATAAGTGCCACAACGCAATTTAAACAAGTGTCAAAGTGCAATTGTTATACCTCTTCTACATACTAAACGATCTCCAGTTTTTCAGAAAATGGAGATTGAACAAGCAAGGACTAAAGTCACGATATGGTCGTACACACACCCCACCCCCCCAAAAAAAAACCAACAGCAAAACAGATCTTTCGGTCTTGTCATAATTTCACCTTTAGCACTGAAAACATACAGAGGGAATATCAAAAACACTGAACAGATAAAACAAAAATAAGGTCCTTACGTTTGTACACGTAAAGAATATTCCAGCTCATTCTCTGGGTTGATCTGGAACAAGTCTTTCAGGCATAGAACTGGAAGTAAACAGGTAAAATATTATCCCTTTGAACCCTGACTCCCTGACCCTTCAATTAATCCACATCTGGTCCCTTGATGAAAAAATGTCAAATTACATGTATGAAGGAATCACACTCTAAAGTGGCTGTTCAATGTTTAGAAATCCACTTAAAATGATCCTAAAATGACAAACTATACTCCTAACCTTTAACTTTTCCAATATTCCACCTTTTCATGCCAGTCTCTGTAACATATGAGGCACTTTCTCTAATCCCAAAATACTGCTACTACGGTGTGTGGGCATTTACAGGACTTCCCAATATACCAGGACAACGGGTTCAAAGCCTTAATTCTTATGATGGGTTTGCAACTTCCCGTAAATGCAAATTTTGGTGAGCATGATATTTAATTGATTTCAGATGTTCCACTTAAACAATATGGTATCTGTTGGGACATAAACAGAATATATACATGTTACTACTGATGCAAATGCTAAAATATAATACCTTACTGCCAGTCACAACTCTGTGTCCACATCAAAGTTCTTATAACCTTTCTGAGAAAAAAACTGAAACCTTTTAGAACAGCACAACACTGCTGAGGCCTTTTAAAGGAAGAGGACCCCAATCAACTGTATGAGCCTTTGAGGTCCTGGTCTTATTATTTAGAAAAGAACTTACTGTCATGTTGAGGGGTTAACCTTTTGCCTGCCACACAGATTTCCACTCACATGACGGGCACAAAAGGGGGCAAAAAAAGAGAATCTCAAAAATTACACACCATAAATCCCACACTTTCAAAATACATGCAAATGACGCAAGTAAGTAAGGAAACTAACTAGGAAATACAAAACAATCTTAACCCCTTCACTGCCAGCTATATTATACACTGATATGCCAGGGAGATTTTGCTTAAAAATGACCACCCGTACAATTTGCCTATATATCCTCGAGGACACACTTAACCCCTTCACTGCCTGTAGCCCGTACGATGTGCAGGACTATGATGTCAGAGTCGAGGTCGTACGTTCTGATGGGATAGGACATCATAGTCCCGTACCTCGTACGGGCTGCAGGCATATTGAGTAATGGGATAGGCCCGAGCATTGTACGGGCTACAGGCAGTGAAGGGGTTAATTCCGGAATTGTCTTCCAAGAAATGCATATGAACTGGGTCAGGGAACAGTTCTGGGCACATGGCAGTATAGTAAGGTTAGCCAGCCTGGAACAGTTCTGGGCAGAGCAGGGAAGGGGTTAAATACCTACCTGAGATTCCCCAAGGTCTGCGGTAGTGATAATGGGGAACTTTTTTAAAGCTGCCTTCATGTGTCAGCCGACCTGAAATTGGAGAGCAAAACTGGGATTTTAAAGAAAGCTTTTGCAACCATCCCACACCCCTGTCTTTTCTGTTTACCCTAGCAGTGTGTGGGACATAATATCATGGTTTTTTTCTTCCTGTCCACTATTGATAAGACCACAATACAGGGATGCCAAATGATTTTTGCAAAAAAAACCTGAAAAATGAACGTGTCGTGTTTGCACCAAAACGAACATTTTTTTTTTAACAGTTTTTAAATAATCATTAACACACAAAATACAATTAAATACACAGGAAACCTTATCGCGACTGACGAAAAAACCGGACTTTTGGCATCCCTGACAATATCATGGTCCTCTCTTCCTGGACCCTAGTTGCTAAGCCCTAGATATTGCGATTACGCGTTCCGTGTCCACCAATAATAATGCTACAAATTCACATTACCACTTCCTCAGGACCTAGTTGATAAGAACACAATATCGCTGTTTGTGACATAGTCTTCTATTTTTATTGCTTAAGTTGCAGGTGTTTTCCTGGAGCTTTTGTGGGCCTATCAACCAAGGGACAACTGGAAGCAGATTTCTGTATCACTGTCAGGCTTAATCTGATGCTGTTCCTACATAAATTTCTCTACTCCTAACAATTATTGACATGAATACCAATAGGCACTTCTTTTGCTGTTTGCCCCCCCACCACTTCCTGAGAGCTTCCAACCCCCTTTTCCCTTTCATAATTATACAATGAGCAAGAGCACTGCAGTGTGGTTATAGACTACTGTACTTTTCATACATTATGGCATTAAATTCATATAAAATTTCACAAGTTCTTTTAATCCGTTCAGTCTGACCACCCCAAATTAACCCTTGCAGTCCGTGACACATGACTTCCTGCATTCAAACTTAGGAATTCTTTATTCATTGTTCTGTTTATTATGTGGAAATGTAACTACAGAAGGTCTGAGGTCTTTATTTTAGGAGGACCGCTGCTCTTGACATTTACACTTTAAATATGTAAGTGTAGAAAGATGTTGCTTGTCCATTTATATTTACAAAATGATACTCCACTTTTTTTTTTTTTAAATTCATGAAAAACATAAGGACTCAAGCAGCCACTGTTTAGCTACACTATGGGCACAACGAATAGAATGCATATATTAATAAAGGGGCTGAGAGAGTCAAAAGTAGAATTAATAACACATATAAACCAGTGAACAGTTGATTAATTTGTTCCCTGGTATTTAATCAAAATTCCTTAATTATTAATGTAGGTTCCCTAATCTAACATATACAGTTACTTTACATCAGCTGAGAATTAAATATTATAGATAATCAAGAAGTAAGTAAATATAATAAGTAAAATAAATTCATTTGCATCATACATTTCGTTAATTCTTTTTTCGCCATAATGTAACTTTATAAATAATTTGATATGTTTCAAAGCAGAAACTATACCAGAATGCAATAAAGAAAGTTGTTTAAAAATTATTTTTCTTTAGGTTCTTTTTACCGTGCAGGACAAAAACCATACCTTTTCGGAAGATCTGTAGCACCAAATAAATTTCTTTTTGCATATCATCTGAGCTCAAGTCCTATAGGAGGTAAAACAAGAAGAGGAGAATGATAAAAATTCTGACCCGCAGGACAAACCATGCTCTCTCGGCTTTGCTTACCTGGCGTCTTCTATTTCCCCCTCCTCCCCACTTTTGAGTAAATTATCTCCACCAGCAACGCTATGTCCTTCCGGAGCTTAGAATTAACCTAAAGTTTCCTCACAGGCATGACATCGTCCAACCGTAGATTCACTGATTACAACATCCCACTACCACCTGTTTGATGTAGGAAATCTACCCCTTCCATAGTCCTCCCAGCAATACAGAAATTCAATACAAATGTTAAATTGACATAGGGAAGCTGGCTGAGATCCCATCCAATAAGAAGTTCCCTTTGATGAAAACATTAAACAGCAAACTAAAAACAACTTCAGATTATAATGGGAATTCTTGCCCTTTTCCAGGCAAGTTCAAATACAGATAACACTTCCAAAGCAGAACTAAGGCTCTGCTAGATAAATTAATGTCTTGTTTTCAATATTATTTTACTTAACCAATCCATATTGAAAATGAAACTAGGAAAGTGAATACAGACAGACATTAAGACAACTAAATATGCCCATAAATAAAAGAGTGGTTTCAGCTCTATCTAAATTGGCAGGTTTTTTTTTTTGGTTTTTCTTGAGAAAATTAAGTTTCATTTTTGTTTTTCTTCAGTAATTTAAATAGGGAAGAGAAATAATTGTTTTACTAGCTAAGCTGCACACGCAAAGAGAGGCGAAGAACGAAATGTCCAATCCTACTTTTCGATTCTACTTTACGAAAACCTGTATCCTTTCATGTCGCCAAAAAATCATAAATAAGTAGTAGTCAAGTGAAAGACTGAATTTTGTCCAAAATGTATGTGTCCTTGTAATGCATCATCAAATATTGAGCCAGTGCACAAAGTTTAATCCTTTTTGGTTGAATAGTCACAAAGCTGTGCGAGCTTACATGTTCACCTTCTTGTTCTTTTATAATACAATTCATGCGGGTGAAGTTACATGTTTATTCCATTGAGAGACTGGAAGGCCCTGTCTATGCTCAAGAAGTTATACCAGTTTCCATATGTGCAATTTTTATTCTCTTCTATTCATAGGCACAGTTCATGAAAACATTTCATTAAAACTATTAATTCAGTAATCATAATCCCTTTGCATGAATTCTGATTGCATATCTACTCTTTTGGTAATTAACAAAGCTTTTATTTGCTTTCTCCTGTTAGGATAAATATCTTGATAATGATTGGCTATTTTTTTTATCCCTTTTCACTCTCATTTTCCTGACTATTCATTCTGAGGGCCGCTTGGTACACTATCACAACGTACGTGGTTTTCATAAATTTTTCAGAAGAAGCACTGAATAACTTTCTGTATCAGACTTAACAGTTACAATATTATTTTTTTTTAAAACATTTAACCCTTAGTTTTCAGAATTTAACACCAACTTAAAACACATCCCACTGGCTGTCTAGGGCTACAAGCATGCCCGGATATCTCAATTTTAAAGAAAAAAAGGTTGTGTTGCGATTGTTTCCATGCCGTCCTCGATATGAGAAAATTTGTGTCAGTGATAATGATGAACATTACAGTATAAGACTGATCATCTGAATTAGACAATGATACTGAAGGAAATGCAATCAACATACTGTGAATATTGTGCTATTTTTATCAGCACCCAGCCTCTGCCCATCCTTGCCAAAGTTCATGACAAACTTCTCACTGCAAGAAATTGAATATACCAATGAGTGAAATACAGATATCACAATTGAAACATATATAAGCACATGTAATATATAAGCAAAAGCAAATAAATTTTTTTAAAAAAATCTTTGCATGTCATAAAAATCTGTATTCCGGGCAATTAAGTAAAATAAAATACAATAAAATAAAATGAAGATTAACCAGCATTTTTGGGGACGTTTTTTTTTTTCTTTTCACCTTTGTTTGCTTTTAACTTTTCATATAACTCTTTCTTTTTTTCAATATTCTAAATGATGTCACAAATTGCACAACTCTGGTGCTCAGAGTCTGAGACTATTGATCTGAGATATTTTCCTTCTGCGTTGATTCCTTTTCTATAATCATACAAAGACACTAGCACAGTATTTTCAAAGCATGAAGAGGCTGGTACTGAGGGTATGTTGTTGAAAATGTCGGCTGAGTTGGACAAAGATCTGCGAACCCATGACATGACATCCAGTAGCAATACCTAAGCTGAACGTGACATCAAAAAGTGAAATGTGAACTTCTATGGAATCACAGCCTTATGCAGCCCAATATCATAGTCCAAGCCGTCTTAATGCATGGACACACTGGACAGTTGTCCACGGCCCCCAAGGGTTTAGGGGGCCCCATGCATGCAAATTTACATTGGTTTTTGAGAAAGGGAAGAAAATCCCACACATTACAAATCGCTTTGCCAAGGGGCCCACAATGATATTAAGACGGCACTGACCATGGTAACTCACAAACTACTGACCTGAGAAACTTTCCCTCTGTACTGTCATAGAGGGACACCAACACCTCCGCGCTGTCTCCAACAGAGCAGCCAAAGTTATTCAGGCCCACCAGGAGGTGATGAATCGCTTCCCCTCGATTCTCTCGGCCTTTCACCTTGACCCCCATTCCGCTGGGCTGAGAAAAGAAAGATCATAATAAAACAAGTAAATTAACTGGCAAAATTGACAAAAATGAAACGTCTACGATGAGACAAATCCAATGGTACAATTCTTTCAACTTAACCCCAATTCCAATAGGCTGAAAAAAGATGGATTATAAAACAACCAAATACATTTCCAAATCAACAAAAATGAAATCCCTTTGAGAAGCAAGTTTGATGATGCAATTTTGTACAAAAATATCCTCAAAATAAAATTATTATTCTGAAATTGATCTTAGCATTTAGATCAGCTGGTTAGCCTGCCAACTCTGAGAATATACAGATGTGATTTTTAAAGTTGAGTTTCCATCACCAGTGTGTAAATTAAGAAGCAGAATGAAATTTCTTGTCATACTTTTCCATTCCACTAGAAGAAAATGCATCTTGTTTTTTCTAGCTCAAATTGTCAAAACATTTTCTCCTGTTCAATTCAGTTGTGGCTCAAAATCAACGAAGGTATTAAAATCATGGCAAACTTCAAGAGCTTTTAAAATATGCCTCCGCAACATCTTTACGTCCTTCTATGAGTAATATGATATGCTGTAGAATTAAAGGTTCAGCAGTTAAAAAGCCTTTCATGATTACTTTGGAGGCCTTAATTCTTTTTTTTATAACATGTCATGCCAATAATGATGATATGATGATAATGTATATGATATATTATCTGAATAGAAAAAGTGCTGATACAGTGGAACAGAAGGTCGTGGTATTAAAGGATGAGGACCAGTCCGTATTAGGCCATTCTGGTTGATGGGGAAGGGTGGAAGGTAGATAAGGGATGAGGTCTGAATCATTTTTGTATCTGTTTATTAGACAGTTGATATGCTGTCTCAGATTTCAAAATGTCTCCGGTCAACATTACATAAATTTGGCACTGACTACTGGCTTTGAGAACCCACTGGCATGTATGTCTTCAAGCCACAGTTGGACTGATAGCATGGGGATGACAAAATGCCTATAATATTTCAATATATAAACGGGTATTTTCCATACTGTTGTATGTGCATTTCGCCTTTCTGAAAAAATGAGGATTGAAGTCTACTTGGCAAAAGGGGTAGAAGGCATAAAACATAAAAAGTCACAAACACAGATCTCGCAAAGTTTTCATGCAATCGGAATGACACTTATATACAATAAAATCAGGAGTAAGAGAACCATTTTCATGACAAAACCTCAAAATCAGCAAAATGTCACATACAACACTATGGCAAATACCCCTCAATATGACACTTGCCAAATCTGAAGAAAGAGAAATTTTCACAATGCAAGGGGACTGTGTCCCATTGATCTTGATTCAAACAATGCAATAACAAAGTTGATCCAACACAACAACTTGTCTGTCATGAATGATTTATAAGTGGGAAGAAAAGTTTATCTTATTGTATGTGATTCCCAGTGAAAGACTTGTGGAAACCTGCTCTTGTCTCACTGTCTGTGGTTCTATTTCACAGCTGACTGTTATTTTGTGTTTTCACAGTTTTGTGACAGGTTTCTCTGTCATTGGCAATTAAACTCTGGGCTATAAACATTCTTTATCCAATTGTAAAATGATATGGGCACCCTTCAGAGTATACAATTACAAAGAAAGACTTTGTTTGTCATGTAGGAAAAAATATATAGTTCCTCTCCTTATCAATAGAAATTTCCCTATCAACAACCAAATTTGTGTTGTTTTTTCCCCAATTTATTCACTTCCTCTTCTTTCTGTGGATGCCCGGAAGAGAAAAAAATGTTCAAGGTTCATCTTTCTTCATTTTTACCTCTTATTCCTACTCTCTCAGCTCCCTTCTTCATTTTCTTTTTTTTTTTTTCTTAGCTGTTATTGTCATTTTTCTTCCTGCTCTCTCATCTAATTCCCATAAAACGAAATATATAAAATAAGCAGGGAAAACAATAGGCAGAATCATGTGCAGAAATGAAAGACCAATGAGATTTTTTTTTAATGCACAAAAAAATTTCAATACAAAAGAATAAAAGAAACAAGTAAACAAAATTTCAGAAAAATTAATACAACTTCACAATACGCTCATGCCTTAGTGCAAACTTAATGATAGTGAGAAATGATAGCAACCACAGCCTTCTCATGCCATGCTTCAAAGGCCTAATACTTCACTAGGACAGGCAATAAATAGCATTAAAGGAAATATTGACCTGAACATGCTATCTTAAAGAAACATAATATGCATAAACATGCTGCCTTTTGACAATGCCAATGTTTGCAGGCACAAGGAAAACCTGAAAATCAGCTCACTTGGAAAATAGGTCCAAGTTACAATAAAGCGGCTTGTATATTACTTAACAAGATAGTATGGGAGTGAAGAACAGTTACATGGGTATGCATATGAAGACTACAAGGGGAGAACATCAGTTGTCACAAAACACGAGTTTTATGGTTACCTCCCTCAGCTCTTAGATAATATCTTTAGCTTTCTTCCTCTCATACCGATGCAGTTTAAAACAGCAATAGGAGCAAATTTAGATGAGACGTCCTATTTTCAACTTATGGACTTTCAAACTTTAAAATGCAAATTTCTACAAACCTTCATTTTGTGACAACTGACGTTTTCCCCCTCTGGCCTTCATATATACATATATTATATATATAGGACTTTTCAAATTAGTGATTTCAGTTTGTAAGCTGGATAATTCTTCAGGCGATATTGGTAAGTAAACTAAGATGGCCAGCAATACTTTCATAGACAACACAAAAAGTCAATCCACTTATAATTTATGGTTTTAACTGCTTTTATTCACAGCTACAGAGTCGAAGAATCAAGGTCATATCTAGGTGGCAACTTGGTTGTGTTCAGCAAACCGGATATGCCATATCATGTTGCAAATAAACAGTCACCAGTTGTATGGCATTCCACCTGAATGATTTTGATTGCAGCATTAATTTGAAAATTTAAGTGACTTCGGAAGTAAAATACAAAGTTATGTTAAATATTTCAGCGAGAAAAATTATATGACCAAAGACTTGTACATTATATCCTCCAATAAGTAGATCATGAAACTCAAAATAATTTGGAAGAAGCTCCGAGTCAAAGAGTAAGAGAGTTTGGGGGGGGGGGCACATTGTTGCACTATTACTGTCGTTGTTGCTGTTGTTGTTGTTTTCAGAGGATGCAAGGAGAGGAGACGGGATTAACTATCTAAAGACATCGACATCAACAGCAAGCTACTTAAGGATGCACTTTTAAATTTAATCACTGCCATTGCTTTGCTCAGCTTGTAAAGCTACATCATTTGTGTAGGATGACATGACGAAAAAAAAATGACGATATGTTGCTTTTGGTGACAACAATAATCACAATTTCTTTCTTCAAATTCTCTCTGGGGAGGAGGGGGGGGGGGGGGGCAGACAAATTCTCTCTCAGAAGCCTGTAGTTCTTTTTTTTTTTTGTCAAAACCAAATTTGTATTGTTTATCAAGATTACACGCAACAGACACAAAACATGGGGTAGAGCACGGCAAAGCCCTTTCCGTAACGACAGGGGATTTTTAAACTTTTGCTGAAACTTTACTGGAAACAATTTAAGACTTTCAGTTCGCCATGCAAGAGTGGGTACAAAAAAAAGAAATAATCCTGAGACTGCCAGGCAGCAGAGAAAAAAGACCTGTGTTGCAGGTAGTCTGCATTCTATTTATCTTCCAGACTGTGTTAATGAAATAGCAATATTTGTTTCTCAGCTATGCAGGAATCAATATGAAGAGATAACATTTTTTTCTCTCAGCTGTGCAAGAATCAATATACAGAGATATGATTTTTTTTTTTCTCAGCTGTGCAAGAGTTGATATTAAAGAGACAGCATTTTTGTCTCTCAGCTTGCAAGAATTGATACAAAGAGATAGCATCAACAGCCATGCGGCAAAGATATGAAGAAAATATTTTCCTGGTTACAGGGGGTATTGCAATTAGTACTCAGCTACCGGTACCTCTTCCAGATTTCTGTCCTGGAAGGTGGTCAAACGAGACAGAATGAAATCCGCCAGGGACGAGACTTTTTCTCCCGCTCTGTCCGCAATAATGCTCGACTTCCTACCACCACATTGGTTGGGCAAAGGACACTGAGCTAGTCCTGGTGCAACCATTGACTCTTTCCTACGCAGGTTGGGGGCAAAGGTTACCTGGGTGATGCTTGGTAAGGCGGAGGGTGAGTTTTCTTGTTCACTGAGATCTGAAGGCAACTGTGCAGCAAAACAATATACAGTATATTGTTTCTCTCCTGCAGTCTAAACATCACAGAAAAAATGCCCACAGGTGGGGAAAATGGAGAAAGCTACATGTGTGAACAAGAATTATAATTTTTTTGTTTATCTATTCTGCCAAAGTTCCCCAAAATGTCACCAGGCTCTACAGGGAATTGTTGGTGGCAACGGCAAACAAAATAATAAACTGTATATATGAAGAGCCAATTTGGGAGTGGAAAGGTACATTAAAAAAATGGCCATGACAAACCCATATGTGAAGGTGTCTGGCATACTTCGGACGGACACCTTCCAAAGTCCTTTGTCTGCCCTACGGAAGCATATCATACCAATGTAAAACAAATGAAAGTGACTTATTAAGGGATTTGAAGTAAATCCAATGCATGACCATATAATGCAAAACAAATGACCTGTTAGTGGACTTGGAGTGAATCAAATGCATGGGGTGGGGTGAGGACAAGGGTGACAGAGGGGACATCACTCTATTTCTGCTCTCTTAGTGGAAAAAAAAAAAACAGTAATGGGTAGTAAAAAAAAAAAAAACTTGGACAAACAAAATAAGGAACATATTTACATGGCAGTGAGATCAAACAAAAAGGCATTTTAGGTCCATCAAATTCAAACTGCACGAAGGTATGGGGGGAAAACACAATACTCAAGTTGACAGAGGGAGGAAAAACTACAGATGGACAACTATGAACATATAAATTAACACCACATTGATGCAACATAAAAATGGAATTGTTTAAGACAAAAGAACTTTGAGAATAGAAAAAAAAAATCACTGTGGTCTCACCCTATGCTGTTATACTATAATATCTTCTGAACTTATTCCATTTCATTCACTGATTGATTTAATGGGAGCATTATTCCACCAACAATGCACTGGTTTGGGATATGACCATATCTTATGATATGCTCCATGAAATACCCTTCAGGTTCTTTCTTAAAGACAGATTATTGAATCTGACAGTAGCAAAACTGTATATACCTCACTGTTTGTGTTTTGTTGTCCAAAATGCTATGTTGTTGTTTTTTTTGTTTATCGTTTTAGTAAGTCTGCATCTTATTGTTTTAGTTTTGTTATCCCAAAATGCTAGGCGGTTTTGTTTTTTTTTTTAAATAGTTTTAGTAAGACTGTACCTTGTTGCCCAAAATGCTATGTTTTTGGGGGGTTTTTTTGTTTACCGGTTTAGTAAGACTGCATCTTGTTTTAGTTTTGTTGTCCTAAAATGCTAGGTGGTTTGGTTTTTTTTTTTTGAATAGTTTCAGTAAGACTGCACCTTTTTGTTTGTGTTTTGTTGTCCAAAATGCTAACTGTTTCTTTGGGTTTTTTTTTTGTTGTTGTTGTTTTTGTATGGCAGCAAAACTGCAACTTATTGTTTCTGTTTTGTTGTCCAAAATGCTAGGTGTTGTATTGCAAAATAAAAGTAGACATAACATCAGCGTTAGCAACAAGACATCACAGCTTGGCATATCTATCAACAAGTGGTGCTGGAAAAAAAAACAAAAAAAACACCAACTGAAATGAAACCAACTATTTACGTACTGCCATAACAGCAATCACAACATGTGAAATGGCGGCCCTCCCTCACAAATCAATATGACAAAGGTGAAATAAATAAACTTATTCAATTACAAAATAAACCAAAATAGGAAGTGAACACTGGAAAAGGCTTACAGATGCGGTCAACTTTTATGAGTCTTACCTCTTCTGTCACCTAGCGTGCCAGTTGACAGAAATGGAAGAGTAAAATCATTCATCTCAAACAACAATCAAAAAAAAAAAAAAATGGGTCCAACCAAACACAGATCAAAGTCCACGTGTTATTAAAACAACTTGATTCTCCTGGAAATAGGACCGTACCCCCTAACCTGATCTTTTGTTTAAGAATATTTTACAGTAACAGTTGTTCATTTTCATTGCCAGTGATGAAGGTTAACCTCAAGATTATAATCTCAGCTGGCAATTTTTTCTTCTTTTTTGGGGGGTGGGGGGAAGCAGAGAGAGAGAGAGACAGACAGACAATAGAGTGACGCAGAAAGACAGAGACATAAAAAACAGAGCGAGAGAGAGAAATAAACAGAAAGGCTGAGAAAGATAGACAGGGAAAGTGACAGAGACAGAACGTGACAGAGGTAAAGAGAGAGAGAGAGATACAGGCCTTTGTTTTAAGAAAAAAAAAACAAAAAAATTTTTTTTAATCTACAAGAATCACAAACATTTTTTGATCAGATGTTAAGCAAAATCTAACAGTGCAACAACTACAGCCAGTGACAAGATGCCTGACAGTGACGTCACCACTACAACCTCAGCCAACAATGTTAGTTCAGGGATTCCCAACCTGAGGTAAACTTCGCCTACCCAGGGGGTAAATTTCGTCTGGTATTTTCCATATTGTTGTATGTGTACTTTTGCTTTCTCAAGAAAATGAGGATTGAAAGTTTGAAGAGTTGTGTAAAATCAGAGTTTTGTTCAACACGCTTCAAAATCGAAACGTATAAAAATACCTTTGAAAAATACACCCACATGACACTTTTACATAATAAAACTAGGAGTGTAGAACCACTTTCATGACAAAACCTCAAAATCGGAAAGATGACGCATACAACAATATGGCAAATACTCCTCGATTTGCTGATTCTGGATTTGTACATATCTCTGTTATTCAAACTATAATTTAAAGAAAGAAATATGCAATTGAGAAGACAATTTAAAATAGACCTTTTTTATGAGAAAATATTACAACAGTAGTTTAAAATGTACCCATTTGTTGGTCGCTTTAGTATAGTGCAAGTATAAACTCAGATTACTGAAAAAAAACAGGGTGGGCGTAAATAATATTTACTTATTTTAATATCATCATGATCATAACATAATTGCCTAAGTCATGTTTTTGGTGCTTTTTGAAAATCAAAGAAAACTGTTCACTTCAAATACCGTTGTAGCTGTTGTTAGGGGAGCGTAGCATTTTACATAGAAAGCCATAGCTGGACAGTGAACACAACTCAGTATTTCCTCTATTTGGCTTTGTTATTAGTCTACGCTCCCCTAACTACAGTCTATATGGTGGTTCAGGTAGATGTCGGTTTTCGTTTAAAAATCCATAAATCAACGAAACATTACAATGTAACTGCTGTACAGTGCAATGTGACTGTCTGATTAAGGTGAGCACTGCATCTCAAAACACCAAAAAAATGTCTTCTCAAGCAATTATCTCATGACCCTGACGATATATACTTTCAAAAGGTTGAAAGGCAAACAGGACCAAAATGGTTGGGAACCCCTGTGTTAGTTCATCTGCAGGCTGTTATGAAACCATGTTGACCTCCATAAACCATGCGTGGCTAAACATTCCCAAATCCATTCCAGTTTTCCGACACCTTACATAAACCCCTGCAAATAATCTACCAGTTGCACTGACACCTAATAATATTAGTAACAACCCAAAGCTACTCGCTCTGAATAATAATGGTCTTAGGCAAAAATCACCAAAGTAAGAAAAGGCTAACTTTACAGGTGTGCACAAAACAGATTAAATGGGGAAAGAGCTTGATATGAAAAAGCCAGTTTAATTACAATGGATTTTTTTTGTTTGGGTTTTTTTTTTGTGTGTGTCTTTCTACTGTGTCGAATAGTAAGATATTTTTATATATTGTCACAGTTCCCTAAGACTGTAGTAACTCAAAAATTCAGAAATTCAATTTTTATGTGTTCAACTGTATCCAAAGCTGCATTGAATGATCTTCATTCTAAACTCTTAAGCCAAAAAATAATCAAATGACAAACTTTCAAAAAGTCATCTCACTAGACCAGCTGTGCCAACACAAAACAGTTTTTTGCTTCTCCTGAAAAGTTGTCAAAACCAATTACCAGTTTTAGGGAATAGTGACAACATGATGTACAGAGAAGTCGTCATCCATACTTCCACAAAAACAACAAACAAAAATGACAGAATTTTCGAGTTTGGGCTGTCTGGGCCCATGACCATTCAAGAGTGCTTGCCAAATCCTGCATGGAGGACTGCCTTGGGTTACACCAGAGAATATGTATTTATAGAGAGATCTCACGTCCGCCAAATCACAAAACTAGGTCGCTGTGGTAACAAGAATTGAAAGAGCCGGTCTTCACCAAATATAGTGTGCATATCTGTTTTACTGTGGTTTGTTCATATTTTTGGGCTGACTGAAACTATTTAGAACCGTCTGGAAATGCACAAACAGGTACTGTTTCCTGCAGCGACCTACTTTCCACTCCATGCTGACAGTGGTTTCGTGTGTCTCGCAGTGCAAATCGACCAATAGTGAAACTTCTCTACACCTACATACTCTCTGGTCAAACCTTCAGTGTTATCTCACACATCACTGACATGCAATAAAACACCCTCATTTCTACTACAGCCAAATGCTGGTCCAACTTACCCAAGCTCCCTGACAGTTTTTGACACTCTGCTCATGGATACGGAACATCTCCACTACACTGATGTTATCTGGCTCAGCCTGCTGGTAGGCCACCCGAGGTACCAGGTCCATACCCAGTTGCCTAAGGTCAAGAAAGGAACATAAAAATCTTTTATTCCATGGTGGTAGAGATGGAAATATAAAACAAAGCTGTTGCAGTTGGAACATTCTGTAAACATAATGTATTTGATGAGAATCTAATAATTACATCGTTTCTTTTTCAAATGTAATTATTGATTCCGGGAAATTCAGATACATAAATTCAGTTTCCTGTAGGTCAATATTGTTATTTAGCCCACTAAACCTGCTGTCTGCAAGTTTCCTATATCTTTATAACATAACACTACCACCATCTCTGCATTTGACAGTGGAACCCAGTGCTTCTAAAAAGGCACTTAAAATATCCACCTATCAAAGGAATGCTTTTAAAGGCTTCATAAAACACAGCTTCTGATAAGCATTACAATTCCTTTGTGTTTCAATATAAAAGCCAAAGATGACACAAGGGCGAAATACAAAATTCTCAGTACAAACCACAGCAGACAGTCTGGTTCACTATCAGTAGTACAAGTGTTCAGAAATTCTAGGTGCACTAAATCTGTAATTCTTGAATTTGGTTTTCAACATTTTAATGCTTCATTTTCTTAAAGACTTGTGACAGCGATTTCCAGCAAGTTTGCATTTTCTTAGAATTTCAATGCTTATCTCTCAGGAGCTTAGATCCTGGGGTCCAAGAGGCTAGACTGAGTCAGAGTACAATGAATTAAGTTTACCACTGAAGAACTCAAACTCACTTTTTGTCAATCAATGAAAAACAATGAAATGTTTCTTCAAGTTCTGTATCAGGGGTCACATGGTAAACTATCACAACTTGGCTTTTACACATTTTTTACGAGAAGCGAAGAAGTGAATAACTTTCATTATCAGATCTAATAGCTACGATATTCTAACAAACATTACTCAACCCTTAGTTCTCAAAATTTAATCCCCAACTTAAAACACAACCTGTAAGCTGTCAATGGCTACAAGCAGGTCAATTTATCTCACTTTTTGAAAAAGTCAAGTTCCAATAGTTTAACCTTGATGTAATGGAACACATGCCCATACGGTCAAATTAATTTGTCAGTGAGAGAAAGGGGACGTTTGTGCTTGAAAAACTGGACACAGCCAACCTGTAAAACCCAAACATTATAATTATGTTTTCACTCACCCATTTCCCCAGTCGATCATGGTCACCACTTGATGTTTCAGTTCCTCCGCATGTTCCTTGGTCAGCGTGTTGGATACCAGATTGCTGCGGAATTTGGCCAGCTGTTCCATCACCAGGAGGATGGTTTGAAACAGGGCCTTGCGGTCCTGGCAAAGAAATAAAGAGGAAATAAGGTCACTTTTGACAACAAACAGCCTGTAAACCTACAGAAATCTGATGCATAGGAATGATGTTAAGTTTGCTCATAGGAATGACATCGTTCCTATGTAGATCCACTGGGAGTAGCCTAAGCTAGATACAATATAATATGTGGTTAACGGGGATAAAATAGTAAGGAATGAACCCCAACCCATTGAGTAACTTACATCTGAGATAAACTTTGATGAAATGATAAAGACTGAATTTAGAACGTGATTTCCATTCATCGGATTTATCATAAAATATAAAAGCAAAAATAAACAAAAATCTTTGTTCCTTGTAGGTTCCAACACAACGGATCTTTTTTAAATTTGACATGAAGAAGTAAAATCAGGTTGTGGACCAGATAGGCCATACAAGAGTATGCAATTCTTGCAACCAAAGAATAATCTTCAAAGTGAGTGAAAATCTATGCATTTCCCTTACAAGCAAGTTTTGGATGACATGTTACACACAGAATACCAATACACATGCGTCTGTGAATAAAATTCTCAGTGTGCACGGAATCTTCCTATACACTTAGGGAATTATTGTCTCTGCAGTTTACTTTGCTTTGAGAACTCCATTTTTCGCACGACCAAACTATTTAACCCATGTTCACATGAATGATTTCATACATAATAACTAGGATGAAATAAAAAGAATGAGACTTTACCACATATAGTGTCTTCCATCTGACATGCCATTCTCTCAGTACAAATGTCAGTTCTTTGATAATGGCATCTTCTACTGGTGTCACCACTTCAAAAGGTCTGAAAGGTATACAAAAATAAGACATGGTCAAGCTCTGGGGTGGTTCAGGAACATATAGTCATGTAGGACATAAATGAAATTCCCAGAATTTATTATATATTTCAGGAACTCCCCAGTTTTTAATTTAAGCCCACAAGGCTTTCTGGTGATACTCATTAACAATTGCAAAACCAGCAGATTTACTGTAAGTAAAAACCCTTGATTACATTAGCGTTTGCTGATGAGATATTCTGATCACTGGTACATGCAGCAAGAAGTAGAGCTCTTGATACACAAACAAGATGACAAACCATGACATAGCTAAATAAGATGGACGTTAAAATCAGTGGAACACCTTATGCTTTTTGGCATGTTACAATACAAAACAAATAGTAGCGATTATGGGCTGAGAGTAAGAACTGGTTCTTTTCCATGAACAGCCTTATCTTGCGGAGGGAATCACAGCTCAGCATCTTCAATGATCATAGGTTCTGATAATCTTCCTTAAAGTTCCATAAGTTTTGCTCAAAGACTTGAAATCATTCTCAGCTTTTCCTTGGCATACAGTAAGTTCCAGTTTTGTAACTGCTTTTGACCAGGTTCCTCTGAACATGCGGTCAGACTAATTTAACATGTTTCCTCCGTCCAGATGAATAATCTAAGCTGGTGAATAAACTAATCCCAGCAATCAAACTTCATTTCAAGCAAACTTCGAAGTACCCAGGCTGCTGTAGTTTTTTTTATCCAGACCCTGCAGTGTCACTCAGTGCACATAAATTCACAATAGCCCAAGCAAAGGTCCAGTCAACTTTTTGTAAGGTAAACCAAATAAAAAGCTTCCTGTTTTGGGGGTTTTCTTTCACATGGCACACCTACAACCATGAACTATCAGCAGTTTACGGCTAAAACAAACAGAAATTTTATATCCAAACAACCTAATAAAATTTAAATAGCGGGTTTTTTTTCTACCCTAGGCTTGAAAATCTGTAGTTTTGGGGCAGAAATCATTGACAAAGTTCAGATCTAGGAACCAAGAAATGGCAAGGAAGTTATATAGCGCTGACATTGACAGGTCAAATTACAGGTGACTGGCAAGGTAGAGAAAACTGTGTCTATATGCAAACACGTAAACTGATGGTGCCAAGGAGGATTTTTTTCACACTTCAATTTTTTTGTGTGTGTGTCTATATTAGTGGCCAGTTTAATGGTGTCCCTTTTCAGCATTCTGAAAGTTTTCTTTTAATCCCTCTTCAAACAATTTAATGAATTATCACAGAACATACACCCTCCCAGCCCCCCCCCCCCACCCCTTCCTGCGTCTCTCTCTCTGTCTGTCTCTCTTTCACTCTTTCTCTTTCCTTTTCAATTTCTTTCTCTAATCTCCTGTCTCTCTCTCATTCTCTTTCTCGTTTTCTCTCTTTCCATCTCATTCAATCTCTCTCTCTCTCTCCGTCTCCTGTCCCTCTCTCATTCTCTTTCTCCTTTTCTCTCTTTCCATCTTATTCAATCTCTCTCTCTCTCCATCTCCTCCCTCTCTTTCATTCCTTCTTTCTCTCTCTTTCCACCACACTTCACCTCGCTCTGCCTCTCCGTCTCTCTCTTTCTCTCTCTCTCTCTAGCTTCTCCCTCTCTCTCTCTCTCTCTCTCTCTCTCTCTCTCTCGCTCACCACCAAACATTCAGCTACTGACATACTGACAGGTGTTACTGCCATACATCTCTGTCCTGCATCCTCCTTCACTGCTGGAATACTCACCCTTCATTTTCCACTGTGCAGTCTTTGGTGGCCACATAGGAGGCTGGGAAGATGCCCTGGTGAGGACAAGAAAGAAAGTTTCATCAACCATAACTATTGTATTCACTGAAAAATCTGTGGACTGCGAAATTTTTTCAGTCACTGACCTCTCCACTACCTTACAAACGAAATGCCATTCAGTCTTCAGTCTTTATAATGTATGCAGGGGTTGGGGTGGGGTAGGAGGAAGGGCGAGGGGTATTGAGAAAAGTAAGGATTGGGGGAGAGAGAATAAGACTGCCTGCCTGCCTGCCTGCCTGCCTGCCTGTCTGTCTGTCTGCCTGCCTGCCTGCCTGCCTGTCTGCCTGCCTGCCTGCCTGCCTGCCTGCCTGTCTGTCTGTCTGCCTGCCTGCCTGCCTGCCTGCCTGCCTGTCTGTCTGTCTGTCTGTCTGTCTGTACTGCAAGTCAATTTTGTGTCAATTCCTCTCCTTGCCCACACGAACACTGCGGCTGGCTTTACTTACATAACACTGTATCAATGGGAACCCCAAACTTCTTGGCAGGTTCAAATCTTACTTCCTCTTTATGATTGGTCCTCTATCAGTTTTCATCCCCCCCCCCCCCCCCCCCAATCTTCAATTAATTTTTGTCTCTGGTGTCACTTGTTATTTTGTGTATGTTGATATCTCTAGAAAACAATTTTGTGCCCTTCCTGTTTCCTGTGTCCATTTCAGGGTGGGTATCCCCATTAATATGTATCTATTACTTTGTTAATCAGTTAGTATCGTAATACGAATTGCTCGACCACTGACTGATTACTGAAATACCTAACAAATTGCGCCTCTGCATCTCAATTTTCTAACAAAAATTTCTTCCTTTCTGAAGATCATTTAATGATTCATTCAGTGATCTGTCAAGACATTCTCTGTGCCAGTAAACAATTATGGATCTTCTGAATAAACAGGAACAAGTACAGGGTTCCACCACAAGATACCTGATATAATTTGTTGCCATACAGAATTTCAGCAAGAAAAGAATCAGTAATCCAGTAAACAATTATGGATCTTGTGAACAAACAATAACAAGTACAGGGTTCCACCACAAGATGCCTGGTATAATTTGTTGCCATCCAGAATTTCAGTAAGAAAAGAATCAGTAATCCAGTAAACAATTATGGATCTTGTGAACAAACAATAACAAGTACAGGGTTCCACCACAACATACCTGATATAATTTGTTGCCATACAGAATTTCAGTAAGAAAAGAATCAGTAATCCAGTAAACAATTATGGATCTTGTGAACAAACAATAACAAGTACAGGGTTCCACCACAAGATGCCTGATATAATTTGTTGCCATCCAGAATTTCAGCAAGAAAAGAATCAGTAATCCAGTAAACAATTATGGATCTTGTGAACAAACAATAACAAGTACAGGGTTCCACCACAAGATGCCTGATATAATTTGTTGCCATCCAGAATTTCAGCAAGAAAAGAATCAGTAATCCAGTAAACAATTATGGATCTTGTGAACAAACAATAACAAGTACAGGGTTCCACCACAAGATGCCTGATATAATTTGTTGCCATCCAGAATTTCAGCAAGAAAAGAATCAGTAATCCAGTAAACAATTATGGATCTTGTGAACAAACAATAACAAGTACAGGGTTCCACCACAAGATGCCTGATATAATTTGTTGCCATACAGAATTTCAGCAAGAAAAGAATCAGTAATCCAGTAAACAATTATGGATCTTGTGAACAAACAATAACAAGTACAGGGTTCCACCACAAGATGCCTGATATAATTTGTTGCCATCCAGAATTTCAGTAAGAAAAGAATCAGTAATCCAGTAAACAATTATGGATCTTGTGAACAAACAATATCAAGTACAGGGTTCCACCACAACATACCTGATATAATTTGTTGCCATACAGAATTTCAGTAAGAAAAGAATCAGTAATCCAGTAAACAATTATGGATCTTGTGAACAAACAATAACAAGTACAGGGTTCCACCACAAGATGCCTGATATAATTTGTTGCCATCCAGAATTTCAGCAAGAAAAGAATCAGTAATCCAGTAAACAATTATGGATCTTGTGAACAAACAATAACAAGTACAGGGTTCCACCACAAGATGCCTGATATAATTTGTTGCCATCCAGAATTTCAGTAAGAAAAGAATCAGTAATCCAGTAAACAATTATGGATCTTGTGAACAAACAATAACAAGTACAGGGTTCCACCACAAGATGCCTGATATAATTTGTTGCCATCCAGAATTTCAGCAAGAAAAGAATCAGTAATCCAGTAAACAATTATGGATCTTGTGAAGAAACAATAACAAGTACAGGGTTCCACCACAAGATGCCTGATATAATTTGTTGCCATCCAGAATTTCAGCAGGAAAAGAATCAGTAATCCAGTAAACAATTATGGATCTTGTGAACAAACAATAACAAGTACAGGGTTCCACCACAAGATGCCTGATATAATTTGTTGCCATCCAGAATTTCAGCAAGAAAAGAATCAGTAATCCAGTAAACAATTATGGATCTTGTGAACAAACAATAACAAGTACAGGGTTCCACCACAAGATGCCTGATATAATTTGTTGCCATCCAGAATTTCAGTAAGAAGAGAATCAGTAATCCAGTAAACAATTATGGATCTTGTGAACAAACAATAACAAGTACAGGGTTCCACCACAAGATGCCTGATATAATTTGTTGCCATCCAGAATTTCAGCAAGAAAAGAATCAGTAATCCAGTAAACAATTATGGATCTTGTGAAGAAACAATAACAAGTACAGGGTTCCACCACAAGATGCCTGATATAATTTGTTGCCATACAGAATTTCAGCAAGAAAAGAATCAGTAATCCAGTAAACAATTATGGATCTTGTGAACAAACAATAACAAGTACAGGGTTCCACCACAAGATGCCTGATATAATTTGTTGCCATCCAGAATTTCAGCAAGAAAAGAATCAGTAATCCAGTAAACAATTATGGATCTTGTGAACAAACAATAACAAGTACAGGGTTCCACCACAAGATGCCTGATATAATTTGTTGCCATCCAGAATTTCAGCAAGAAAAGAATCAGTAATCCAGTAAACAATTATGGATCTTGTGAACAAACAATAACAAGTACAGGGTTCCACCACAAGATGCCTGATATAATTTGTTGCCATCCAGAATTTCAGCAAGAAAAGAATCAGTAATCCAGTAAACAATTATGGATCTTGTGAACAAACAATAACAAGTACAGGGTTCCACCACAAGATGCCTGATATAATTTGTTGCCATACAGAATTTCAGCAAGAAAATAATCAGTAATCCAGTAAACAATTATGGATCTTGTGAACAAACAGTAACAAGTACAGGGTTCCACCACAAGATGCCTGATATAATTTGTTGCCATCCAGAATTTCAGCAAGAAAAGAATCAGTAATCCAGTAAACAATTACGGATCTTGTGAACAAACAATAACAAGTACAGGGTTCCACCACAAGATGCCTGATATAATTTGTTGCCATACAGAATTTCAGCAAGAAAAGAATCAGTAATCCAGTAAACAATTATGGATCTTGTGAACAAACAGTAACAAGTACAGGGTTCCACCACAAGATGCCTGATATAATTTGTTGCCATCCAGAATTTCAGCAAGAAAAGAATCAGTAATCCAGTAAACAATTACGGATCTTGTGAACAAACAATAACAAGTACAGGGTTCCACCACAAGATGCCTGATATAATTTATTGCCATCCAGAATTTCAGCAAGAAAAGAATCAGTAATCCAGTAAACAATTATGGATCTTGTGAACAAACAATAACAAGTACAGGGTTCCACCACAAGACGCCTGATATAATTTGTTGCCATCCAGAATTTCAGCAAGAAAAGAATCAGTAATCCAGTAAACAATTATGGATCTTGTGAACAAACAATAACAAGTACAGGGTTCCACCACAAGATGCCTGATATAATTTGTTGCCATCCAGAATTTCAGCAAGAAAAGAATCAGTAATCCAGTAAACAATTATGGATCTTGTGAACAAACAATAACAAGTACAGGGTTCCACCACAAGATGCCTGATATAATTTGTTGCCATCCAGAATTTCAGTAAGAAAAGAATCAGTAATCCAGTAAACAATTATGGATCTTGTGAACAAACAATAACAAGTACAGGGTTCCACCACAAGATGCCTGATATAATTTGTTGCCATACAGAATTTCAGTAAGAAAAGAATCAGTAATCCAGTAAACAATTATGGATCTTGTGAACAAACAATAACAAGTACAGGGTTCCACCACAAGATGCCTGATATAATTTGTTGCCATCCAGAATTTCAGCAAGAAAAGAATCAGTAATCCAGTAAACAATTATGGATCTTGTGAACAAACAATATCAAGTACAGGGTTCCACCACAAGATGCCTGATATAATTTGTTGCCATCCAGAATTTCAGCAAGAAAAGAATCAGTAATCCAGTAAACAATTATGGATCTTGTGAACAAACAATAACAAGTACAGGGTTCCACCACAAGATGCCTGATATAATTTGTTGCCATCCAGAATTTCAGCAAGAAAAGAATCAGTAATCCAGTAAACAATTATGGATCTTGTGAACAAACAATAACAAGTACAGGGTTCCACCACAAGATGCCTGATATAATTTGTTGCCATCCAGAATTTCAGTAAGAAAAGAATCAGTAATCCAGTAAACAATTATGGATCTTGTGAACAAACAATAACAAGTACAGTGTTCCACCACAAGATGCCTGATATAATTTGTTGCCATACAGAATTTCAGCAAGAAAAGAATCGGTAATCCAGTAAACAATTATGGATCTTGTGAACAAACAATAACAAGTACAGGGTTCCACCACAAGGTACCTGATATAATTTGTTGCCATCCAGAATTTCAGCAAGAAAAGAATCAGCAATCCAGTAAACAATTATGGATCTTGTGAACAAACAATAACAAGTACAGGGTTCCACCACAAGATGCCTGATATAATTTGTTGCCATCCAGAATTTCAGCAAGAAAAGAATCAGTAATCCATTAAACAATTATGGATCTTGTGAACAAACAATAACAAGTACAGGGTTCCACCACAAGATGCCTGATATAATTTGTTGCCATCCAGAATTTCAGCAAGAAAAGAATCAGTAATCCCCATTACTTGAAGTTATGTATTGCCCGCCCCGAACTTCTTATGCTCGATTGTTGTTGTTTTTTTCCCCTATCACTGCAAAGTTCCTCCTTCCAACATCTAGGCAAACCCGCATATGCACTTCATACAAACCACTTTTGCTTTTTTAACTTTCTTCCCGGTCTCATTTTTTTGTGGTAGCTTTTGTCCTGTGTAACTATTCTTGCTTTTGTTTCTTCATCCCTCTCTCTCTCTCTTTCTCTCTATCTCTCCCTCTCTCTCTCTCTCTACCTCTTTCTCTCGCCCTCCCTATCTCTCCCATTCTCTCTCCTTCCTTCTCTCTCTCCCTCCTTCCCTCTCTCTCTCCTCCCCTCCTCTCTCTCTCTCTCTGTGTCTCTTTCTCTCTCGCGCGCGCGGCTTACTCTCTCTCTCTTCCTCCCCCCCCCTCCCCTCCTCTCTGGCATATTCCGAAGGGCTTTCTTTTTCCCTCTCAAATGATTCGTCTTATTTTTTCTTTAACCCCAGGTCTCCCAGGTTGATTGTTTGCTTGCTGAATTGCATTTGTTTGTCCTTTGTGTTCTTTTCCCTTCTTTTGTTTCATTTCTTTCACTCCCTGACATCCAAGAGATGAAACTCACGGCAACCAGCGGCGCTGCGGCAGCGGTTTTTAGTTGTCAGAATGATGTTGTGACAACTTATTAACTCTAAATGTTGTACTTTAACATTCTATCTTCTGTTCCTGCTCACTTTACCTTTCTGTCAAAATCCCAACAGGATAATTTATTCATTCTAAATGCTGCACTTTAACTTTCTCTCTTGTGTTCCTTCTTGGTTTACCATTCTGTCAAAATCCCATTGTGACAATTTACTTATCATAAATGCTTATATTTTAATTTTCTCCCTTTTGTTCTTCTTGCTTTACCAAACTGTCAAAATCCTAATGTGACAACTTACTGATCCTAAGTGTCTATATTTTAACATCCTCTATTGTGTACCTTCTTACTGTACCATACTGTCAAAATCCTACTGTGACAATTTACTGATCCTAACAGTCTATATTTTAACATTCTCTCTTTGTATGTACCTTCTTGCTATACCATACTGTCAAAAATCCGACAGTGACCACTTAAGTTCGTGATGTTGGGGGGGGGGGGGGGGGGAGGGGGGGTGTTCTGAGAGGTTCAGAGTGCTACCCCTATCTTAAATCCGACATTTTCTTTTTTAAATGAAGGGCATGTCAAATTCTGACACCCGGGGAATGGGAATGCCCGCATTCCACGCGGGTGACAGTTGGTAAAGCACCAAGGAAGCAAAAAAAAAAAGTGACAAACATAACTGGGTGTGCTGCTTAATGGTAAAAAAGCCTTCCGACCCCACTCATCTCCGGCACTCAAGGATCTCTCCCCCTCTCCCCCCCCCCCCCCCTTCTCCCTCTCTCTCTGTAACTGTTCCAATCCCAGTTAGTGACAGCCTGAATCTTGTATTGCTTTTGACATGTTTAAATCTGGTCTGACCCAAATCTTTTTTTTTCTAGTATTTCTCTCTCTCTCTCTCTTCTGTATCTCTCTCTCTCTCTCTCTCTCTCTCTCTCTCTCTCTCTCTCTCTCTCTCTCTCTCTCTCTCTCTCTCTCTCTCTCTCTCTCTCTCTCTCTCTCTCTCTCTCTATCTATCTATCTATCTATCTATCTCTGTTTTCCCACTAACTGTTCCAATCCCAGTGGGTGACAGCCTGAATATTGTACTGCTCTTGACAAGTTCCAATCTCTTCTCATTTTCAACACTTTGAGAGAAGCTCCTTAACCAATAAAGCTCCTCACAGTGTCTCTCAGTACGACAAAATACGTTTCTGATACGGGGGCAAAAGGTGAATATAATATACTGAGCCACATTAAGTCTCAGCAATAAACTTCAAACGGCTGTAACTTTTGAACGAATTAGGTTAATTCATTTTTTTTAAAGAAATGAAACAAAGACTGTTCGCGTGAAATAATAATGATTAATTTTTTCTTTTTTTTAATGACCTAATGTCCTGTCTTGGACAAACAAACAACACGGTTCAGAACTATAATATGAGGTTTCAGCCTGTCGGGTCAAGTGATTTCACCGTTTCTATCCTGCCTGAAATGCCCACTTAGATCTAGTTCACTTATGGGATCAATAGAACTTCAATTAAAGATGACAGGGCTTGTTATTTCATACAATTATCTCCAGAGGTTCAAAAGTTACAGCCGTTTAAAAATTTGTTGCAAGACTTACCTGGCCCAGTAAATTATTTTGGTTAGGCTCTTTTCTCTATCCGAATTTCTGAAGGGTTAAATGCCCTACAATAAAATAAAATTTCAGATACAACAGCAAATAGGTGAAAATACTTGCTTACCTTTTTGTTCTTGTTGCTGAAATGACATCCCCTGAGCCAAGTCACTGGAAAGAGAGAAAGGGAAACAAAAACGTGCCAATCTTTATATTCTTGAGTACAGCGAAACTGTCAGATTCTCAGACTTCTGCCCTTTTCCCCTATGCATAAGAAGAACTAGGGAAGGAAAGGAGGTAGGCCTACTCGTATAGAGCAGTATTTCTCAACCTCTTTACGTGGGCCCCACCAAAACTGGACAAAGAAGAATTCAAGGAAACCACCAACACGATATAAACAACAACAGTTTATCTCTACAGTTAATTTAAACTATGACATTAAGATTTCGAAAAATCCGTACACCTCATTCTGTAGTGCCACGCCCCACCTTGAGAAACACTGCTCTAGAGTTTGACTTGCAGTTTCAATAGAACCAGATTTTTTCTTTACACGATTTTCACTTTCGCGTTCATTTTGGTAATTTTTGGTAATTCTTCATTTTGCAAAATACTCTTCTCAGCACTGCGAGAAATCCATGGCCCAAACCCACCGACCTGAATATCAAACTCTATGGTGCTCTGCCAGAACTGCAGAAAACCGTAGATTTTCTTATAAGAACAAATCTGCAGATTTAGATTGGTGAACGAAAGAAGAAGAAGATTTTGCAAAATAAAAAAAATAAAAAAATCTGGGGCTGTTTGGGACAAGATGTCAGGTAGGGCTACTGTGGCGCCAATGGGTAACATCGCTGATAGAAAAACATACCGTGTGACAAACTATAGAGACATGACAGCGGTGATGGTGGTAGGGATGGGCATATTGGCATTATAATGACAACCGCGCACTGAGGTGTCAAAGAGGTAAGAACTGACAGCTCTACTCCTTTGTTGTCTAAGCGAAGGTGTTTAGGTAAGGGGTGGCAGGGTGGCATGGAGAGAACGGTGTCATGTCATGTCACATAACTACTTAGTTTACTGATGACATCTGCTTGATTTGAGTTCGAGTTTGAGTTCAGGTTTAATGGCGCGTCCCGTCGGCATGATAACGGCCACTCACTCGCTCACTCACAATCAATCAATCAATCAATCAATCAATCAATCAATCAATCAATCAATCAATCAATCAATCAATCAATCAATCAGTCAGTCAGTCAGTCAGTCAGTCAGTCAGTCAGTCAGTCAATCAATCAGAAGATAAATAAATATACTTGTTTTGGTTAGCTTTGCAGTATCATGCTTAAGAAAGAAATTGTATCTGTTTTGACGAGGTCACTGTATAGAAAATATAGATATTACATAATATAATAGAATGACTGGACAGAAGAAGCCCTGGCAGAAGCGCTCACCAACCACCGGTACGTTCGTCCCGCTCCGCCTAATACCTGATCTTAATCTGCTTTTATCATACAACAACTATTATCATGTCTTGCATCTGATGCTATTTACGCTGTGAAAGATACACACCGTGATGAGTTCTGCAATGAATTTTCTTTATTTTGTATTACTGTGGAAACAGTTTCTGCTCTCGGCAATCTACAACTTCTGTTATTTCGTCCAGGTTCTGAAGAAAACGGTGTCTTTTATTACCAATCTTGTCAAGAACTCTGCACTTGTACGCCTCAACTCAATCAGGTAATAAACCTTGTGAGCCGGATATCAACCCGGCCATGAGAAGTCCACATTCTTAACTTAACGATGTGTCAATTCTGCTGTTAACAATGGATGTTTTTGTACTGCGACAGTTTCACGTCTATATTATCAACCCTGTTGTAAATAATATACATCCTGAGCCAGTTGTTCTAAGAACAGAATGTGTTTATTTTACGCCTTCTCCAGACATCGTACGTTTCATATGCATCGACTAACACGATCCTATTATGTATATCAGTTAACTGTGCTATAAACATGTTACGTCTTGCATGATCCATCTGATGTTCTGTAATGAACTCCAAATCTGTAATCCTTCTATGCCCTTTGTCCATTACATACTCGTGTATTACTCTGCTATGACATTTTCTACTTTAAAAAAAAAACTCCACACGTAAAAACTCTCAAGTGCGGGCTTATGTAACAGCGTAAAGCGACATAACGTTCTGTTGACCTCATTCACAACACTGTATGAACCAGTGATGAGCAACAGGGCTCTCAGACTCTCCAACGATTTATGTGACTAGCTCTCATGCAGTTTCACGATGACCACCGTTAGGCTGTCTGCTATCTGCCTGTGGCATTTGGGTACTCGAGCTTTGGATCACAATAGAAATAATTATACATTTTACATACAAGTTTACAAGCAACCCGAACATAATTATTATTTACGTTCACTCATACTGCACGCAGGTTTCCAATTCAAATGTTTGACAGCACTTTTTCTTTAATGTTGCAGCCCATCAATCAACTACAGAGAGACAGGCAGACAAACAGACAGATAAACAGAATGGCAGATATAAAGACAGACAACCAGACAGCCAGCTAGACAGACAGACAGACAGACAGATAGATAGAAAGATAGATAGATAGATATACAGTTAGATGGGCGGACAGACGGACGACAGGATGGATGGATGGGTGGATGAATAGGTGGATGGAAGGACGGGCCGATGGATGGATGGCTCTATGGATCGATAGGAAAACATAACCATCAGAACGAGTCAAGTGCTACTTAACTGTCAAACAATGTGAAATATTACGCACAAAGTCAATGCATGCTGCTGGGTTTCCCATTCTACGTAGTTGGCTATAAAATTACGGGCTTGCCTGGGGCCGCACGAGTTAATTAATGCGTTACCGCTGTTGTCATTGTTCTAGCTGATTGACGGAACAATCAATCAAAGGGTGCGCAACGGCTGCCAAAGGAGGTCCTCTGACAGGCCAACAAGTAACTGGATTCACAGGGCCCCCTGTAGACATCTTTATCGCGTCATCACGAGAAACAATAGATGTACAATGAAAACCCTCTGAAATTTAAATCGAATCCAATTCGAGCTTGCCTCGTGCAATAGAAGCGTCGTAGTTGTTTTTTCTTCATTCTACTATTGTTTTTTCTTTATTTCCTTTTGTTTTTTTTTGTTGTTTTTTTAACCATTACAAGAGTAGCGTCATGGATTAACCACAAAGTCAAATATATGGATTAACCACTAAGGGAAATATGCCCGTGCTTAAAGGCAACAAGACAGTGTTTCTCAAGGTGGGATGCACGCCCCACTGGTGGGGCCTGGCAATATTTTGGTGGGACGTGGGACTTCAGAATGGGGACGCAGGGAGTTTTCATAGAAATCTTAATATCAAAGTGTATTTTAACTAAACTGCATAGATAAACTATTGTTTGTTTCTGCAGCGTTGGTGGTTTCCTTGTTCAGCTCGGATCACAAATCTGTAGCCAGCGTTAAGGGCAAGGCAACCACTGAAGCAAGAGACACGTGAATGAAACTTGAATAAAATTTTACTCAAAACATCAATCTGAATCTATGAATGACTGAATGCAAAATATTTTTGAATATTTTTGTACAAACTGTAAATAACTTTATGCGATCATGGTGGAGCTCACCCTCTTTTTGGAATATTGAAGCGGGGCGTTGGACAAAAAAGGTTGAGAAACATTGCATTGGGGGGTGTGGAATAAAGGTCAGATGTGAGTGGAAAGAGAGGGGGGGGGGGTTACGGATTTTTCTCCGCTAGCTTTCGTGCCCTTAGCTCTTTCAATGTCATACTCGACTTAAGTGCAATCTATTTATTTAATTATGTATTTATTTGTTTATATACTTCTTCATTCATTTATTCATTGTAATTATGTTGTCTTTGTATGTACCCTGATTCTCGACTTCTACTTTGCACTGTTAAAAAATATTTTTTTCACCAACATAAAACATTACCACTAGCACTGGCTACACGAGTTGATTTTCTACAATGTCATTTGAATTATTTTATTATAATGACATGTTTTATTGGTATTACATGTACTAGCAAAAACGACGACATAAAAAATTGGGAATTCCCCACTCCTGTGAGCACCTTGACTATCTTAATCATTATAACATTAACTTTACACTGCATAACAGTAAAAGCTGACGTGTCTGGGTGAGATTGCTGATGAATGCAATGCAGTTTTTATGATGACGTTTGTCTTTATTTGGTAATCACAAAGCCAGGTTGTCTAGAAAATTGTAAAGAAGCACATCCCTATCTGTTGCTATGTAACATCTATAAGGATTTTTCTATATAGTGACTAGGTAAAAAAAAAAAAAAAAGATACAATTTTCTTAAGCATGATACCGCAAAGGTAACCAAAACAAGGGTATTCATTTATCTTCTGATTTACTGATTGATTGTTCTAATTGGTTGGTTGGTTGGTTGGTTGGTTGGTTGGTAGGTCGGTTGATTAATTGATTGATTGAGTGAGTGAGTGAGTGAAAGACTGAATGAATAAGTGAGTGAGTGAGTTAGTGAGTGAGTGAGTGAGTGAGTGAGTGAGTGAGTGAGTGAGTGAGTGAGTGAGTGAGTGAGTGAGTGAGTGAGTGAGTGAGTGAGTGAGTGAGAGAGAGAGCGTGTGAGTCAGTCAGTCAGTCAGTTAGATGATTTATTAATGTTTTATTGATTGACGGGTTTATTGATTCCCTTGATCAACTTGTTTGTTTATTTATTTATTTATTTTATGTACTAAAAATTTATCAAAGTGGGCACATTGTACGAAGCTACAGTACGCTATTGAACCGAAGAGTAAGCGGCCGGCCTATGACTTACATTCACATGAACAGAACACTCCTACCGGCTAGGGACAACGGTTCAGCCAAAGAATGTACAGTGGTCCCATTATCTCGGGTTTAGCTTAAATTAGCTATCTACCTAAGCCAAAGCTACCCGGAAGAGGAAGTGAAGAAAGATTGCAACATCAGATAATTATACACTACACTCCATCCTACAAG
The DNA here is from genome assembly GCA_963931925.1 of Onchidella celtica. Classification (NCBI taxonomy): domain Eukaryota; kingdom Metazoa; phylum Mollusca; class Gastropoda; order Systellommatophora; family Onchidiidae; genus Onchidella; species Onchidella celtica. The sequence goes on from OZ007572.1 coordinate 37,053,152, forward strand.
GATGCACCGTGCTGGTTAAATAATACAATATATATAATCATATCAGCCTCGTAACATCGCTGGACTCAATTAGAAAGAGGGGGGGGGGGAGGGTTTACTCGTACTGCGTATGCAGGGACTATGAGTTGTCGTGCTTAATAGAACTATAATGTGAGTGGATCTGACAAAATCGGGCTTAATATGAAAGACAAAATTCCTGACAAAACCCTTCCAAAGGGGGAAATATTTTCTATGTAAATTGAAGACTTGCCTATTATAATAATGAACGATTAGCCATTTTTTTTGTGCATTCAGTTAGAATAGCTTGCTTGAAATAGTCTCAGAAATATTTTACTTTGATTTTTTAACTCTCTAGTGCTTAGACATAAAGTTTCTTGTCCAAAAATTATGAAACCTACAAACTTTAATTAAAATGAGTGAAAAGAAGGAAAGAAAGAAAGAAAGAGAAAGAAAGAAAGAGAGACCATAATATTATCATCTGGCAAAAACAATTCATGGAGAAATCAGAAACTGTCCAAAATATAGAACACTATACATCCATCCCCATTTCCATTTCTTTATCCCAGTTTCAATTGGGGCTTTGCCTCATCCTGTCCCACAATTGTTTTAAGAACTAGTGCTCGGCGTGTTTGATCTGGAACCAGGAAAGCTAGGCGCGCACAAGCGACTTGTTGCGGTATTGTAGTCATGCCTTAAACGTCTCATGTTCCCGTTGACTCTGTAATAAGCCCCAGTCTCGGATACATTGTATGCACCTTCATTCATCCATCTAGATTTTGAAAAAAAAATAATAATAATGCGGCACGACTGCAACTGAATGCAATGCAACAACGTCAGTGCAGCGGCACAGGCAAAAAAAGATATTGATTGCCATGAATTTAAGAGCATCGTGAGACCAGTGGGCAACCCCCAGTTCAAATGGACAAAAACATGAATCTCTTTTGCATACACGAGAGCCAAAGAAAAATCTTTTATCATGGGGCCCCAGGTCTTTCTCGGGGAATACACAGATGCCATTTTTAAAGTTGTTTCGATCACCAATGTGTATATTGACGGGCAGAACTAAATTTCCTGTCATACTTTTTAATTCTACTCGAAGAAAATGCGACTTTCTTTTTCTGGCTCAAAATGTCGCAACACTTTCTTCTGTACAACTCAGTTGTGGCTCAAAATCAACCAAAGTATTAAAAATACAGCGAATTTCTAGAACTTTTAAAATATGCTCACGCATACCTTTACGTCTTTCTATGTGGTATGTTTTGTAGAATTTAAGGCTCGCCAGTTAAAAAAGGTCTTTCTTGATTACATTGGGGGCCTTACTTCCTTTACAATATGAAGCCTTCAACTTTCGTTGTGGAGATTTGCCAAGGTGAAAAAAAAATTGATCTGTTCCTATTCATGCAGATGCTAAATTTCATTATCTGCAGCCGTCCCTCTGTATTCCCTGTTCACTCTATCACTTAATATCATCAGTCACATCTTCATCTCTCTACACTCAATCATTCCTTCACTCTTGATCATTCGTAACAGCGAAAATCCTAGATCAGTATTCTCTCTTGCACACAGGAACGCCTGCGCCTATGCACATCGTTACATACTATCCAACTGGTGTGTGTGTGTGGGGGGGGGGGAGGGGAGGAGACGAGAGAAGGAAATGCCCCCTGGCTTTCAAGGGTGGAAACAGCTAAGGGCCTGTTCGGAGTGGCTTCTATAAATTCACGATCGTCAAGTTAATGATCGTAAGATTCACGAATGCGCTATATTTCAGCTCCAAGTGTTCGGAGTGATTCCGTAATATGCTTTCCAGTCGTAAAAGTATCGAACATGAAGATTTTCAATTTAACTGAGGCGCTAAAATCCACCCGATTTACGATCGCAGTAAGTTACACACCGCACAAAGTCATGGTCGGTCGCCGCGAGCAGGCACAACTGACTAATTACTGTATACATTCTCATCACGAAAACTTTGTCGCATGAGATGATGGTATTTATCAAAGATTGCCCTCAACATAAAGATGGGATGAAGACACCAGCGTTGCCTACATTGTTTCCGTTGCTTTTGTTTTCATTCAACCGGTACAGGACTGTGATCTTTTTCCTTGGATCCATATCATCTGGATGCAGCAGATAAATTGAGAAGAGAATAGATAATGTTACGAGCTGACGATAGCACCCCGAAGACCTGTTCGTTAAATTCACATTCGAGATTTTTGTGATTTTTTCGATCGTACACCTGTCGGAGCCACTTCGAACAAGCCGTGAGTTGTCAGATTGCAGAAAAATGCACACGAGGGATTTTGTGAAAGTACGAAGTCGCATTTATTCTACCTTTTCCATATTGCGCATAGTGTCGCTGAATTTTCGCTGCTTGCTTAATTCCGCTAACATGGGATGCCACATAAGTGTAAAAACATGGCTTTGTGAAAACTGAACTGGCTGAATTATCGTGATGAAAAATAAGCCATCAGACGAATTTAGGGCCAATCAAATCTTTAACTGTTAAGAGCCACTGAGCCAGGCATGACGATTGTGGAGGTCTTAACCAAGTATGTAGCTCTACCACCGGATTGAATCTACTTGACTAGGAGTGTGTCAGTTATCAGAGGCCAGTGAAAGTGACAGGCCCAGGGTAAAATGGTGTTAGAAAGTGGTCTGTAATGGAGCCTGAATGCTGGCCGATTGGTTAGCAAGGGTAACAGGATTGTTTTGGCTTCTTCCGCCCGCTCATTCGTTGATTCGTTCGCTCGCTCACTTACCCAATCGCTCATTTAGTCAACCACTCACTTAGACATTCATTCATTCACTCGGTCATTCACTCAATCACTCACTCATACATACACGCACACACACTTTCACTCACTCACTCACTCTAGTCTATCTATCTATCTATCTATTCATCCATCCATCCATCCATCCATCCATCCATCCATCCATCCATCCATCCATCCATCCATCCATCCATCTATCTATCATGTAAGACAGGCCAACAAAAGCGACAAGTTACTGCTAAATTTAACTTACAATTTCCGTAATGGCGTAACAGGGGAATGAGACAGGGTGGGGGGAGGGGGGAGGGGAGACAATCGACGACAGAGCAAAACAGAGTGAAAAAGGCAGAGAGAAAAAAAAACGCATTTAATGGGAAGATCACGTGATACGGGTTCCAATTTCTAACATTACATCACGAATTGGGGCGGGGAGGGGGGGGGGGTGCGGAAGCCCACTTTATTTCCTGGACGGGGCCAAAGATGCGGGAGAGAAAATGAGACACGTTTTAGTAGTTAATATCGCTCGGTGAAACGTGAGCAGCAAAGTCTAACCATACTATAATGGAGCTACGCACAGTGAATACGCTAGCAACTAAAACTTTGTGACTATGTGACCAAAAAATTTGAAACTTTATGCACTGAGTCAATTTTTGACGATACATTACGTGGCCATATCCATACTGTATTAAATTCAGCCTTACTACAGTTTTTTATTTACAAATCAGCTCTATCCTCTGAGTTAAACAGGCACCAAAATCCAACTTTATCCTCTGAGTTAAAACAGGCCCCGAATATCTACTTTATCCTCTCACTTAAACAGGCCCTGAAATTCAATTTTATCCTCCTCGAGTCAAACGGGCCAACTAGTACTGATAAGGATGAAAGTTCAGAACCCACGATACCAGGTTGTCCACAATATCTCCCCCAAAGATCTTCCTCCCCAAATCCTTCCTGTCCTGACTAATTACGTATCGATCTCCGTTGTTGTGTATAATTTCATCATCCTCTCTCCAGTGGGACGTGAGCTGGCACGCACTGCCTATTCAACTGGTTCCGGAGTCAATCGGTCGGGCAAAATCAAACAGTTTTAAGATGAGAGTGTTGATCGCCCGTTTTGTTCTGTCCCTGGTGCGCTGTGACCGTGGGAACTTGAACTTATCAAAGTTAGTTTCAGTTTCAGCACAGGTGTCATTCTTAAAGTGCGAATGCTCGATTTTGGCAAATTTTGACACTCACTCCCCCTGTCCCACTCTTCTCCCACGTACGCTGTTCTTACGCTTGGTTTCAACCATCCACCCTCTGGTATGAGCACATGGCCATTAGAATGGTGCATGTCCATGAAACGGCTCTGAGTTTTTAAAACTTTTATATGATATTTTGTATGGGCTATTTTTTGATTTCTTTCATTGGATACATAGCCTATATATTCCATTTTTATATAATCTTAATCAGTTTGTCACCTCTTTCCCTCACCCATCCATCCGTCCACCCACCCACCCATTCATCCCCAAGCATCCATCCATCCACCCACCCATCCATCCATCCATCCACTCACCCACCACCCATCCATCCGTCCATTCATCCATCCATCCACCCACCTGTCCGTCCGTCCGTTCGTCCATCCATCCACCTATCACAGTTCATCTTCCCATCAGTTAGAGTGACATTCACCCAAAGACAACTCTGATTAGCGCAGTGCACATCTCAGTTCAACTCACACTCTCCCATCCCATCCCATCCCCTCCCACATGCCTCCTGGATACATCCATTTAACCACTTCATCAATCAAGGTATCATTCAGTCATCCATTCCACACAAATACCACCCTCCTAATTACTCTCACTCATCCATCCCCCTCTCTTTGCTGTCTCCCCTCCCTCGATAGCACTAAATCTGTCGATATAAAGACTTGCAGCTCATTTCCTCTGAGGGTCCCTTTAGATCTTACCACGCATGCATTCACTTTTCATCAGTACTTCATCCCCCTCCCCACCCACTTTCACCTCCCACCCCCACCCACCCCTGTGGCTCTTCGGACGGGACAGGCCTGGCCCTGGATATATATATATGTATTATAAAGACAGAGCTCCACAATCCATATTACCCTCGATAGAGTTTCTGAATCTCAAAGGGGATCAGAGGGAGTGTTTCATATTTTTTATTTTTTTTAATGGCCAGGGAGCGGCAGGGAGGGTTAAAAGAAGGGGGGGGGGATCAATTCTTGGGTCTCCTTACAACGTTTACAAGGAATGAAATTATCCCCCCCCCCCCTTCTTTTAACCCTCCCTGCCGCTCCCTGGCCATTAAAAAAAATAAAAAATATGAAACACTCCCTCTGATCCCCTTTGAGATTCAGAAACTCTATCGAGGGTAATATGGATTGTGGAGCCCCCCCCCCCCCCCTTCCCTCCGGTTGGTGCCATTTTCCATCATTTAATCTGTAGAAAATGCATGGTAATACACACACATGCGGGCAATTGACATTTACAATTGGGCTGGAAATGAAATTTGGGAGGTGGGGGTGCGGGGGTGACTTGATGTGTGCGATTGATAAGACAAGGGATATTGCTAAAGGAAAAGGGAAGGGTTGAGAATCGCTGCTCCAAGTGAGTGACCAGTGGCAATTAAGGTCCGTGTCCCCCAGGAACTGAAGGAAATCCTCTTAACTGACCGCGTTGCTGACCTCACAAATCGGCAATAACTTTGAGTGAGCAGTTTTTATCTTCGCCAGATTTTCTCACTGAACGATTTCAGACCTCCTTAACTTTCCCTTAGGACAATAAACAATATTTATTTTAATTTACTAGATAAAGTTCCCGGCATTATCCGGGATAAACCTGTGAACCCTCTGTTCTATCTCTCTCTCTTTTGGGTCTACAAAGCTTCCCATATTCTACAGTCTTACCAGAGAGTATACATCTATACTCTCTGGTCTTACTGCAGATTCCATGCGCTCCAGAGCACTACGCACTCATTTCTGTTAGGGAAATTGCCCGCACCGAACTGAACACGTAGTAATACACCGTTTCCGGTGCAGTGAGCTTCCTGCAGGGAGTCAAAACAAAGATCATTATATTTTACATGTTTACAACTTTTTTTTAAAAAAGTACCTGAAACTTGAATCAACACAATCGGTCGATATGAAAGCGATTGGACTGGATTAGTTGACACTTAGGAAACTTAACTTTATAATTCTTGAAACTGTCGTTTAGGCTATAGCGTCGAGCAAAGAAAGGGCCAAAATTACACCACAATGAATTACTCCCGCCACTATTTTTTTTTTTATAATAAGATTACGATACGAAACGTGTTTGTGTGTGTGTGCGGTTTTGGGGGTGGGGACTGGGGGGTGAGGACTCATGAGAGAAAAAAAAAAGCAAAAACAGTGGAAGTTTTTATTGCCAGAAAATAATGCAACTTCGGCTAGTGGCGTGGTGAGTCGGGTAAAGTCTCTTTTGAGCTTAGTCTCTCTCTCGGCTAGCTGACTCAGGACAGTTTCCGCGCGCCCGAAGTAGTGAAACAAATGTGTTTCAGTCCCGCCACTGCGCGAAGTCAGGTCCAACTCACATTAACCCTTTGACTACCGAGGCCGTGAATGCTGGCTTTTCTGAGGTCCTGCTTATCTCTAGATCTGGTTATCCCTAAGTAGTTCAAATAGTACATTGTGAAGTTGAATTGTATTTCAAAGTTACTGACGCAGAACCAAAATCTAAAACTGATCGGGGATAATAAAGAACTCACAATAACTCTTGCGTCCGTACCGAAAGGGTTAACAGCGAGACAGAACAGACTTGGTGCGCTACTATTCATAAGGAATGGAAATCCCTCGGTGATTTTTCCTTTGGTCATAATAAGAGAACAGAGGAGATTATTCGTGATTACATAATTTTCAAGACAATGTGAAATACGAACTCGTTCTACTGGAACAGCCTTTTCTCAAATGGAATTTATATGTCAATACATTATTACACAAATTTGCCAGTATTCAGACCGCTCTAACCAGTTCTGTTGGACCCAAATTTTCCGGCAAATCTGCCCAGTTTGAGCTAATCTAACGATGGTCGATTGGATGTCAATTAAAACTCATTTTCTCTCTCTTTCTCTCTCTCTCTCTGTCTCTCTCTCTCTCTCTCTCTCTGTCTCTCTCTCTCTCTGTGTGTACGTGTGTGGGTGTGTCTGTCTCTCTCTCCGTCTCTCTCTCTCTCTCTTTTTCCAACTTTAGACACCCCCATCGGCTGGGGTTTGACCAACCAGAAAAAAACACAGGACCCCCTTCCCCCGCCCCTTCTCCCCCGTTATATCCCCATCCTCTTCCATTCAATGACTATTGATTGCGTGATTGGCCGTGTGTTGCCTTTCGGGCTGACTAAACCTCTCATCAGACAGCCCCGTCCACTTCAAGTAATTGCATGTTTGCCAAAAGTCTGACCACTTCCGACGATCGGCTACGTGCTCAAGGTCTGGTGACTGAGATGGTTCTGGTGATCTAAGCAGATTTGTCGAAAAACCGTTTCGGCATTGTTTGGCCACTGTAGTCTGGCCGAAATTTTTGCCCATTCTGGATGTCTTCAGTATTTATGTTGAATTGTTTTGCGCAATTGAATAGTCCAAGTAGATCTGTCGGCACTCTTACATGATTGTGCTACTTGTGTACTTCAGCTGAAACGTTTGCAGCTCTGACCCATGCTTGCTGAAACTCTCGCTATAATGTGTGATCCTAGCATCTTAGATGAAAGTCTAGTGACACTCTACATGGCCCCAGTAATCTGACTGAAAATCTTGGGATTCCGTCTGTGCTCCAACTGATTTCAGATGAAATTCTTGTGGCATAATATATGGCTGGTCTCAGTAATTAAGACATACCATTTGGCCAGGTAGGTTTGGGTCTTTTATAGCACTGAATAAGACTCGAGAAGCTTGGCTGAAATTCCCCCACTGCATCCAGGTATTCCAGATGAAAACGTTGTGGCACTGCTTGAGTAGAGTAGATTTTCCGAAACTTTTACGACACGGCTTGGTCGAGGCACATTGCAGGAATTCATGCGGCAATATGTACAAATTTGTATTTCCTATTCTGGCCAATCCTGGTGGACACACATTTTCCTGAAAATCCACCCAACTTGAGCTAATCTAACGATGGTTGAATGGGTGTGAGTTAAGAGTCATTAGAACATGTACCAGTTTTCAAACGCTGATAGCCCTGTAACTTCCAGTACATACAAATTTGCTGAAACGGCCAGCCTAGGGTCTTTTGAATTTAAAAGAAATAAAAGCAATTGTTATAAACACAGACACCTGGGCAATGTGTCCACTCACACAGAATTTTGCAGTTGTACTTTCTCCCGGAACGAATTTGCTTTATAGTGTAAAACATCAGTGTTTATATTCCCGCATCCGTTAATTATCTAACACAGCAAGGGGGTTTCACTTAGACCCCAAACAGCCAAAAATCTCACTGAACAAGTGTGTAAATTCACACATGGCTGCAACGAGCCCCAAATCTAATTCAACAGTAAACAGTTTACAGCCAGCTAAAAATCGAACAGTCGCCCACATTTTGACAAATTAATCCCCAGAAAAACTGATTTCGTTCCACTTGACTGGAAAATAATTCGATTTCCACGATTTCGTCCCCTTTCACCAAACACGCCAAATTTTGTCAATGCTATTATCGCGAATCCGTTGAGTCGTGCTGTCTGATTCGATACCATGGTACAGTTATGTTCATTTAATTATTCTTGCAATCTCTTTTATAACTCTTAGCAACATCGATACAGCAGTGTTGGGAAATGACTTAAAATGTTGGAAGTTCTTTATGAGAACTGTTGCTGAGGAAGAATACTGTATTGTTGTCGTGATTGTGGTCGTTGCTGCTGCTGCTGTCGTGCTCTTCTTCTTGTTTTCCTCCTCTTCTTCGTCTTCCGAGCCTCCAAAAAAGGACTGTTTTTCTGACCTGGTCTTTCTGACCTGGTCAAGCTTAGTTCCATTTCCTCCATGTTGTTGTTATTTCTTCTCGCTTTCCTATTCTTCTTCGTCTTCTGGGCCCTCAAAAGGGTCGTTTCCCGCGGGCTTTCTGGACTGACTTTCCCTCATTTCTCCTCAGTGAACGCCGCAGTACACGGGACGTCGTGCCGACGCGCCGTTTGCAAAATTGATGTTCAAACTCAAAGCCATCCCGCGACAGGAAGTAAATATCATTGTGAGTGGATCTGACGAAATGGGGCTTTAGGCGAAATTTTCATACCTCTTTAAAAAATTGAAAATAGAATATTTCTGTGACGCTCAAGCAAATTATTATATAAGAACGCGGGAAAACGGCTCACCTTTCATTTTACCAGCAAATCTCATTTTCCTTAGAAGTGGTAAGAAACTCCTCGGGTACAGGCGAGGCAGATGACGATCTTCAGAGGAGTAGTGGATTCTTTCATTAGATGTTTCGGCCTTTAACTTCCTGACATCTTCTAGAGCCCCCGGCCATACCGAGTTCCTGACATCTTCTAGAGCCCCCGGCCATACCGAGTTCCTGACATCTTCTAGAGCCCCCGGCCATACCGAGTTCCTGACATCTTCTAGAGCCCCGGCCACAAAAAATGTTCTTGACTCTCGATGTTCGTCACCCACTTTTTGTTTTTTTTTTCGTCCCCAGGCTCTTCTTTGGATTTGAACCCGTAACCGCTTAGTTTCTGTTTTTCTGTGCAGTTGTCTTGTCCATTTTGACCAAACTACCACTGTTTATATGGTCTCATTTTAGGCTATATGAATTAAAATAGTTCCCCCTTTGGAGGGGTTTTCTCAGGAATTTGGGCTTTCACTTCAAAACCCGATTTTGTCAGACCCGCTCTCAATTAGTGAAACTCTGGTGTCTACCCTGCTACAAACTCGTATGTTCCTCTCAATTTGTTCTGCTTCTGTAAGACTGGTAGTGCGCTGTGCCAACTTAGTTTTTGCGTTGGTTTGAGTCACTCAGATGCCAATTTCCCTTTCAATCACGTAGCGAGACGCACTGCACTTTGTATCAATCTCACAACTAAGCGAAGTCCCCCGTATAACATGATCCACAAAATGAGACAAAACAGACTTGACACAGAGTGCTGTGGGTCTGAATTCTGTTCTAAATATATCGAATCATTTCCTTCTTGCATCGCTGGGCTTTACGGGCTGCAGCCCACGGGCCTCCGCCAAATGAGAGCCTCAAATTATAAATATGAAACTTTTATTTTAATTTTTATTGCAGGTCGTTCTCTTTAAAACAAACAGTATTCTTTTCATGAAAAGTTGGTATGGTATTTTACATAATTTTAAAGAACACGTTTTGGTATTTATAAAATGTTTTATTCATCATTTAATATATGGTGTTGTAGAAGTTGAATAAACTGATCTCAAGAATCCCAAATTTGTGTTTTTATTAATTATTACTGGGGGCCTCACTGGGGTGTCTGTAGCCCAGGAGCCTGCAAAATAGCAGCACGGCCCTGTTTTCTTGAACATACTATTATGAAAAAGGAGTCCAATAACCAAACATGACAATACTGAAAGACACAGGATAATAAGTGGAAATTCCAGCCACCTAAAGGTAAAAATACCACCTTCCTGATCCTTCTCACTTCCTTCAATCCAGTAATCATTTTTGTGCACTGCCACACCCCCTCCTCGGGCTCCTTTCCTTCTTATTCAGATCCTATTGTAAATCCTACCTCCTCCTTTTAATCTTTATTTTCCCCCCTCATTTCTCTCCCTCCCTCCTCCTCCCCCTCTCTCCCTCTTATTCAGATCCTATTATAAATCCGACCTCCTCCTTTATATTTTCCCCTCATTCCCCCCCCCCCCAAATCTCCCTCTCTTTCTTATTCAGATCCTATTATATTTCCTCTTTTTAATCTTTTTTTCCCCCTCATTTTTCTTCCTCCCTCCCTCCCTCCCTCTCTCTTTCTCTGTCCCCCCCCCTTTCTTTTATTCACATCTTCCACTATTCTGAAGACCACTAAAATGCCCTAGCTTTCTTTCTGGTTCCTTTTACTAACATCTTAACATCTATTAATTAGGTTGTATTGCGCTCAAATCCACAAAAAATGATGTGCTCTAGGTCGATAAACTAAAATTAGAAACAGGATTAATAGGATCATATTATTCATCATGCTCCCACTTGCACACATTAACAAAACTTAATCTACTCTCTATGCGATGCATCAACATAAAAAGTTCATGTGTCAAACAAAACACACAACTTTACGACATGAAAGGTTTTTTCAAGAGAGCGGGGACACATTTAGATCAACAGCTTGGATCAAAGAACAAAATCTGCGATATGAAGCAAATGGTGATATCTGGGTCCACTAACATTTACCAATTCTGTTTTATACACGGCAAACTCCCATTTTTCAGAGATACGGCGTAATGTGCATGGGTAATCTTGACCCACTAAACCAGTAGTGTTTCTCAAGGTGTGGCAAATATTTTGGGGTGTGGGGCGTGGCAAATATTTTGGCGGGGCGTGGGTCTTCAGAATGGAGCGTATGTAGGGACGTGCCACAGAAATCTTAAATTTCAAAGTGTATTTTAATTTAAACTGTATAGATAAACTGTTGTTTGTTTGTGTCGTGTTGGTGGTTTCCTTGTTTAGCCCCGATTAAAACATCGAACTTTAATGGCCATGCCCAACTTTGCCAGTTTGTATATACTGTATTTCCAATGTTGTTCGCTCGTGGGGGGGGGGGGGGGGGGGGTTGTGTTTTGTTTTGTTTTTTTGGTATACTTCTTTAATCCCATAAATTTGCCTTTGTGTCATTGCAGCTCAATTACAACTGGAGCAGGCACGTCGTCGCCACAGTGTTTTTGGGGGGTGGGGGGGGGGGGGAGTGGTAGGGATGAATTTTATTTGATTTTGCCCGGGCAGCGACCTGTTCCCCCGACCTGCTGTTTTCGATTTCCAACTGCCAAGGTATCTTTAACGCGCGCAACGTGCACACGGGCCCCTCGAGTTCTTCGTCCTTATCCGAGAAGACTAGGTGCTCGATCTATAGGATCAGGGACAGGAAAATATGAGAAAAATTCCAAAATTCCAACATGCCTGCACCGGCCAGGATTTGAACCCGGTACCTTCGGCATGAGAAGCGAGCACCTTGCCTCTAGACCACGGTGTCCCCTGCCTCTAGACCACAGTTGCTGTTGTTGTTGTTGTTGTTTTGGGGGAGGGGGGGGGTAATTGAAGTGGGATTGGGACGAAAAAGGTTGAGGAATCTTGCTCTAGACAAAAATTTGCAATAACAAGCACAATTATATAAGAAAGGCAAATGCATTTAGCTATACTCTTTAGGGCTACAGGGCGAGACGAAGGTTTACGTTTCTGCAGCACCGGCTACTGACTAGACCGACAAAAGCACCGACTTCTCAAACATTTTTACCTTGTTCAGCATTCCAATAATTTAAATAGTCTGATCGTCAATTTTTTTATTTTTTTTTGTTGTTGATTTTTTCGCAACAACTTCTGGGTTCGTGTAACGCAGTGGTTCTCAACCTTTTTCAGGCAATCACCCCCCTCAGGCCCCAAATGTTCTCTCATGGCCCTATCGCCCCCTCAGGCCCCAAATGTTCTCTCATGGCCCTATCGCCCCCTCAGGCCCCAAATGTTCTCTCATGGCCCTATCGCCTCCTCAGGCCCCAAATGTTCTCTCATGGCCCTATCGCCCCCTCAGGCCCCAAATGTTCTCTCATGGCCCTATCGCCTCCCCAGGCCCCAAATGTTTTCTCATGGCCCTATCGCCGCCCTCAGGCCCCAAATGTTCTCTCATGGCCCTATCGCCCCCTCAGGCCCCAAATGTTCTCTCATGGCCCTATCGCCCCCTAAGGCCCCAAATGTTCTCTCATGGCCCCCCTTTCTCACCCCCCATCCCCTCCAAAATCTCTAGTCAAGCCCCTCAGATACATTTCACAAGAATACCGACTACATACAAATTACATTGCTAAGTTTTTCAAAGCTTTATTCATGACAGAAGAGTCCAATAAACAAATATGACACGTTACAGAAAGACAAAGGATGGTGAAGTGTGATAAATCACTAACCCATAGGTGATTACGCTCGTCAATATCAAACTTGTGTTTTTATCTCTCGAACAAGTGGAAATTCCAGCCACTTAAAGATTAAAAATACCAACTTCCTGGTCCTTCTCATTTCCTTGTTGATGCCTGATTGATTAATTATTCATAATCAGACAAAGAGCAGTTTTTATCAGGTGTACTGAAAACGATGGGCCTTTTTCATTCATAAAGTTCAAAAAGTCAAGTGCGCGTGTCACTAAACAGTTCAGTGGCTGTCCTGTATTTGCTTGCAAATCGTCTTCCATTAATGTTTCCCCCCCCCCCTCCTCCTCCTCATCCCAAATCGCCCCTTCCATCGTTTTTGCCCCCTTCGTCGCCTTTTTTCTTTGTTTTCGCCCCCCTCCCCCCCCCCCCTTCCTCTTCTCCCCCCCCCCCCCGGAAATCAAAATCGCCGACCTTGGGGCGACATTCCCCACGTTGCAAACCACTGGCGTAACGAATGCACTTGACTAGAGCGTGACATTCCGATTGTGTGGATCCCCCCTGCTGCTTTGATACTTCCTCTTTAATATCAATAATAACACCTTTGTTAGCTAAGCCTACGAGCACATTTTGATCGACTGACTGGTACTACAGTCCAATCAGTTGGCCGGCTCGCCAGGCCTCTTTAAAACTCAATGTCCCGACCTAGCCTAACGCCAACCAGCCCATTTTGATCATAACAAGCCATACGCAGTCATAACAATTTTTGTTTCAATGAGGCCTCGTGCCCAGGGTTGCCAACCCAGATTTTTAAATGTCGCCAGGCTCATCCCTAAAACTAGTTAAAATGTCGCTAAAACTCCCATGGAAAGTCGCTAGTTATTGCTAGTCGCTTGTATACAACCGCCCCCCCCCCCCCCAAAATCAGTAGTATTTTGATGCAAATACATAAGCCGGCTGATGACCAATTGAAATGCATTATACAAAATAATTATACTAAGCATTTTTTTTTTTTTAACTTTAACGTACTGGCAACAATCAACTTAGTGAAACTTTGTCGTAAGCCAGGTTTTTAAGCCTGACCCGTTTTGTTTAATAAATAAATGAAATTTTATTAATTAATCCTTGTTGCTATTTACAGTTTCTGTGTCCTTGTTGTTATGATTACACTGGTCAATAAGTTCATTTCAGATGCAGACAAATTTTCAAAATTTGTTGACCAGTGTTATATATTATTATTATGGCTCGACATGAAAAAAGTCCAAAAGTATCCAGGTTTGGTGCTAAATTTCAGTGAAACTCTCCAGATTTGACATGTCGCAAATCGCTCCAAAATGTGGCTAGAAAATTTCAAAAAGCTCCAGATCTAGCTATAAAGTCGTTAAGTTGGCAATCCTGCTCGTGCCACCAATCAAACAAGTTGGAACTCGCTGAAGCTCAATGTCGTGACGACACCAAGGTCAGCCCGTGCGCGCCATCGCCACCGCTTATGGCCCTGTCCCAGTGAGGTTTAGGAAGAATTGCGAATGATATGCGGATAAAATTTGTGGTTATTCGCAAAACATTCGCCATATTCGTGAAATATGCTGAAATCATTCGGGCAACATCCTCACACGTTCGCAATCATCCGCACAGGGCCGTCTTTCCGCTCCCAGGATTTTTTAACAGCTCAAAATTTTGGTTGCGGATCAATTCCGTAACACATTCGCAAAGCGAACGTAAAATATTCGCAGTACACTCTCAAAACATTCGTTGTGCACCCGGTCATATTCGGTATGTTCCCGCCACTTTCCGCAACTGGTCATGCATTGCGGATAAGTAGCGAATTGGGAGAGAATGTATATGGGATATGTAGCGTGCATATTACGTGTATAGGACGAACTGTAAGAAAGAGTAGCGAATGCATACAGAATGGCTACGAATAAAACGTATATATAACGTGTGCTTTGCGTTCGACTTGCGATCAAAGTGCGAGAAAGGAGCGAAAGCATTACAAACATAAAACGGACATCAAAAGCATTATAGAAATGTATGAAAATTCTGCATTTCTTCATTTCCAGTCCAGCTGTTGAGAGGTGCACATCTCCCAATGGATCGCCAAAGACGAAATGTGATTATAGCAGCCATCCAAGAACATAACAATCAACTATTCCAAGTGCAGCAGTTGCTCCAGAGAAGAAGAAGGAGAAGAAGAAGAGAAAGAACTGTATGGGTAAGGCCATTGATCGCCAGAAGGCCAGAACTGGGTATCTACAACAGGCTGATGGTGGAGCTGAGGAATGAAGATCCACGTGCCTTCCAAAACTTCATGAGGATGCCCCCAGTCATGTTTGATGAAATTGTGACAAGGCTCACTCCAAGATTGACCAAGCCAAAAATAAATTTCAGACCAAACATAGAGCCTGGTCTCAAGGTGGCAATTACCCTGCGTCACCTTGCCTCTGGTACAAAATACACTGACATGCAGTATGCTTGGAGGGTGCCACACAATACCATCAGCAAAGTTGTCAGAGAAGTATGTGAAGCCTTAGTGGAGGAGTACCTTGATGAGCAGATGACTTGCCCCACCACTGAAGAAGAATGGCGGCAAATAGCTGATGACTGGCTGCAAAGGTGGAACTTCCCTCACACAATTGGTGCCATTGACGGCAAGCATGTGGCTTGCAAAGCTCCACCCAACACAGGATCAGAATACTTCAATTACAAGGGTTTTTTCAGCATCATACTGTTTGGCATGGTCAGTTCCGACTACAAGTTCCTTTGGGCTGACGTATCAGGAAATGGCGCTGCATCAGATGCCCAAATCTACAACCACAGTGACTTGAAGCATGGTCTAGAAAACGACACCATCATGGGTTGGCCACGTCCAGATCCCTTGCCAAATGACATACAAGATGTTCCCTACTTCATTGTGGGTGATGATGCTTTCTCCCTGAGAACATTCCTGATGAAGCCATACAGCGCAAGAAACCTGACAAGGGAAGAGCGAATCTACAATTACAGATTGTCAAGGGCAAGAAGAGTGGTGGAAAATGCCTTTGGTATAATGGTAAATAGGTGCTGGGGTTGGAGTACGAGACCTTGATGCATCCCTTGACAGCATTGTAGGTGTAGAACTTGGAGATGGAGATGCCCACCTGGCTTCAGCATCACCAGCAGCCTTCTGCTTTCTCCTCCCCTGCTTCTGTGACTTCGGACGTGGGCTTGACATGCTCGCTTCAGTGGTTGTGGACAGAATAACGAAAAAACGAGAGCACGTCTCTTGTCGCAACTCAGACGCGGCGCGTGTGCAAAACTTCCGTGGTTTCCGCAACAGGTGCGCAATGTAATCGCTAAACGTACGCGATACTTCCGTAATGTTCGCAATGCGTCCGCAACTTATCCTCAATATATTCGTTATACATCCGTCAATTTCCGGTATGCTTCCTCAATATTTGCAATACATTCGTCTGTTTTTGACAATTTTTTCCCTCATCCGCAATCACATCCGCAATCATACGTTATGTTTCCGATTTTATTCGTCATACATTCTCTATACATTATTCATGTATTCGTAATTCTCACGTAATATTTTGCAGATTTTTACAACTTTCACTACGGATGATTGCGGATGATTCAACTTTCTATCCTCAATTCATTCGCAGTTTTTCCTCTCCTCACTGGGACAGGGCCTTTTGGTTGACAGCTAGGCCGCTAATTATACTACTATACACCTAGGCCAAGGATTGTTTTTAACCTATTTGTTTCCTCGCCCTTTTTCTAAGCTTGAATCACCACATGGGGTAGAGAAAAAAGAAATGTTCCTAACCCTTCCCCACTCACGCTTATTTTCTGTGTGCACACGCCTCTCTCTCTCTCTCTCGCTCTCTCTCTCTCTCTCTCTCTCTCTCTCTCTCTCTCTCTCTCTCTCTCTCTCTCTCTCTCTCTCTCTTACATACATACGCGCCCCTCTGTCTCTTTTTCTTTCTTTCTATGTGAGTGTGTGTGTCTTTCACATACATGCATGCCACTCTTTCTCTTTCTCACTCACGCACACACACACACACACACGCACTCACGCGCGCACACACACACACATAATAATATCTCTCTCTCTCTCTCTCTCTCTCTCTCTCTCTCTCTCTCTCTCTCTCTCTCTCTCTCTCTCTCTCTCTCATATACGGAGGCACACCAATCTCTCTCACAGACACACAGAAATACAAACATGAATGAATAGACAGTAAGAGAGACAAGACGACAGTATACAGAAACATAACATATACACACAGAAAGACGGGGAACGGTTGTTATTATTATTATTATTGTTATTATTATTATTATTATTGTTATATTATTGTTATTGTTGTTGTCGTTGACCTCGTTGTTGTGTTGATGATGATAATGTCAATGATGATGAAGATGTTGTGCGGCTCGCCATTCCCCGAAATTATCATTGCAACCCCAAAGTTGAAAATCTCTGGCCTATGCCGACAGACATGACTGTGTGCGAGACAAACTGACCCACCTGTCGTGTCATCGGGCCAGTACTCTTCCCAGATCTGTACTGTTTCCCCGACCTGTAGCGGCAAGGACTGCAGCACCGAGGCACTGTTGTAGCTGCACACAGCTGAAAAACAAAGCCAAAATATGGAAAGATCAGCGTGACCATTCCTAAGATCAAAACCTTGCAATCATTTAATTAACAAATTAATTAACCGCCTTCTACTGCCCAAACATGGGCTGCCTTTTCAAAATAAACAAATTCTGGAACCTCCAAAACCTATGAATTAGACGCAGGAATGTAGAAACATAAATATTTGCCATGAAGAATTATTTTAATTATGACTTAGAGACACAGAGAGAGAGAGAGAGGCAGAGAGAGAGAAGCGGGGGGGGGGGGGGAGAGAAAGAAAGAGAGAGACAGAAAGAGAGGGGTAGAGAGAGCGAGAAACTACAGTTCATCCGTCCACTTCGAGAGTCGGGTGTGACTGTGAAAACAATCCTGCGGTTGCTCCACGTGTTGAAAGGCCATTGGCTTGGAGTTGGACACTACGTGTGCTTTCCTTCCGCGTTCGTGCTTGTTCTTTCTAACCCACCCCCCCCCCCCCCCAATCCCAAAATCATTTTTATTTTTTGATGAACAAAGTGTAAATAAGACCGGAGAGGCACAGCTTATCATTCTTATTTTCTTTGCGTGCTTTTCTCTCGCTTTCCAGCTTATCATACCCTCCCCTCTTCCTCTCCAAACTTTTATTGCAATGGAAAAAAAAAAATGAACAGACTAAATAGAGACGGGAGGGGGGGGGGCGTTACATTATGGCCCCTATTCCTCTTTCTTTTACATGCTGGCTTTTTGTAACCCTCCATGGGACACACAAACACACATACACACACACACACACACACACACACTCACTCACTCACTCACTCACTCACTCCCATACATAATTATACACACATTCGCACATGAATGCCCCTTCCGTCCCACCCTCTCTCTCTCTCTCTCTCTATCTATCTATCTATCTATCTCCCTATCTCTCTCGGACACGGACATTCCTTAAATAAACAGACGTGTAGTAAATATGAGCCGAAAGGTTACACAATCATGTACGCGTATTATGGTCCACATCCAGAGTGTTACAATAAAAACACCGTGTGAGCCCAAAACAAAGTTTTATAGAGACGCAAGAAAGATACATTTTGCTGAATTCTTCCTTCAATATGCATATTCTGATGACTGAAGTCCGTACGAAATCTTAACCCAGATTGAAAGACAGACCACATTTCATTCTATAATATGATAATAGAGGTGAATGTGACCCAGACTGCAGGGATGTCCGTGCAAAACGGAAATATCTTACACAAGTTATCGCAACATATTATCTGTGGTGGAAAATGATGTCAACCCCTGAACTTGGCCGAGCAGAATGCTATTCACGCATGTGCGATTTGCCTCTGCCCAATGACATCCTCTCCTTTGAGCATACAAAACCAAACAGCAACCTGTTTGACTTGACAGTTCTTGCTATCTTGCGGATGAAAGGGTTATTTTAAAAATCCCTTTCATTGGAGTTCAAGATGCGATAAACCTGGCTGTGGACAGACATTGAAGAAACTGATATTTCAACCTAGATGGGCGGATCTTTCTCAAGCCCGGTTTTCTGCGGATCCACAAAACTCTGACAGACTTCAGTTTGAGTTTGAGTTTACGGCGCATCGGCACGATAACGGCCACCTTGCGCTAATCACGGTCTATTTGGGTACTTTACTTGTGTTTCTTATTCAAGGCTTCTAAATTTCACAAATAGAATACAAAAGTTCTGCATAAATTTTTATCACAAATGGTAAACTTCTCAAAAGTTGTTTTGTTTGGATCTGAAAAGAGTTTTGTAAATGAGTATAAACGTTTTTTAATCGAGTTGTAGATCTTAGCTTCTCTCAGAGAGGACAGGACGCACTGTGGGTTCATGTTAGCTAAAACACCGTACTTCTTTCACAGATCCCCCCGGCATAGTGCTTTCTTCGGAATCACATAGTAATGTTGGCGTATTTATATCTCTGAGTGTGTCATATACGCGTGTAATATACGTGCATGTGCTAGAGATGTGATTGTATTGATGTGAAGTCTGTGAGACTGCCTCTGCGGTGATACGGACTATAAACCCATCTTTATTATTATTATTATTATGCCTGAAATCTACACAATCAATCAAAATAATGATTTATTAATAGTTGGCAACTGCATGCCACTGGTTGGTGAATACGGTCCTTTTTTCCGTCACACGGTTGTATGATTCCTCCTGTTGTGTGTTTCTCTTCCTCTTTCGTGCTTGCACTTTCTTAAGTAAATAGTTTGCGTCTGATGTTGAGTTTGGTGGAATCACGTCGACACGATAACGGTCACATTGTGCTAAGAAAGAAAACAACAACAAGAAAACAAGACGATAGACAGAATGTAACAGAATGATAGGACAGAAGGACCACCCTACCAGAAGCGACCACCAACCACCAACCACCTAAAGTGAATAAAATACACCGTGAATGTAAATACATGTACTTTATATACAGCATATGATTTGGGTCGGGGGGGGGGGGGTATTGCGGCCACACAAAAGTGACCGTGCAATCCCCACAGACGAGCGTTTCCTCCCTGTCATAGTCCAGCCATGCTCCATCACCTGCTCTTTGAGCCCACGGAAGACTGTTTTAAAGCCGCCCATGGAGAATTAAAGCGGACGAAGGGGACGAGATCTACACCAGGAAGGAGGATGAGAGGGGGAAGGAGAAATATATTATTAAAAGTGTCAGAAAAATAGCAAAGAAGGCGATGATAACGCTCGCAGTCATAATCAGGTACGTGACTTTACAGATCCTCATCCGTTTTTCCTGAAGCCTTCCCTGTCCCCGTTACTAACGCCACCAATTACCAACGCAACACTGTCCCAGCAACCCAAACCCCTTTGGTTAATTGCCCAAGGCCAGGTGTGCTTTGCGTCAGTTTTGACCTAGTGCGGGAAGTCTCTCTTTCCAGCAGCCGACCCGAGACAGTTTTGACGCGATCGAACTAGTGTGTCAGTCTCGCTGGTGCATGAAGTCATACTTAACTCATTGATTACTGGCACTGTGAAAATTACATTTTCTCAAATCCAGTTCATACTGAGATCCACACGTATTTCAATTATTTTCAATGGCAAATGTGAGTCTAAATTAGGATGTTAATCTGTAAAGACTAGTCATGGAAAACCAAAACCTGAAACTGACAGAGCAGGAAAGAGTTAACAGTAATGCTGTTTCAGTATTGAAAGGGTTAACTGCAAAGTCCAGATCACTCAACCCCAAAACCGAGACATAACAGACCTGACTCCGTGGGCCATTAGCATTAGTTATCAAGGCGACTGTTGTTAGGAATTCCTGTCCCTGCAATGCTAAAGCCACGAGTATCAAACTGAGTAGTTTGCAGGGTGGGTGGGAAGAGTGTGGGGATTGGGGGGGGGGGGTGGTGGGGGGGTGGGAAGAGTGTGGGGATGGGGGGGGGGGCGCAGACGAGCTCTGAATGAGAGAGGGAGAGACTAAAGTCTGTAATATTCAGTTACTGTTTATGATACGTCTATATAATTAAACGCATTCAGGGAGAAAATGCAAGGCCAGTCACTCTATTGTCACTGGTCGGAAAAGGCAGTAGTAACTAAGACCACACCACTGCCCCCGTGCTTCCTATTGTTAACGACCACTAACCACACGCCGGACACTCGCTGACAGCTGATCATTAGCCGTCTCGGCCCGGCCCGCGTCATCGATCAAGCAGCTAATTAATTAATGATGGACAGGGACACGTGCGGGCAACTTACTGCACTCTTACTACTGGCGGCCATCCTCACCTTAGGCAAGGGATGTATTACCTGATGCAGTCAATGATACATGATGCTCTCGGCGACGTAAACACTGCTAAGTCAGCAGCCCAACGGAAAAATCTGACGCGTAAGACCGACGTCAAGTTTGTACACAGGAATAACAATGTTCCTACGCAAATGCGCTGGTTACGACAAAGCGCCAATGTCGGCTTGATGCAGGGTTCCCGCCCAGACGGCAATCCTACCAATCGTGCGGAAATCTACGTCGGATTGGTACAGGGTTGCTGGCTGGACGTTGTCTTTTCCTGTCTCCCATTTGCATTGGTGGAGGAAGGCTTTCATCGACCTCTGGTTTTGTCAGATCCAAACTCGTACTATCCTTAAAAAGTCTTCATGAGGTTTAACTGCGCCATGGAGCTAATACCAACGCCAGGCCAGATCGAAGAGGGGGGGGGGCGGTTACTCTAATGGGGGCGGAGTGTGTGCGTGTGTTTGTGTGTTGGGAGGGGGGAGTCTTTGCCAAGAGTTTTGAGTTTGAGTTTGAGTTAGGAGATAGCACGTCGACACGATAACGATCACATTGTGCTATGAAAAAAGCAAGACGATAGACGGAATATAAAAGAACGAAAGGACAAACGGAGACCTTACCAGACGCGTCCACCAACCACCCGCCTTTGCCAAGAGAACATGGCACTCGTCGTGTTGCCCTTCTATGTTCCTTTTCAATATAGCGAGACTGTAATTATTATCAGAGACAGGCTTGGAACCCGACCAGGCCGCTGATGAGTTGATTTAATTCAGCAAAGTGCCTTAAAAGCACTGGGTGAAATTAGAGGGGACCTTAAATTTTGACAGGAGGGATTCAGCCTGGGACCTCTGACACCTTGGTTAGGCGCTCTAACCACTGCACCAGTTGGGGAATGGCGTAAACAATTGACTGTGTGTCCAGGTCTTTGTTTACGGGGGATCACTGCCTTTTGGCATTTGCACCTCCTATACAACTAATTGTCCACAAGCGATTTCTTTATATTATGATTGAGTGTGGAAGAGCGGCAGACATAACTTACAGCCGCTCCCCTATCGCACCATCCCGCGTGCAAACAAAACTTACAAAAACAGAGAACTGCCCCGCTCCGCGCGTCTCAAAGTTTCAAGTGCGCCACTTTGATGCCTCATAAAAGGACCCAAAGTACACATTGAAATTAAACATACATGACTCAGTGTGATCTATGAAGTATTTACAGTACCGACAACAAGTGGAAACACTTGAACACTCTTGTTTGCCATTTCACAAGCGTATAATTTCCAAAATATTCCTTTTGATAAAGAATGTGCAGGCGGGTGGGAAAAAACAATATGTTAAAATAAATAATATATATAAATAAATCTATATTATGAAAAAAAAACACTGGCTGAATCTTCAACAAGACCTACCGCCACTCATGTAGCTGGAATCTGCCTGAGACATTTTACATGTGACTTGTACATATAAATGGTAAATAAATAAATAAATAAATAAATAAATAAATGAGGGCAATGCAGCCTCAAACTATCCCAAATTCCCCATGATAAAAATCATTTCTCTGTCATGAGATACAGCACAAAATAATCTCTGAGCCAAATTGTTCAATCTCGTGCGTTGGCCACGCGCCAGGCAGGCTCCTTAGCCAATCCTAGCCCCGAGGGGGAAAAGGAAAAGTACATCGGACGGATCGTATGGCATGGACGATTTTATATCTCAATGTTCCCCGATAGGATGGTCATTGCAGGCTCTTGAGATTTTATGAGACAGAATGAAAATCACCCACGCTCCGATTTTTTTTTTATTTAGTTTTTTTTTTTTTTTTTTGTAATCTATATTAAAAAAACAGCAAGGAGAAAAAATTCACTGCTGCGAGGAAGAAATGCCCAGACCTGAAAAAATTACATGTGAAAGATAGTTCTTTTTGCTACCATGTCTATTCCTTTGACATGAAAGCGAAGTATCGTAATTTTGTAATAAATGAAAATAGGCCTAAAAATATCGAATAATGCTTTCTCCTCAACACTGATGGCCTCCCTCCTGCCTTTGTTTTGTTTCGAATTTAAATTTCCGGTTGCGTTTCAAAGTTTGAAGGCATGAGTTTCTGTTCCGTCTGCCTTATGCACGGGCCATGCGGGTGTTACTGTACCAGTTGTCAGTTGTTTTCTACCCAGATCTACATATTGCAACCCGTTCTTTGAACGGGCCCTTACACTAGTATAATATATAAATAATAATATAATCTTTTATGTAACGAAATGTTTCAGATACGACCATCCATCAAGGACCCTATAATTTGTCCCAGGTACGCTTTAAAAAAGTGATGGGTCCATGGGTAATTTTCTTTTGTTTGTTTGTTGTTGTTGTTGTGTGTGTTGGGGGGGGGGGTGGGGGAGTTACACACGCTTTTAAATTATGGCAATGAATAAATCAGTTCGGTTTTACTGACTCAGCCCCGCCCCCCCCCTCCCTTTTTTGGTAAAAAAACAAATAAGTTGTAGGATTATAAAATATAAAAAAAGGAATACATACAATAGACAATTTACTTCATGAAACAACCAAAATTAAATACTCCATGCAAAGAGGCACATAAAGTTTTAAAACATCAGGATCTTGCCATGGACATTCACCATTCTAATGGCCCCACGCTCGTACGGTGAGGGGTTTTCCGGGGGGGAGGGGGCGCCAAGCGTATAAAAAGTACACAAGATGGAAGATGGGGTGGAGGGGGGGGGGGGTAAAACTGCCAAAATCGAGCTTACATAACTTTATGGCTGGCCCCAAAAGGATATTTCCTGCAGCTCTTGAGCTTGTATAATGGCCAGGATGAAGTAATCTATTCTCCAGCTTGTTCCCATAATTTGGAGTGGCCTTTGCTAAAGGTACCGACTTCCTAATTCGCTGCGTTGATAACCCCTATAATTTGTTCCAGGGTTAACTGCGCAAGAGGGAGCCAGTGAACGAACGTATGGCTTGCCATTAAATACATGTAATGTTTGGGGTTGTTTGTTGTTGTTTTTTTCATATGACCGGGTCTGATGCTGTTGTTGATGGTGGTGACGATAATGATGCGGTGAATATGTGGTGGTGTCTTGTTTTGCCTCGGTGGGCCTTCCATGCTGTTCCCAGCAGCGTCTCCTGACGAAGTATGCCAAATTGCCCTGTTCTTAGTACATGTATGTATTTGGTTTGTCCTGCGTGTCGTCACTAATGTGGATTAAGAGAGTGTGTATGCGTGGGGTGAGTGTACTTGTGTAGACGGATGTGCAGATGTCCCCGTGTGTGTGTTAGTGATGTTTGTACAAGTAGTTGATAATGATACAGCTGTATCAACCGAATTTCCAGTCTCTAGGCAAACACAGGTTTCGTCTTAAGTTATTATCTTGTTGTTGTTGCTGATGTTGTTGTTTATCCGCTACTACTAGTACTAGTCGTAGTGACTCGCTGTTGGGGTCAAGCTAGACAGGGGAGGCAGATCGGTCTCTCGGCCAACGTTTTTTATTAAAACATGGACCACTGGAAAACAAAATTATCGATCTTTATTTTGTTTTGTGTTTTTTTTTTCTAAAAATTCTTAGACAATACGCGGGGCTGCAGAACTGTCAAAGATTCATTACTCAGTCTGACGGTAAACTGAGTTGAAAATTTCACGTGAATCTGTGCAGAAACGAGATAACCTGCATGACTGACTGCGGCCAGTCTGGAGTTGTTTTCTCTACTGTAAAGCTGCAGAGGGCCTAATTTTAAATTCCATTCTCCTCCACAACCTTCTGTATTCAGATTCTCCACGGTCATTCCTGATCACCGAACTGAGAACCGGGTCTGGTCATATAAAACACGACTTTTAATTTTGTACATTTAATACTTTAGGACTAAAACGGATTTTTTTTTCCCCTTTTGTGGTTCTTTAAATCGTTTCGCCACCGGCAGTAAATCCAAGTTTTTAGTCAAGGCCACAAATCATCTGAAATGGTGTTGGGGGGGGGGGGGGTTGAATTGGTGAACCCTTAGCCTCGCTTTTCTACAGACGCTCGAGGAAAGGTTTAGTAATTGTATATAATGTAAATACATGTATTAAGACACCGCAACACACCTTTCCCTACCCCACAGATACAAATATAATATAGCAAATTAATCTCTCTATAGATACAGATATATAGGTATTAATCTTTTTCGGATCATTCAGATACCAGGGATGAGCAGGGTGTAAGGTGGTTGGTGTGGGGAATGAGATGAGGCTGCAAGGCTGACGAGTTAGCTAGTTTAAAGACTGCAAGATACTCAGTCTCGCCGGTGTTGACTGGTACAACATAAATGGAAAGTGCAATACTTTATGTGCTTTTCTATGTTTCGCCTGCTGTTTGTGGCGAAGACAAAACCTATCAACACAGACATGCAATGACATCGCCCATACTCGCACTGTTGAATGACAGAGCAGAGGACGAAGCGGTTACAAGAGGAAATCGTACGACTCCAAACCTGATAAACCGCCCATGAAAAGCAAAGGACTGTGCATTATCTACAGCCTAGTTCGAAAAACTTATGTCAGCCTGTCGTCACACCGCTCTCCGCTAATGGCCTAAGTCATTTTTTGACACTTTTGTGATGTTAAGAAAAAACTGTTCCCCTGTCAATTGGTGACTTACGCCGTTATGATTCTTTTCGATTATTACATTTTCCTATTGGCGCATTTCTTTTTCAACAGTATTATCTGATAGCCCTCCTGCTCAGGATTGCACTGAACTGTCAGTGGCCTTTTTGCATAAGTCTGACATATGCCATTATCGCAGAGCAGTGACGAGATATTAACCTTTTTCGGGTCGTTCAGATACCAGACACGATCAGGGGTGGGATGGTTACTGTGGGGAATGAGTTGAAGTTGCAAGGCTGACGGGATAGTTGGTGCAAAGACTGCGAGAGACTCAAGTGTTGACGGTGTCGGCTGGTAATTCATAAAAGTACCATGCAGTACTTCATATAGTTTAATGCTCATATCTATGTTTTGCTTTCTGTCTGTGCAAAGTCATTACTGATCAAAACCTATCAACAGAGATAAGCAATGACATCGCCCATAATTCTCGACCTTACGTTTTTGTTTGTTCCAACTCCACTTTTCGCACAATAATTGAGCCATACGACGTTTTACGTTTGCGGCTTTAGTATTATTTTTTCATGGACGGATTATCAAGTTTGGAGTCGTAAAATAATATTAGTACATGTC
>OZ007572.1:37079709-37214709 GCA_963931925.1 Onchidella celtica
CGTGTCCTGCTCCAGTTTGTAACTAGGCTGCTGTGACACTTAGGCAAATTTCCCAAATGGGATGAAAGAAGTATACAAGATACAATTAAACTGTGAGAAAAAACAAAGATCGTACTTATTTTCACAGAAATTATGTGTACAGCCAGTGTCGTTCACTATATATTATCTATATAATAAAGCTACAACAAAACCCCTAATAGTCCTATGGACTCGGAAACTACACAACGCACCGACCTGAAATTTGGCACAAAGAATTATGGGATAGCGAACATTGTTCCTATCGCTATATACAAACAAAACCGTTTGTTATTTCTGAGTTAATCGGTAAATGCGGTTATAATTAAAGACTAAATTCACCGAGAGCGTTTGATACGAAATTTACGATCAATAAGATAGTGATGTATGTTCTAATAATAGCCCACTTCCGCCTACACATGACGTTATCACTTCCTGCGATGTGTTCACTAACAAACAAACTAACCCGTGCGCAAATCACTGCCATTTGAAGGATGCTGACGGGATGCGCAGGATTGTCAACGCGCAAAGGGAGAGCAGTAAAACTTATCTAAAAACAAACAAACAAAAATAAAATAAAGCTAGAGGAACAGGCAAAATGAAGCAGGTCCATAATAATCACCCAGAACTGAAACTAATAAATCGATTATCCCGGGCAGGGCGGGGCAACTCAGCTAGTCTATATTATATATATATATACGAGCTGACTGCGGTGTATGTTCTATTTACCCCAGATGCGGAGTGTACTGAACACGAACACTATACAAACGTTCACAGAAATTATGTGTACATTCAGTTCTTATTATGTCGTTCACTATACGAGCTGACTGCGGTGTATGTTCTATTTACCCAGACGCGAAGTGTACTGAACACTAACACTATACAAACGTTCACAGAAATTATGTGTACATTCAGGTGTCGTTCACTAAACGATCTGACAGCGATGTAATATGTTCTATTTACACCTGACGCGGAGTGTGCTAAACACTAACACTGTACTAACGTTCACAGAAAGTATGTGTACATGCAGTGCCGTTCACTAAACGAGCTGACTGTGATGTATGTTCTATTTACACCTGACGTGGAGTGTGCTAAGCACTAACACTGTACTAACGTTCACAGAAATTATGTGTACATGCAGTGCCGTTCACTAAACGAGCTGACTGTGATGTATGTTCTATTTACACCTGACGCGGAGTGTGCTAAGCAATAACACTGTACTAACGTTCAAGAACGTATGTGTACATGCAGTGCCGTTCACTAAACGAGCTGGCTGTGATGTATGTTCTATTTACACCTGACGCGGAGTGTGCTAAACACTAACACTGTTACTAACGTTCCCAGAAAGCATGCGTGCGTTACAAATTTACCAAATTCTTTTCAAATCTATACAAAACAATTTTTGAGAATTTCACTAATGTAATAATGTTGTAACGGAACTATTCACTTCTACTTGTGAAACGTACAACTGGCGAAGCTCTGAATACCAACAGAGAGTATAGATGTATAGAGAGATCTCACGTCCGCCAAATCGCGAAACTAGGTCGCTGCGGTAAACAAGAAATTGAAGAAATGAAAGAGACCGACTTCACCAAAGATAGTGTGCATATCTGTTTTGTGTGGTTTGTTCATATTTTTGGGCTGGCTGAAACTATTTACAGCCGTTTGTAAGTTCGTACGCCCCGTGGAAATGCACAAACCGGTATTGTTTACCGCAACGACCTACTTTCCGCTCCATGCTAACAATGGTTTCGCCCAGCCTCCCGAATCTCGCAGTGCAATCGACCAATACTGAAACTTCTCAATACATCTATACTCTCTGATACCAAACATAAACAGGGTAGCCAAGAAATACCGTGAACAGGCGCAAAGTGGCCGTTATCGTGCCGACGCGCCGTAAAATCCAAACTCAAACTCAAAGTGCCGTTCACTTAACACGTTGACTGTGTAGTACATTTTATAGATACTGTCGTGATGTTGCTATGTTTATGTGCTTTGTATTATTTTCATCGCTTGTCATGTAGGCCTACTTAACTGTTTGCTTTATCGGTTTGTCTAACTGTCTGCTATCTGTTTGTGTTACAGATCATGCATCTGATCATACTTCAACTTGAATGTTGAATAAAGCCAAGATAAGTGGCTATAAACAATCTTCAGACTTTCTGCATTTCAATTTATTCATATCAGATATCTACAACTGACGCAGAATGTACTAAATGCTAAGACTGTACTGATGTTCACAGAAATTACGCGTGCGTTCACGAAACGAAATGTCGATTGAGATGTTACTGCACAATCTCAGATTCCACCCGCTGTGTACAGTTTCTTCTCTACTTTTTTGAAATGAAGAGGTTACAATTGAAAGGGGTCTCTAAGTGCCAATTGCACTGAGATCCCTTCTAATTCTAAGTTCCACCAAAAAGTGAGGGGTTTAGAATTAGTAGGGATCTACTTGCAAATTTCCACCAAGACCCCTTCAAATTGCTGAGGTAGGGAGGATGCGCTGGGGTTGAGTGATTACAGTGCTCAATGGGCTAGTGACGTACGGTAGGCTGATTAGTAAATAGTCTCAAAGACTTTGTAGGAGACTCTTGTAAGTGTTCACGTCAAGTAACACTGGCTCTATAATCCTTCTCATAATAGAGCTCTTGTGGCGCTTTTTGTGGACCGCCACTAACTTCATATCACGCCATTTACACCCGTGAAATTTGAAATATATCATGGCTTTTTCCACTAAACCAAGATTCGTAACCGTTGTTGGCCTGATTTTCAGAGTGAATAAACTTGACATAATACACTGTAACATGGAGAAAACATGCCATAAGCCAAACTCAGTATTTTTCAGTTTTGACCATCTGCACTCAAACGCTCGAGTAAAGAAATCTTTATCTATCTGAAATGACAGCCACCATCCCCTGTTTCATCAAATTTCTAGATCATCCAAGAGCAACACACATGAAAGGTTACACAAAAAAATACAGAAGATCATACAGGAGGAAGAGGGGTGAGGACGAGCGTATGAAAAGGGTACATGGAGCGGAGGAAAGTAAAAAAACAAAAACTGGCCAAAATCGAGGGTACCTCCTTTAGGGATGGTCCAAACTATACCGAGCTTTTCATACACGCATGAGTTCACAAATGTGCTAATTGGCAAACTATTCGCGCGCACACATACACAAACATCCCATCAGTAGAGTTACACATCAACATTTCCGTATACACCGGCGCAAACAACCACCATAAAAAGCTGACGTCATAATACACACAACAGAGGCGTGGCCCAACTCATTCAGAAACATTTCGTATAAAATTATTTACGTAACGTGATTTATTATAGTTCTCCAGGCTCCGACACGCGCTCCCCGGGGCATCCATGCAAATTGTGCATTCAAGCCTAATACTTATGATTACAAACAACACCTGAAACGCGTGGGAGGGAGGAGGGAAGGGGTACGCCGTTGCATTAGAGTGGCGGGGCACTGAGTCAAGTCTGTTTTGTCTCGGCTTTAGGGTGAGATAAGAGAGGATAAGATAAGATATGATAAGATAAGATAAGAATCCCTTAATTTAATTATCCCGTGAGGGGAATTCTCTTTCACAGGGCATTTAAGTGCAGACACATGGTACACACCTCTAACGCATCACTAACTACATAAAACTATATCATAACTCAATAAACTCAATGACAGGCATACATGAAGTGATATGGTAAAGTACCTTAGCTTAGTGAAATATGGCACACATCTAGCTTTATTAGTGTCTTGTTGTGGCGAATTGAGGAGGGCAAAAACGATCTTCTGTGGGCAATGAAGTTATAAGTACGAGGTTATACGCCAATTTACGAGACTAAAACAAGTCTCATCTCGCCAGTTCGGGCGCGTCAAAGCTGTCTTGTGTCAGCTGGCGGAAACAGAGACTCCGCTCACTGAGCCAAAAAAAGACCCACAACAGCCCTGGCTTTGCGCACCATCAGGCTCAACATGATTTCCCTCTGGAAATAACAAGAATAATTGAGGGAGGTTAGAATTTGAAGGGTGTCTAAGTGCCAGTGACACTTAGATCCTTTGTGAGTCTAATCCCCTTATATACATTGAAGGGGGTTAAAATTACATGGGATCTAAACGCCAGTGGCACTTGAAGCCCTTCTAATTCTAACCCCTCCCCCTCCCCCCCCCCCTCAATTATGTCCTCTCGACGGTGTCAAAGCCAGTCGTGGCGTTGCGACCTTCAGAACCAGTCTCCAGGTAGGTCGTGACTTCCAACTTCCTAGTCCAGGATGTCACAAGGGACATGCGCCGGTGCGGTGTCAGATAACCAACATACAGCCAGCGAGAAGGATTTGGGTAACTCGGAATAAAAAGACATCCTTGACACATGCAAGTTGGATGACGAATCTGCGGAGCTCTTTGTGTGTACATGTATTGTGTATGTGTGTAGAAAGAAAAAATGGAGGGGGGGGGGAGCGCGTGTGCCGGAAAGTCGTCCATTTGTGTGTGTACAAAAATCAATGCGGATGTTAAGATGTTTATCCGAGTAACTTTCTGGTCTGAATCATTATACATGTAGATCACTATGTGTTCTCTGCGTCGGGACATTGATGCTGAACGGGTACACGTCCAATCTGAAAAGTGAAGTCAGTCGGCTCTGACAATCAAGTACACAACGCAAAACATATGGATACATACATGTATGTTCTTGTCCATCTGTGTGTGCCCGCGAAGGTTAAACTCAAAAACCTTTCGACCAATCTGAGTCAAAACTGACAGGTGGTAATTTTTTTTTTTTTCTGGGTCAGCGGGTCTGGCGCTGAAAGGACGTTGTCCAATCCGGTGGCGGCCGTGTGTGTGTGTGTGGGGGGGGGGGGGGGGGTTGGATTCACGTTCTTTTCAGCAGTGCAGCAGCAAATCAAATTATTAATTAAACTCAGAAACCTTTGACCAATCTGAGCCAAAACTGACAGGTGGTAATTTTTTTTTTCTGGGTCCGCGGGTTTGACGCTGAACGGCCGTTGTCCAATCTGGTGGGTGTTGTGCGTGTGTGTGTGTGGGGGGGGGGTGTTGGATTCACGTTCTTTTCAGCAGCGCTGCAGCACATCAAGTCAATCATAACTGAGGTATATAAATTCAAACTTTTCATTAATTTAGGTATCTCGGTTGACTTTGAGAATTTCAAACCCTACAGGTTTATAGCTGCCTTGCATCGTGGATAAAAAATAAGTCTAAAAACTCTGTAGAAACTGCCAGATACACCCGGTTATCCTGCAGGTTCCACAGATCCCTTATCGTTAACGTGTGGAGTTCCAGCCTTGCATGATCAGTAACTCGTAACAAGAGAACGACAATTCTCTTCGTGTCACACGCAAAGGAAAACAAAACAAAAACAAAAAAAGCTTCAATCAAGAAACGTGCAGAGCATAAACAATGTATCACGTTATTTCCAGTGGTTTTGTTCACGGGTACCAACCCATGCATGTGTGTTCAGCTGATGTCTGTCTATTATTTTCCGTCATTAAACATGTCTGTATTACGTTGACGACAGATCACACAATGTGGCTGAGACCTTCCTCTTAACACAGGCACTGTACAGACAGACTGGTGGAGGTTTCACAAAAGAATGGAGCTGACTAAATTTTGCACGTCATTTCACAGAAAAAGCTATTAAAAAACTCATAACTAACAAATACATGTACTAAAACTGGAGATAAGATAAGATAAGATAAGATAAGATAAGATAAATTTTATTCGTCCTAGTACAAGGAAATTTGTTTTGATCATTGAATACATAACAATACAGTTACAGAAGCAGAAAGTATGATACAAAGCGCGCACACACACATATATACACACACACTGATAAATTAACAAAATTAACAAAATTAACAGTGCACACAATATGCTTCCCTAACTAAAACACATTGACCTGACACGCAGGACATAATTCAACTGTGCACAGATTACGATCAAGATGACGACATTATTGTAACATCCTAGTTGATGATGGAATAAACGATTTAAAGTAGCGCTCAGTTTTAGTTTTCTTTGACAACAGCCTTAAACTTCTTACGGATCTTATATATTCCTTGTTCAGATATTATTTGTTGGCAAATTACAGTAAGGACAGGCTTAGATTAGTGAGTTCGGGCCCCACGATAAATAAGCTCGACAATGGTTACACCGCACCTTTCTCGGTTCAGTGGCGAGAAGTCCTCAAAGTCTGAATCGTTGGAATATGGAGGGTGCCAACGAGCCTGTCATGTTTATCAGTTAAAATACAAATGACGTATGGTTAAAGAATTTGCCACTGTTTAAACCTCCCTCAGGAAAATCCGAGAAAACCAAAGAAAACAATCGCTGACAGAATTGATTCCTGTGGCGACAGTGTATGTGTCATAGGCATGTACATGTTTATAGCTTGTTTAAAGACAGTCCCGTGATTCTGAGAGGAGGTGGGGGGGGGGGGGGCTTAAATGAGTAAATTTATAAAAAGAAACCAATTATCTGGACGGTCTGAACGAACGCGCAAAGTGCTGTCGGCACACTTTATTTGGCAGTGCAAAGGTCAGGACTGCAGCTCTCCTCACCCACTCCCTGTATGTGTATAGGCTTTTGACATTTCTCCAATTGCCACATATATAATACAAAAAACACGTTGTTGTTGTTGTTGCTGTTGTTGTTGTTGTTTTACAAGAAATCATTACGCTCTTCCCGCAAGTATTCCACATATACAACATGTACCGATGGTGATCCTTTTGTTAATATAGCATAGAACAACTTGTTGCGTACTTAGGTCCCAGTTTTTAATATTGATCAGAGTATTTTGTATAACGTGATCAAAGCATGGAAAAAAGTCAAAGTCACTGGCAGAGCAAAACAGCTGAGGAAGATCAAAACCGTTCGATACCGCTCAAGACAACAATCGATAAAGAGCCTTCAGCAGAAATGGTGATTGTAAATCAACGGATCAATAAGAATGGTAACCAGCGACTATTCACCATGATTTGTAGGAGTCTCCAAACCTTTGTGGTCGAATGCTGAGTGGAAGATCTTTTAAGGATTTTTGAAGTCACAAGGATCGTCTTTATTTGATCGATTATTTCTTATCTGCTCTTTTAAAATTCATTATTAATACATGTACATTGAATAAGCAGTTACATAATATATGTATTTCTCTTAAAATAATGTATTATTAGCGAAACGCATCACGGCCCGACCGGCTTTTGTTCAATTATTTTTGATTTCAATACTAAAATGTCATATTATTAATTTAATAAACATATAGACTGTGATTTCTGGTGTATAATTAATTATAAGGTGTGTGTGGGGGGGGGGGGGGGGGTCTTTGAACAGCACACCCATGGGAAAATGTCCAATCTGATGCCACAAATTATTCACTAAAGTCGTGGAGTTCCAATGCTTGGCATGTTATTGAAGCCATGCTAGAACGTGCCCCCATCACTGCCAATCGCATTCTGCATCGTCTCGAAACTGCCTGGCTAAACAAGCATTTGCTAATGTCGGTCATGACAGAAGACGCAGCAAAAAATTGATACTATGGACGCTTGAATCAAAATGCGTAACGTTCTACAAGTTATAATAAGGATAACTACTTAGGCTTTGACGCTATAGTGAGGTGACCAGTGTTGAGTGGGGTGCCAATTTTACAACCCACTCCCATTTATGAGAAATAACAATATCGCGTATCTCTCTACGAGAATAATTTTCAAACACCACAGTCAGGACTGGTGTCGTCCGGTATCAGCGATGGGTGCACCATACACTATGTTACAAACGCTCCCACTCCCATTTGTGAGAAATAACAACATCGCCAAACTTTGTGCAAAAATAATTACTCAGACTTTAACACCACAGGGAGGTGACCAAGGTCAGTGATGAGTACCGATATAATCATAATTACAAACACACCCTTATCTCACTAAGGAAACCAAGAACTGTTACTGCAGGCACATGGATATCATGACATCAGCGAGCCGAGCCCTTGTTCGACTGAGCGTCTCAAAGTTCATCTATCCGAAGTGTGGTACTTAGCAAGTTTTTCTACAGAACCGAATCGATCTTTACAATGTTGAGGGACCGATAGTCGTTGTCGACAGTATATTTTCATAAGAATTAAGTTCATAAAGTTATAGGATAGCGATGGCATGCGCAATAAATCGCCGACACAGCGATCCAGCAGCTAGAGCACTCGACCCCGTTGAGACAGGCCACAGGTTCATATCCTATTCGAGACAGGTCCAGCTTTGCTGATTTCGTTTTACTTTTAAGACTCGTCCGTGACCTGGCACAGAATCCTACCAAAAACAAAGCTCTATAAATCGTGAAAATACCCTGAGAAAACAGGTATACGTTATATACATTATATGTTAACTATCTGTCCGCCTAACGCTAATACCACAGTGATACACACACTCCATTCGTTGACCGAAAATCCATCAAGCTTTCATTATTCTCTTATATTGAAATTTAGACTAAATGTTATATTTTTCTGTGTGAGCTCCCACATTTCAATCACTACTCAGGGCTATATCACACTGGTCGTACAAACGCCTGACGATGAGACACGAATGAAGTCGACCACACTGAACCAAATAGAACTTGTCACAATACTGCTCGCAAGCATTTGTGTGTGGATCTGGCAAAATCGGGCTCCAAGTCAAAGACAATATTCCTGAGAAAATCCTTCCATAGAGGGAAACAATTTCTATGGAAATAGAGATTTGCTTATAATATGAAAGATGGGCTATTTTTCTGCATTCGGTTAAAATATTTTGCTTGAAATCGTCTCAGAAATATTTTATTTCGATTTCTCCAGACCCACCCAGATTTTGCTTCAATGGACTCGGTGATTGAGTTCATTCGCGCGTCAACAACACGCTCCTCTGTACGACCAGTTTACCATAGCTCGAAGAGAGCAACGGGAGTGGCCAAAACAATGAAGTACATGTATACCTGATTCCATGTCTGATCTTGTGTCTGAGTTTGGAGAAAGTACGTCGACGTGAGAAAGGTCACACTGTGTTAGGGACAAGACAAGACAAAAGATAGAATGTAACAGAACCACAGGACGCGTGTTTGCCGATTGCAGTGCAGACCAGCAAATTCAGGAGCGGGGAAGCAACACCCCCCCCCCCCAAACACAGGTCATCGGCTAAGGGATTTCTCGTCCTATCGAACACTGCCATCGGTGCTGCAACCTCTGAACTGTGCGCCCTAACCCTAACCCTAAAATGACTCTGAACGTCACCGGAAATCCCTGGGATGTGGGTGTGTTGCTGTCCCACTCCTGAATTTGCTGGCCGGCAAGGCAAACACGCCCACAGGACAGAAGGGGATACTACCAGAAGCGCTCACTAACCATTCGTCTACCCCGTCACAATGACATCTACTTCAAACAAGCGTCTTGCCACCCATATTATTGTTTCAAGTGCCTCGTGACTCTTAGCTGGACTCATCGGACGATGGATTGCATGTGGCGCGGAAGTGACAACGTCTACTCATGTATGAACAACATGCCTGACTCACGCACACAGCCGGTCGTCAATCCTGGGTCAAATTGTTAGTTTACGTCCCGCAAATGCACAGTGTACAACCAGAAAATAACGACAGAGATCACATTTCCATCGCCACCCTCTTATTACTTCCTTTCATTTTTCTCTTCCTTCTCTTTGTTTCTCTATTTTCTCTATCCATTCTGTCAAATCATCCGTGCATAAATTTATTTCAATCTATCCTCTCGCAAAAAAAAATGTATCAATTTTCGGACCGCATTCTCTTCCGTGTCTTCTGCTTTTTCATTTTCTCTTCCCTTCTTCTGTTTTTCTTTCGCGCCTCCTCTTTCTTCGATTGCAATTTCGCATTCTCAAAGCCTGATCAAAATAGAAAAAAAAAAAACTTAATGTTTTTCCTTCTTTTTTATTCTCTCTCTCTATTTTCTGTACTTCTGTCATCTCTCCTTCCATCACCCTGAAAGATTTTGTTCCTTGCTCTCTTCTGAGACAGAGGAAAAAAAAGAAAAAGTGACGTGAAAATGATATTGTGTAGGTTACAGCCCATTCATCTTCGCTGAGTGAAGAATCTGTCTGCCAAGCCGCATAATATCTTACATCGGTGGAGATCGATGGTTGACACAGGGCCAAAACACAGTGGAGTGTGTGAGTTGGGCTTTGGGGGGTGGGCCATGGGGAGGGGGGGTGGGCCATGGGGAGGGGGGCTGGCCCACAATGATAACGTTTCCATGAAGGAAATTGATACGTTGGGGGGGGGGGAGGGGGGGTGAGAAGAAGTTTTAAATCTGACTTCGTTGAGACATGCACAAACAGTCCAAAATCAGCGGACAGTACTGAAAGGAAAGAAACATGACGACGGACATGGCACCAATCGTACAGAGACAAAGTATAGCGGGTCTGGCCAGGGCCGGATTAAAGACAACTGATGCCCTAAACACAGTCCAACTTTGGTCCCTTCAGCCCTTCCGTTGGCAAGACATTGTCCAAACTGACAAAAATTCAATATAAGTCTATATTATTATACATGTATACTAGAGGCATAACTCGAATTGTTGACGCCCAGGGCAAGCAAAAGTAATCATTTATGTAATAATAAAATGCACCATTTTGAAAAGGCCGTTCATTAAATAAAATTCTGGCTGAATATTTACATATTTGGTATTCTCAAAACTGGCTACTCTTAACTCTTTGTAAGAAGGTAGAAGATCTAAATCTGATTTCATTTAAAAATAGATCAAAGGTTCCAGATTAGTGCTAGGAAATTAACGAACAACAGAGTCTAAGTTTACAGAGCCAAAATGTACTGGAGACGTGAGATGAAGGTCTAACTTCACTGAGAAATACATCAGATGTTCTAAAGTAGTGGTAGGAAGTGACCAAGACCGTAGACAGGTGTAACAGAAGGATAGGATCAAAATGAATTCTCAGAGGCCGCTCACGCCCACCTTTCTCCTGGGTTGGGTAGGGGCGGGGTGGGGTGTGAGGAAGGGGAGGCGCTGCATAGATAATACAGAGAAAGGATAAGGAAAGGTGGGACGGGGGGAGGGAATGAGAAACTGATGGCACCGGGAGATCAACAGAGAAAGATGGGGACAGATGGGGCAGGGGAGGAGGATAAACAGAGAAAGACAGAGAAAGATGGCCATCTCCCTGTTTTCTTGATAAATTCCCATTCGCCGACCGATCACAGAAATCTTCAGAAAGACGGCTGGGAAACAGAAGCAAGTTTCAATGACCAAGATGGACGATGGACTGGCATAAAAACGACACAGATAAATACAAAGACAACCACAGCAATAAAAGGATCCCTGAAGACGAATTTCTGACCCAGATTGGGCCCGCCAGTAGGAGCCAATATGGAGTCCCAGCTGGAAGTGGCATCCGTCAATACTTTACACATTTCTGGACTTGCCCATGCTTGGGACCAGTTACTGACAAAACCACTGCGAGTAATCGCTTCACAATGTTTTGGTCATGTTATTGTTGATACCCAGATCTTAACGCGACCACGGATAATGAAAACCACCGATACCAAGGCGTTTATTTTTTAAAGAACATAGCGAGTAGTTGACGAGAGCTGCTGGTAGAGTCTCTTTCTGTCCAGTCATTCTGTTACATTCTGTCTATCGTCTTGTTTCTTCCTAGTACAATGTGACCGTTATCGTGTCGACGTGCTCTCTCCAAATTCAAACTCAAAGAATTATATTATGCAGATATATAGTATATAATATACTTTCAATTCATTTCGTACTTGCACGATGTCCCCTTTTGGCTTTTATAGTTTATCTATTCCTTTTATTATTAGACTGCCTTTCAAGGGCGTCCAGTTCGGTGAACTTTTCCCGAATAGGAACAGCGTGCATACCGCACTATAGTGCAGAATGAAGAATGAAGACTATTTGAGAGAGAGAGAGAGAGAGAGAGAGAGAGAGAGAGAGAGAGAGAGAGAGAGAGAGAGAGAGAGAGAGAGAGAGAGAGAGAGAGAGAGAGAGAGGAGAGAGAGAGGAGGGGGGAGAGAAGGAGGGTGAAGGGCGGAACAAGGTAGCAGATTTCTCGAGGGTAACGCCAGGAGCCTCGGCTAGTTGGTTTTTGGATTTTTCTTAATATAGAGGATCGTGATTTTTCTTAATATAGAGGAACGTAAATTTTTTTTTCCTGGCCATTCCTCCTACTGGACGTTCATTTCCATGTGCCCCGTTCACTTGAGAGATGGGGATCTGCGTATAGACGTGGGGAGAAAGATAAAAACATCTCCACTTTACATCTCCCCGACGGTGACACAAGGTGATTCGAACTGACTGCTATCAGAAATGTCTTTCTGCGTAATGAAACTAAGTGAATTACATGGACATGCCTCCCAAATGTACATGAAGTATAACCTAATTGTGGAGCTGCAATACAATTTTATTATTCGTTTATAACTTAATTAGCAGAGTAACATATTTTCCAAAGTGCATGGGTCCAAAATTACGTAACTTCATTTCCTTATTCGGTAAAACAATGTTCACAAATATGCATGTTTACAAGCAATTAAGTTATTGGACTTTAACAGATGCATCAATTAATATTGTGTACCTCTTTATTGTTTAGTACATTTTTGAACATGTTTTCATTATTTTTTTAAATCACATACATTTAATTTACTGCTCATAGCCGCTGCTGTCTGGGCTGCAAGGCACCTCCATTTTTCATTCACCCTTTAAAAATAATAGTCTGATTCTGGAGAGCAAAGAAACCCCATCTGTAGCAAAACACAGGATGTCTAACCCCTGACTGAAACCAAAATAGCGTCTTGTGAGTCCGGTCAGGGATTAAAACACGGCTTTTCACTGTGCACGTTATCTCCCAAAGAAAGAAGCACTGCCAAATTACGAAACGTTATTATTTTCTTTCTTCATTTTGGTTTCACGGTACATGTCAACGCGTTTACCCTTCTGGTGTCCAAGTGTCCACATTTGGTACAAATCACTCGATGTGCAACATTTTATAGTCTAAAATAATTTCTTTTCTAACTGAAGCGCTGACTGAGTGCTATTTATGTCATGCCTACGTCACAATTAATCAAAACTAAGATAGTATGACGTATGCCATGAGTATAAGTTGTTCTCTTTGCATGATATATATCTAAAATATAAAAAAAATCAATCGTGCCTATACATGTATATATTTATCAAAAACCTAAGACTGAGACCTACTGAGTACAGCGTATACAGTGTTTTCCCGTGCATGATACATCTCTAAAATTTCAGCAGTTTCAAGATACCTTATAATATAATTAACATTTCTGAGTTAATGTGCTTTGCATGCGTAGATAACAGTGCCCTTGCTCGTCTTTATGCAAAACCAACTGGCACTGTTTGTGATGGAGTCCGGGCGGATTTAAGCACGGTATGGACCTAACCATTGCAATTCAACATTCTGATAATTATCTTTGTATTCAAATGACTGCTTAAACTCCCTTTTGCACGTTTCAAAATTTTCACGCTTAGAGATCTTTGTCTGGGCAACTGAGGTTTTAACTCAGTGTAGGTGGCAAGTGTCAATATTTTGGTGGGGCGTGGACTTCAGCATAAAGCACACGGATTTTTCTCAGAAATCTTCACTTCATATTGTATTTTAACTCCGGTTGAAGTAAGAAACAAGTGAATACAATTTAAAATAAAAGTTCTAATTAAAATTTGTTTTGAATGTGTACACACTGACTACATAAATATTTTTTACATCTTTTTGTTACTGTTATACCAACTTTGTCCGATCACGGTGAAACACGTGTACTTTTGGAAACTGAAGTGGAGCGTGGACACAAAAGGCTAAGAAACACTGGATTAACTGCAACTGTACTACAATGCCATACTGGTATGTCACTCTCTAATTTACCGGCAAGCTTACAATGTGTCCTGCTGGGGGAAAGACGCTTAAAAAGAGGAACCACTTTAAATAAGCTTACATCATGGGGGGCCTTTTTAAAAGGGCATAAATACTCATGATAAAAATGGGAGGATTTAGCAAGAGGCTTGCGGAGAGAGAGATCCCCCCGATAAGAGCAGCCACGTCAAACCACACGCCACTGGTTGGGGGCGGGAGGGGGGGGGTGGAAATCGAACGTAATGTTTCGAGGGCTTTGCCCACATATTTCACCATCGCTCTTCCCAGCATGACCTTTGTTCAAAACTTAATGACAGGACGGACACAGACTTAGTTGTTTTTTGTGTGTGTGTATGGGGGAGGGGGGGGGTTGTAGGTTTTTGCGGCATGCGGATGAGGGGCGGAGAGTCTGAATGTCCCTGCCGAGCAAAATAAAATGAATCTACCTCGGGGAAAGTTGAAATGCCTCATTCACTTAAAATAACGTGAATCTCACTGCTCATTGAGAAAGGTCGAAACGACCCAGTAAGTTATGTTAGGCTAAACGGATTTAATATTCTGGGAGTGAAAACAGAGAGTATGTGTGTATAGAGAGGTTTCACTATTGGTCGATTTGCACTGCGAGACACAGCAGGCTCTGCGAAACCACTGTTAGCATGGGGCGGAAAGTAGGTCGCTGCGGTAAACAATATCCGTTTGCGCATTTCCGCAGGGCGTAAGAGCTTACAGACGGCTTTAAGTAGTTTCAACCAGCCCAAAAACTATGAACAAACCACAGAAAAACAGATATGCACACTCGACCTAGTTTCGCGACTTGGCGGAAGTGAGATCTCTCTATAAATACTCTCTGGTGAAAATAAGCCCGGTGGCGGACTGACCCGAGATTTGTTTTTGCATCTGTTTTAACTCAGTGAGCGAGGTCTCTCCTCCTACCAGCTGACCCAATACTGATTTGACGCAATAACCGAACTACGGGGACAAGCTTGTTTCAGTCTCGCCACGTACTTCATAGGTGCCCTCCTACCCCCCAGCCTGAAGGCGATCACTTACAGGATTAACTCTAACCACAGCGGACTTACCAAAGACTACATGTCGAGGCCCGCATGGTAGACTGTCGTAACTCATTTGTTTGTTTGTTTGTTCTGCTGTTTTGTAAAAAAAAAAAAAAAAAAAAAGTTAATTGGCATGCTAGTAGCCTTTGACAGCCCCAGCTTGTGTTATTAACTTGGGGGGAGGGGGGGTGGTGTGTTACAAATTCTGAAATTTAACGTTAAATATTGCTGTTTTGTTTATTGTACAAATATCGCAACCATTAAGTCTGATAAAGAAGGTTATTCAGTTTCTTTGCTTTTCCTGAAAAAGTTGTGAAATCCAGGTTACGATAGTTCATTAGACGGCCCAGGACATAAATCTACAGTTTATACATTCGTCACTAAGCTAAGGCAATGGCTCGTGTCTTACGTAGACCAAAATTACAATGACCTTTCAAATTCTTCTTGACGTCAGACCCAAACTTTTAGGAAACAGTTTAAAACGAATACGCCAGTCCACATCCACAGTAACAATCCAAACAACAGACACCATAAGGGGGGAGACAGAGCAAGGCTGGTGCAGGCGCCAGACTGGTGGCTCGCCGCCCTTACATTTGCTTCATACTAACACAATAGACACTGGCCACACCAGCTTTGGACTGTTTCACCCTCTAAGATACGTACTGTATTTCACTTCCACCAAATAGTTCTATACACTACGGTATTCTCAAAACTATGGGGGGGGGGGGGGGGGAATGAGATAAGCCATTATAATGAGCGCTTTGACGACTTATAGAGTTCTCTGTCCCAGTTTCCTCGTCCATAACAACATGCTACAGGCAAACATAATAGATTACATGACTTTGAAAAGTTAACTCACTTCCTGGTCAATGTATTCAGTACACTGCCTTGTTTGCACAGTAGGCCGTTGCATTTAACTTTATGCACGATTTCCATGCTGCCAGCTTGGCAGTTTGTTTCTTTTTTTTTTTTTTTTCTACCACAGCGTTACGTAAATATATTAATTTCATTCACTGTTGTTTAAATCTATTCTTTAAAAAATGTAATAACACGAGAAATTACATTAAAATTCAATACACATAATTATAGAGGGTTGGCAACCAGAATGTTTTGTGTCCAAAATAGTCAAACTGACAAAAACGAGTTTGAAATTCTTAATTTTAACGAAAATTAAAATACCTGCGATATCTTCAACACGGTCATGTGAACAGTTTTATTGGGTTATGAAATAAAGTCACACACCTTGTGGTCTTGGTATATCTACAAGCGCTTAAAAGCAATCAGTAAGATTGGACATAACACATTCTGCTTGATAACCCCAGATACGCTGTCAAATTAAACAAATTCAGTCCTTTGATACCAGTGCCACCAGGAAGTGTTGACGGCGACACTAGTT
This sequence comes from Onchidella celtica, assembly GCA_963931925.1. Classification (NCBI taxonomy): domain Eukaryota; kingdom Metazoa; phylum Mollusca; class Gastropoda; order Systellommatophora; family Onchidiidae; genus Onchidella; species Onchidella celtica. The sequence continues at coordinate 37,096,061 of OZ007572.1, forward strand.
ATTATAGTCTGTATCTCCGACGCGCGAACACGTAATTATACACTGTTCTTCAGGACACATAAAACCGCTGAATCAAACAGAAATAAAACAGCAAAAAAAACAAAACAAGTGCGCACCACTCAGAGGTTCGAAAGTCCATTGTACTTGATATGCGCAAAGGGACATCATTGGACAGTAAACACTGAAATGGCTTTTCCATTAACCCACGTGTCATACTTCACACGGCACTAAACTCTGCCCTGGCCAGTGCCAGTGGCGGATCTACTGTGTGAAACGAAAATAATGAAACCTGAGCTTCAGGCGCAGGGCCCCCAATCCTGGAGGGGGCCCTGATGAAACTTTTTTTTTTTGTGAGTGAATCTTGAGTGCTGCCCTATTATTGCTGGTTACGAAGGGGCCCCGTAACAGTTAAGCTTTAGGGTCCCAAACATGTAGGTCCGCCACTGGCCCTGCCTTGCCTTCCACCAGGGAATACGAAGCTCTTCTTCCTTCAGACTCTGAATGTGTCCTCTAATGCCACGGTTCATCGTAATGATTTTCAAAGCCCCTACATGTCCCTTCTCAATGCCACGATTGGATCTGAATGCCTTCTAGATCAGTGTTTCTCCACCTTATTTTGTCCCATGTCCCACTTCAACTTTTCGAGGAAAAACGTGCCTGCCGTCATGATCGGACAGTTATATGCAGTATAAATCTTTACGTTCCATTCTGAAGTCCCATGCCCCACCAAGATATTGCCATGCCCTAGCTCAAGAAGCACTGCTCTAGATCCCAGTATTTCACAACTTGACCTCCTCTCCTCCCCCACGCACAATGTTCTGTATTTGGTTTTGTTGTTGTTTTTTTCATTATTATAGAGTAATTTTTCATCATGAATGTTTGTATTCTTGCTATGCTTTTACCATTTTAAATCAGTTTTACGAATTTTTAGATTAAGCGGTTCTTATTCACCAGAAGGTTTAGCGACGTTCACTGGTGTATCTCGCTTTTGTCACGAGGTCGAAAAGTGCACATCGTGTTGTTTTAAAAACAGTATAAAGCTGTTAGTTAAAGGTGGGGGCTAAAGGTCACAATGACACCTTGTACACTCCTATCTTAACTACCTGGGCCCTTTAAAATGCAGCAAAGACAGTAGAAAGAACGTGGGGAGGGGGATTAGCATTCTGTGCCCTACATGTAGGCTGTGAGATACCAGGCGTTATCTCCGATTGGTATTTTAAATGGCACCCAGGGCTACTGTACTATTGTGATAGGTTTGTGAGTGGGGGGGGGGGGGTGGAAGGAAGGCGGAAATGATCGATTTGACTTCCCTTTTTGACCCTAACAGTGGCCGTTGCCTGGGAAACCCGAAATTATATCCTAAACAAAACTCTGAGAGCGTTTTACATTTTTTTGGAGAGGATACGAATACTTGTGTCGTATGCGACATGCACGCGGACGTCTTCATAAATATGCTTCAGACAATACAATGGTCCTCAGAAAGTGTTGTCGGCGACACTTTTTTAAAGTGGTCCTTCAAACTCGTTGTTCCTACTTGCTGGTAATGTTGTGTGAGCAATGTGCGTGTGTGGTATGCGTTAAAAACCTGTAGGTCTTAGATATAGTATTTATTGTTGTACCACTACTGATGCTGTGACAACAAATTTCCTGGAAACAGGATCATATCTTATCTTATCTTAAAAATAATGTTCAGTCTTTTCCTCGGCACACATACCATTTTGTGCTTTAACAATGTCGAATAAACCAATTTACTGGTTTTCTACGGTTTAATTCCATTTGGTTAAATCGAAATGACGCCGTTCTCTGTCACTTCTGGAATCCGGTCTTATCTTACGAACACAAAAAAACGGAAGCCGGAGCAAAAAATTTTGTGCGCATCTTCAGCGCGTGTGGGTTTGTGTGAGTGGATTGTTTACTAAGTTAATTAATTTTCTCTCTGAAGATGCATGAACAAATGTGTACGTTTCATCCCCGTAAACCAGTGGTTCTCAACCTTTTTCAGGCAATCGCCCCCTTTAGTTTCATATTTTCTGCCACTGCCCTCTTCTCACTGCCCTCTTCTCTCCGCCCCCCCTCCCCCCCCCCCCACAAAAAAACTCCTTATTTGAACCCAACAGATACACGTTTCACAAAAAGACAGACTGCACACAAATTATGACGTTAGGTTTTTCAATGACAATCTATAGGCGTGTTGATTATTCATTACGAAACAGAAAGCATTCTTAATCATGTGCAGGCCTACTTTTAAAAAAATGGTCGGCCTTTTCTGTTCATAGAACCCATCAATGCATAATGCAGGCTGTTGAACAAGTCAGTGGCTGCGCTTGTATTTGCCTTCAAACCGTCATCCATTCATGTTTTCGGCCTTCACCTTTGTCACTCTTTTCTTCGTTTTCGCCTCCACAAAAATCAAAATCGCCTCGACCCACCCCCCCCCCCGAAGGGCGGATATCGCTTATGTTGAGAACCACTGCCGTGAGCCCTCCCCTCCACCACCCCGCCCTGTTCCAGTGTCTGGTTTCCAGCCATACATCCTGGTGTGCTCCGACTTGGTCTTAATAAACGTTGCCCCGTTTTATCTCCAGAGAGAAAAACGTCTACTGATAGCGGCTGACTGACGACACTGTTCCGTCAGTGGGTAAAGAATACGCACTCCGTTTTATTTTAAGCAAGAAAGGGTACATGCTGCACCATTGAAAGCGGTGCCTGTTGCCAGTGGCTCGTCTACTATGAAATTAATGACGCTTAAGCTTCACAGCCCGTAATCCGTTGGGGGGGGAGAGTACTGAAGAAACTTTTTTCAATAGTGAATTTTGGGAGTTGCCCTCTTGTTGCTGGTTGCTTTGGGCATAACAGTTCAAGCTTCAGGGGCCTAAAAATGTAGGTCCGCCACTGTCTGTTGCCAAAAATAACGATGACGATTCATTACTCGGCTCTATTTCCAAACTGATATTACACGTAACTACAATATACGGAGGTCTTTCCGCCAGTGTGTCTAGACGGGGTCCCAAAACATTTGCACTGATTTGAACAAAACCTGACAGGTGCATTGTTCGGGCCGGTGGATTGATGCCGAAAACGGCGCAGTGGGATTCCACTAAATTGAAACAAGTGAACTACTGTTTGTCCAAAGTGGCTTTCTCGAAAACCTCTGGGCCCAGTTCAACTAAGACAGATGCATTAAATAATGTTCCTTGGGTCTGGATGAAAAGTGGGGAATTGTAAATGAAAACTTAAATTCAATAGCGACTTGACCTAATTAGTGATGTGTGGTCCTTCAAAAAAGTCGGTATCGAATACTGTCTTCCGTTTCTGAATGGTGAAAATCGCAGCACCCAAGTGATAACATAGATAGATAGACAGATAGATGGACAGGCAGACACACAGACAGAAAGACGGACGGACGGTCGGTCAGTCGTTTGGACAGACAGACAGACAGACAGACAGATAGATACTCCTTTTTCTTTACAAAAAGAGGTTTGGATCTCTACTTTTTCTACCTAGGTCACACTCAATTTATGGCTATGGTGTCGTAAATCACACCGGGAAACTACTGGTACAGCGCAATCAGGTGTCCTCAACAGGGTTTTAAGGGCTGTTACCAATCATTCAACAGCCCTATTCAAAACGGTAAATAGACCAACAACGGGCCATTTCACACCGCCATTAACCCTCAACTACGCAGTCTGCCATGTTTGAAACACTTCAACTGTTATCCATATACCTGTATTATATGGAACACTCTCTCAATTTATCAATACACAGTTTGGCTTGATAAATACAGTATATGTTTTTGTTGTGTTTTTTTTGTTTTTTTGTTGTTGTTTTTTTGTGCATTTATGAGACTATTTTAAAAGAATTTTGCAAGATTCAGAATTTTTAGCGAAAGAGATCTATGTCTGGGTACAACAGGGTTAAAATTATCTCAGTTACTCCAACCACGATCATGACCTATATTTACATCTACACAACAGTATACTGTAACTTTCTAATAGCAATACAATGTAATAATACCTGGCCCGTACACTCTCTTAAATGTTGGTCTCACGGGAATCTTTGACTCGCATGTTTCTCAGTGGTAGGATGTGACAAATCTGGCGTGGGTTTTCTTTATCTCTAACGACGTTAATCAGTGACTAAATTAGATTTACAAAATATGCTGGTTCCTTGTTTCCCAAAAGTTATAACTAACCATAACACATGTATACATGTATTATGTATAGTACATTACACCACAAGCTGTATCAGCCTTGAATCCGCATGGGGACCCCAACTAGCAAGTGGCTTAAGAAAGAGAAATATCATCATGTTGGACCTTGCCCCACGCAGGATCGCAGGATCCGAGCCTGGCAACTCTCGCACCATGCCAAGCACTCTGACTGCTTCACTAACAACACTGAGAGATACAACACTGATCAATGTGATTACACCAATATATGCAAAAGCCACACATGGACGTTATTCTTCAAAAATAGAGTTGGCAATGTTTCAGAGGAATCACAACCCTGCAGATACAGTAACAGTAGCATAAAATTACCTTGTATGATGATATTTAATATTATGCTTTCTAGGGTCAATGCCCTATGTCCACCTTCGAGACAGTGATTGTCATGAAATGGCAATAATCTGCCCCTTACGCAGCTTGTTTAATAGTGAACACCTTGCAGGAAGGGATAACTTCATGGGCCCATGTGTTCATAGAAAACAAAGGATTGGGGAACGAAGAAAGCGGCACAAAGCAAACTCAAAAAAATACTTGCCCGCCATTTCAAGTCTCTTTATCTAAAAAAGACCCTTCCGCAAGTCAAAAGAAAGGCACTTTTAAAGTTAAAATTTCACACCAATCCGAGCTGTTTTAGCAGCAGTAGAGCTCATCAAAAATTACACAAGTTTTTTTTTTAATATAGTTATTAAGCCATTGGACTTTGTTCTCTACCATCAATCATTAGCTTATAGGCTGTAAAGCCATTGACATGCACAATGTTTTATGGCCCAAACTGCAAAAAATGTTTTATGGCCAAAAAATACTCATTCACCACTTAACATGCTGTTGTCTTGCATGAAAGTTCCATTGCGTATTTTTGCAAAGACAACAGGAGTGGAAAACAATACATATGTGTGTGTGCCTGGAGAAAGGTACCAGTTGTCGGAAATTTTGAATTTTGAGATAAGGGCATATTCTTCTAGAAAATTCAATGCTGAACACGCTGCTTTTAAAATTTTAACAATAATAGATAAGTAGCTTTGAAAATATGGCACATTTTGTAAGACAGGGGGCAAAAACAAACTTTTGAGAAAAACAGCTTTAACAGCTCACTCCCATGACAGACTTTTTGGATATTGTTGGGGGAGCGTAGTTTTATTATAAAGGCAAATAGGGAAACTACTGAGTTGTGTTCACTGCTCAGCTCTAGCTTTCTATGTAAAATACTGCGCTCTCCTAACAAGATCCAAAAAACTTCCAACTTGGCGGTTTTTAGGGGACCGTGGCATGTTACATGGTAAACTATAGATGAGCAGTGAACACTGCTCAGTATTATCTCTATAATGGCTTTGTAATTAGTCCACGGTCCCCTAGCAACAATCACTTCAATATTACTTCTTGAAGAGTCACATGTTGTACAAATAATTAATAAAATAATATTTAAACATACAATATTCCAAAATCCTTTTCATATGCTATTTAGAAATGGTTAAACTTGTGTTTTCTGCTAGAAGTACATTTTCGACTAGTCACGACTTTTTCTACCTTTTCACCCCCTAGCTCAAAAATAGCTGTACCGACAACTGGTACCTTTCTTTAGGCGCACACACATATGTACAAAAATGGAATAGAGCATCCTGGCAAAGGAACTAAATTAAATCTAAATAAAAGAGTATCAAGACAGCATGCAGCAAAAAAACTTAAAAACAACCAGGTTCAAATACTTAATCTCCTCACTACATCTCAGCTCAGTCATTGCTACCATACAATGCAAGAACACCATATGATATTAAAATCAAATTTTACTTCAAATCATACGGTGTTTTGTCCTTGTACACCAGAATGATAATTTCCCATAGCTTGATTTTTCAGAGCTCCACCAAATACCATCCACCTTCTCAACCCTTCACCTCTGGACAATTATATAATGCAATCTTTGTCCATCTTAAAGAGCTTACGGCCATGAGAATAGTGAATGTCCATGTCATAGCTTTGAACAATTGAAGGGGTTAGAATCAGAATCACACTTAGTTGCATACAAACATCTAGTGGCCAAAGAAAATGTATACAGACAGACCGCGCACACACTATGATAAAACACATAATACCTAATTTCCACTACACACTCTCCAGTCTCCAGCCAGCAAAAATAACCATATTAAACAAGAATAAAGTGAAGGATTGCCAATATCCATTTACCTACAGAAAACACGCTGAAGCGTTTCAGTGAGACAACCGTGAGAAAAATTACAAATAATTGCAAGTAATCCTATCCCTAGTCCTAAACCTATTACCAAACCTGTCCCTAACCCCTCATTCTGTCAGTCAAGCTATCCCTCAACTAAAGATAACCGGATGTGGAAATCCTCCCAAAGAGAGTAGCACATCTGTCATAACATAAAGACAGCTGACCAAATTTACAGGCACAGTGCCATATATATATATAGTTACAGATCTTCACTCATGTACATATTTCATATCCTGTGTAAGCCCTGCATTTACTAAAAAAAGATCCATCTAGAGGTCTAACTCGCCAGGAGGCACTGCCCCCTGCAACCCCCCACTCACGGTCACTCCTAAAATCGCATCTTTGTAGCATTCCTCTTGTGTAACTCAAAAGGAACTCCTCCCAAAATTTACTACCACACATGTGTAAAGGGAGAGTTACCGCCTGGCAATACTAAGTATTCAAATAATTCATGTGAGAAGTCTGCAGTCTTTTCTCATCAATTCATTATGATGTGAAGCAAAAGAGTCCTTCCTCCTGTCAAAAAATTTCAGACCCAGGAGGTCAGTGTTACTCAAACCAAAAACTTTCATTCCAAAATATTTGTGAGGCTATCTTTGATGTCACTTCCACTGAAATGTTTCAGTTTAATAAAATTTTATAAACGTCTAACACATAATTTTACAACAAAAATTATTCAAGTTTGTTTAAACAAAATTTCATAAAGTACAGAAATAGAGCTAATTTTACTACCGACTTCAGTTTTGGGTATTTTGGGGTTTCCTAAAAAAAAAAAAAAAAGCAAAGAAAACCTTTGCCATTTTTGTTTCAAAGCCAATTTAGGTAGTAAAATATTCTTCTCATCACACAATGCAGTACAAAAATATCAATCCAGCCCATCACTGTATCAATATCAGTCTTGGTATTACTCATCACAAGAAGCAAGGAATTCTAAGTGATATCTGATCTACAGACTACATTGCTGCAGACCATAAAATGATCAACTTGTTGTATGCTCAGCAAATTAATTTTTATTATAGATGAGACCAAGTGGTAGGATTAATCAAGTTTTCAGGTGATAATTTTGTGAAATGGGTTGGACTTGTATAAAGTTTTAAAAAGGGACCAGAACTTTGGATGATAAAGTCACCTACTGCATAATTAGCAATATAAATATAAGGGTAAGACAATGTTAATTCTATTTACTTTCCATAAACGGGGTTGTGGCAGTCCCTTAAAAAACATAGGCCTAGATCTAGGCCTACAAGGCAAAGTTGGAAAGTTTTCCCTTGCTTGTTAGGAACTAGCCGTGACTGTAAACAGTCTATGCGTAGCTCAGCTAAACATCATGCCACCGTCCTCGATGCTGCAGCATGTGTTGCCTAAAACAGTTAACTGAAATCGGAAGGAGTACCATATGAGATACACAACTTGAGCCCGGTACATATTTCATGTTCTGAGAGTTAGTGGCCCAGCCTTGCATTTACTGTAAAAACATTCACCTAGAAAACTAACTCGCTGAGGGGAGGGGGGCTGGGGGCTGCCCCCTTGATCTGTAACAAGATGATACAATTTATTTAAGCCACTAAAGGTGTAGTGGGCATGTATTTACTTACCAACACCATATTTCCGTCTTGCAGCTTTCCAGGTTCCGTTAGTCATGTCTATCACAATTCCAGAAGCCTAAAACCACTTTTGTCATAGTTATCCAGACAAGCTAACTGGGAGTCTGATTAGTTCAGTTTAACAGCTGTGTAGCAACAGGCGCACAACTTGCAGGACTCGATTTATTTACTTCCTAGTCTTCCACTTCCGCTTTTCGTTGCCGAATGATTGGTTGAACCGATGACCTCTTCACGAGAGGGGCGAGAGGGTGATCTGGAATCGGTGGCGGCACCTCTTCAGTAGTAGATGTCAAGCTGTCGGGAAGTAAATTACGTTTAAATACTTTTGTTTTTCTTTTATGAGGCTGACATGGCGAAAGAATTAACCCTACACGAAAGAGATATGGGTGTAGGGTGAAATTTAAACTTGAGATCGCATGCAGTAAAAAACGTGTAATATTATTTATAATAGCTTTACAAGGTTGGAGAGTGATCTTTCACAAAATAGAAACGTTTGGAATGGAGAGAATGTGGAGAAAATCGCCAGCACATAAGGGAAAACTATGTAAGCGACTTTTCTCCCAAACTTGCACTTGTTCGCACACCAGAAAAAGACGGCATACTTAAAGTCGACTCTCATGTTGTTGTTGTTGTTGGTGGTGGTGGTGGTCTACAGGCATGCTCTACGTGATACGATCCCAACCTGCATCTGTGTTGTTTAACTTGATTAGCGTAATAACCCTCTATTCTATCCTTCGCCCTTTCCTCTCAGGAACACAAAAAAAAGGGGGGGGGGGAGCAATAAGGAAGACAACTTAGTATAATTCCTTTTATCGGTCTGCTAATGTTTGTTATGTCCCTTGAATGTAAAAGATGAAAGCTGTTGACGTGCGTTTATGTTGATGTTGTTGTTGTTTTTAAGATTCCCTTTTCATCTCATTTAAATACCATTTGATGCAAGCAGCCTCCAAATATAAATTTCTTCTTTGTTTCATTCTTGAGAGTTGACATGACCCTGAAAGAAGAAACGGGGGCAACAGGTAAGACTGTCGGACTCCCATCAGCTAGGCCACAACATGTGACGTCATAGTCTGTCAACACGGAAAGCATGTTACAGATATTAATAAACCCAGATGAACGGGCAAAGGTGAAGCTGATCCGTATAATCATCCAAAACTGAAGTCATGACCAGATTAATTTTATCCCAGACAACGCCGAGTGCATCAGCTGTTTTACAACAACAACAAACAAGGAATGGAAGAATAACAAGTAATCATAACTCTCCAGCTTTATTATGCAAATTTTTCACAGAAATTTTCTTGGTTTTTGTGAATGACCCAAGAAGCCCCAAAAGTTAAAACAATGAAATACACTGAGAAAGTAAGGCAAAAGCAGATATTTTATAAGGAGAAATCAGTGGGTAACTAGGCAAGATGGTGTGTGAGACATAGGAACTTCCAGAAATGCCCTGTGTTGTTATTGTTAACATGAGATTATGAGCATTTTCGAGCGCTCAAACTTGCCTTAACAAATCGATCAGGAGTATCAGTAAGGACGGGACAGCAATGAGATATCTTGTCTACATTATAATTATAAATAAATTACGCGTACGGTAGTTACTTAAGCTCAACACATGGAGTTGAAATCAAAAGGAGACCCTGATCTGACATTCACTGACTTCTTAACTCAAGTTTTCCAAAAAGAGGACAGAGATCACTTGTAAATTGGTTTGAGCAAATACTGTCTGTACTTTATGGCTTACGGAATAGATAGACATATAGATAGATACTCAAATGGGTGAGTAGGCAGGCAAGCAGGCAAGCAGGGAAGCAAGCAGGTAGGCAGGTAGGCTGGCAGGCAGGAAGACAAACAGACAGACACATAGATAGACAGGTATCGAGGAGCGAGAGAAAGAGAGAGAGTTGGGGTTTGCTGTCGGGTGTCAGTCTGAAATAGAGGGTCGCCCCCCCCCCCTCCACACACACACACAACACAAATGCTGGACAGAAACACTGGGTGTAATTATTGGGTCGGGGGGAGTTTCGATCGTGGACGATACGGTAATAATAACGCAATGGATCACAATAATAATAATAAAATGATGTGTCTACAATAGCAGGGCCCCGGAGGACATGTGTGGGATGTTTCCGAAGACTCAACAGACAAGCAGATAGACATTTATTTCAAGGACGCCACTTTAGAACCGGCTGTTAGCAGGGTTCTCAGGGGGGCTCTGCTCCCCCTCCCCCCTTCCTGTGCGAGTTGGTCCTCTAGATGGATATTTTTACAGTAAATGCCCTGCTCATCGATTAGCACTTAGAACATGAAATGTGTGCCTGACTAAAGTTGTATAATTCAAATGGTACTCCTTCCACGAGTTTAAAGTAACAAATCTTACCTTTAGTAGTCCATCACCTTCAAAATTCAGTAATCCACAAAATGAATTTCAAAAACACAAAACACAATAGACACACTCGGCTATAACTTCACATCCACAGAAATGAAATCACAATTATTTTCACCACAAAACTTTTACATCCAACATCAAATATTTCTTCACAATTTTTTCACGAAATGACGGAAACACTTCCAAACACTGGATCCCAATCATTATCTTCATAATTTTGTCATGATCTGAGGAAAGCATTTCCAAACAGTAGAACTTAATAAGATAAATTTCAAAATCTGTCTCATTATTAATGGCGACATTCAGAAATCAGAACTCGTTGTAAAAACGAATGCATGTGGGATTTTTTTAAAAGTGAAAATCGCTCACAACAAACAAGCTATCAACACACCGACAAGGCCTCGTTATTTCAAGGGACAGAATGAATTTAAAGAAAAAAAAGGATGTGTTTACTTTCGTTATGGAAAGAAAAGTTAAAGCCAAGTGTTTTTTTTTAAATGGGATTATTTCATGCAATGTTGGTTTGTGGCTATCCAAGAAGCAGAGACTTCACAATCAGGCTACAAATGACTTTGGTGGTGTTGTTGTTTTTTTAAATATTAACCCTTCCTCTTTCATCCCCGCCTCCACGTACGTTTTTCATAAGCTTGGCTTCACTTCCCCTTACCCCCTCCCCCGTCCTGCCCCTTCCCGACCATCTTTTAAAGAGCGTACGGCCATGAGAATAGTGAATGTCCACGACATAGCTTTGAACAATGGAAGGGGTTAGAATCAGAATGGGTCTATGTGCCATTGGCACTTAGATTCCTTATAATTCTAACCCCGTCATTTATTTAAGGCGGTCAGAATTACATGGGATCTAAGTGCCAATGCACTAAAAAAAACAAAAAAACTTGTAATTCTAACCCCTTCAATTATAATGTTCCAAACTATTATTGCATGGGCTACATGTATTTGACTATTTCATTAGAAACAGAATAGTTTGACTGGTATGTAGGATGTATCTCTTCTCCTCCCCTTCCCCCCACCCGCCCCTTAGTTTTTTCCTACCTTGTCTGAAATTCATCACACGAGTTAGAGTACGAGGCTCATTCTCCATCCCATCCCAATCCACATGTGTATGCTTTCTCTACAGATGTTCAACAACAACGTCACTGTACGACATCCTTTGGTTTTCTCATAATTATTTAATATGCTGGTGAATCCCTACCCCCCCCCCCCCTCCCTTTTCCTCCTCTGAGCATACGTATGTTATGGGTGGCCGTTTTTGACTTTCTTCTTGTTTTTTTTGTTGTGGTTGTATTGTTGTTGTTTTCAAATTTGTAATCCATTGGGTCAACACGGCACCACTGGGAGTGTGACCTGTTCCAAAGGCACCGGCCAGGGTGGAGCCTTCCCAGATGAAGGACAACGGCCACGTGTTCGAGGTCAAGGCGAGCCTCCGGGTATTGGAGGAAGTCGGCTGTGGCCTAGCCTGGAGAGGGATGGTCGCCGCCAGGCTTCACCAGCCCAAGACTCACTGCATGATGGACAAAAGAGGAAGGCAAAGGAAGAGGTGGACCGACAACATTGCGGAGTGGACTGGGAAATCCTTCGCCCAAACTCAGGCGCTCGCAAACAACCGTGAAAAGTGGAGGCACCTGACGAGGCTCTCTGTCATGCAGCGCCCCTACGATCCTGGTGGATTATGGGATCAGTGAATGTGAATCCATTAGGGTTCTTTCGAAATGCGACATCAGAATCTATTCCCCTTTAAAATGGGGATTAAACAAATGGCGATTATGGTTATTTTCAAGATCTGTCGTACAGGGAATGTTTTTTCCAGGAAGGAAATGAAACGCCACAAAGCTTTCAGTTACTGACTGCAAAACAAAACAAGCTACAACAACAACAACAAAAAAAAAGCGTCTGAAAAGCCTACTCTTTGTATAGAAAGGTTTTGTTTTATTATTGTTGTTGTTGTTGTTGTTGTTGATGGTGGTAATGATGATGATGATGGTGTTTATTATTATTATTATGCTCTTATTTAGTGAGATTAGAGTACACAATAATACATGTATTAGTATTGTTGTTGTTTTATGAGGGGGGGGGGGACCATTTAAAGGTTTGAAACTATCACATTCATTACAGTGAAAGGGCTCCATAATCCGTTCACGCTTCAGTTCAGGATCCCAAAAATGTAGTTCCGCCACTGCCCATCCAACAACTCATCCATCCATCTCTCCTCCCATCCATCCACATGGATCTACATCTATCTACATCCATCCACATCTATCCGATTCTATCCACCCACTCTCAACCTACCTACCAATCCACTCATCCACATATTTTCACCCAGGTATCAACTGTATCCATTCATCCTATCCACCCAAACTGTCAACTTATCCATCCATCCCTCGACCCTCCCCCCCCCCCTTCATCCATCAACCACTGTTACTCTCAGATCGTCAATTTCCAGGACAGTGCTAACTGCAGAACCCTAAACTCGCACCCTTAGAGCTGGGGACTCACTATCTTCATCTATATCTTTGTCATTATCATCATATCATCTATTCATTAAGATTAAGATCATCATATTATCATTATCTTTTCTTGACATTGCCATCATTATTGTCGTTGTGACCATTACCATCCCAGCCAGCAACCCTACGTCAGTCCGACGTAGAATTCTGTAGGATTGGTGGGATTACCACAGGGGCGGGGATTCTATATCAAACCGTTGTGGCGCAATATCGTAACCAGCTGATCTAAGTAGGAACAACGTCATTCCTATGTGCAAATTTGGCATCCATTCTATGAGTTGGATTTCCATAGGGTTAAAGGCTGCATGGCTGATCTAAGTAGGAACAACGTCATTCCTAGGTGCAAACTTGACCTGTGAGTTGCACTTCCATAGGGTTACTGGCTGCATAGCTGATCTAAGTAGGAACAACGTCATTCCTAAGTGCAAACTTGACATCCATTCTGTGATTTGCATTTCCATAGGGTTTCTGGCTGCATAGCTGATCTATGTAGGAACAACGTCATTCCTAAGTGCAAACTTGACATCCATTCTGTGAGTTGCATTTCCATAGGGTTTCTGGCTGCATAGCTGATCTAAGTAGGAACCACGTCATTCCTAAGTGCAAACTTGACATCCATCTTATGAGTTGCATTTCCATAGGGTTACTGGCTGGGATTATTTTGTTTGCTTCATCACCTTCTAGTTTCATCATTTCTGTGTTTTAGAGTGTTTCTTTTTATTATCATCATTATTTTCAGTAGGCCTACCATCTTGCTCTTGACCTTGTGGCCATTTGGCCATTAACACCATTAGAGTTAATGGACCTTTTCAAATTTAATATGCCCCCTCGTGTAAACTTTCTCATCGTGTACTTTAGTGTCCATTGTTCTCCTGTCTTCTTAGTCTTTTTCTTCTTTTCATTCTTTTTCTGTGCTTCTCCTTCCTTCGAAGAGAAATTATCTTTGATAATTAACATTTGTCAGGGCACTTTAAGATGTATAATTTAATACCAAAGAAAGAAAGAAATGCATTGAATGAGATACGGCGGGGACTCCTTTTTTTTTCATAAGTCCTGTTTCTAGCGATCCTGCACGTGTGGAAATACCTCTGATGCTTCGGCGCTTTGAAACTGTAGGTAAGCACAAGGCACAACAAATTGCTGTCACGATGGACTCCTGGCGTTGAGACATGTCGGTGCCCTGGTACATCTGTCGGTGCATAATGCCTGTGTCCTGGGACACCTGAAGTATTATTTCTGTTATGTCATTACCCTGACGTTCTGGAGCATCTAAAGTATCTCTGCGATGCCACAGCTCTGACGTTGAAGCATGCTTATGGTGGGGCATCTGAAGTATTTCTGTGATACTATTGTTCTGGTGTTGAGGCATGCTTAACTGCTAGTGTGCTGGGGCGTCTGAAGTATTTGTGATACTATTGATCTGGCATTAAGGCACGCTGGTGTCCTGGGGCATCTAAAGTATTTCTGTGATACTGTTGTTCTGGCGTTGAGGCATGCTGATGTCCCAGGACATCTATCGAGACATTTGTATGATCCCAGTGTCCTGGTGATGAGACACACTTATGTCCTGGGACATTTGAATTATTTTTCTATGATACAATAATTGTCCTTCTGCCGAGGCATGCTTGTGTTCTGAAATATCTGAAGTACATGTATTTCTATGACTTCATTGTGCTGACATAAAGGCAGGCTGGGGTCCTGAGACGTCTTCTGCGACTTTTCTACGATGCCAGCGTCCTGGCACACATACTGAGACATTTCTAAGATAAAAGTGTCGTGGGGTTGAGCTTTGCTTGTGTCCTAGAACATCGGAAGTGTTTTTGTGATGCCATCATTCTCTCTTTATAAGGGTCGGGTCATATAAGACCCGAGAACCATTCTCTCTTCATGATGGTCGGGTCATACAAGACCCAATCACCAAGTTATCTAAGTTTTTTCACCACCACCGCACGGGTAAACAATTCCAAGGGACAAAATCCTATATTTGAAAGTAAACATTTAAAAAATAAATGTCAAAAAAAAATGACTGTTTCATAACAATATTCAAATTTAGGCAAATATAATTTCAATCTAAGTTATTGATAGTTTTTAATTTGTTTAGTACTTGTTTATTGCAAAAGAATGAAAATGTTTACATGCTGCAACTTACACTTCTGTCATTTTATTAATAAGAAAAACTGATAATGGTTGGTTCCCTCCTTGATTAAGAAGGCGTTCCAATGGGTGTCACACAAAAGGGATTATTACAAAGTCAAGACTCTGGGAGCGCCCGTGAGGGGGGGGGGGTGCAGCATATGGATTCTATTCAGGGCTGGGTCCAGTCTATCTAATATTGTCTCTCGGCATTTATAATTATGATCCGACTAATTATAGGGGTTGTTCAAGAGCGGTCCTTACGTCGAAAGGAGTTCCACATAAGTCACACTGCAAGGATATTACAAGGACGCAACTTTGTGAGCGTCCGTGAAGGGGTGGGGGTTGCAGGGCCCCGCCCCGGTAGAGTTAGTTCTCCAGGTTTTCATAGTAAATGCCTAGCTCGGCGGTTAACACTTAGAATGTGAAATGTGAGCCCAACAGTGCCCAATGTGTAACTCAAATGGTACTTCTTCCCAAACGTCATCTCTGATACAGCTTCATTATAGTAAAAAATGACATAATCGACCTGCTCCCCACCAAACTATCCTAATTCAGGAGAAGAAAAAAGTACAATATACCCTCTTTAAACTTCTTGGAAGGAGTGTTGAAATATCCATGTCTTGTCTTCCAAGAGACAAGTTTAATGACATACGACTGCCCCGGTATTCGCAAAGAGATAAATAACAACACTCCCCAACCCCGGCCAAAATATGTTAAACATAAGCAAGGAAAAGTTGAGCTTCTGCTCCATCTCCACCTGAGCAATAAAAATAGAAACGCTCACTTTAAGTCAACACACTTATTTGGGAAGTGATTATAGCTCAGGAAATTTTAAGAAAGTAAAAAAAAAAAAAGTAGCACGGGGACTCCAGCACACAGTACCCTACATAGCTACACTACGTGTGCCGTGTGACTATGTGGTTGCGAGAGCACTTTTCCCATGACATGGACGATCCTAAGTCTAATACTATAGTACCAGTTGCCCCTTAAGTAGGTTCTAATCCGTATGTTTTGTCCGGCCTACCCCCGACCAAACTCCACCCCGACTCTCAGTCCCTCAGTAGCGCCTTAAGGGAGGAAATCTCGCCAGACCCTAAGCTTTACAAGCTAGTTGGGCATCACCAGCCGTGCGAGTACCTTGGTCGACCGTCGACCTCGACGCTACATGGAAGCAGGAGCCAGTAACCACCCAGGTTTCCCCAAAGTGGCTGTTCTGTACTATAAATAAATTTTGGTTTTTCTTATATGACACAGAATCGACACCTTGTCTGCCGTTATGGGTTTGACCTCATTATGCATAAACTCATATATTAAATTTATTCCTTTATTAAGTCTACTCAAAACGTTTCGTTTTCATTCAAACACTTGGGTTTATCATTATTCCTTAAAGATATGGGCCTCTTAATAAACAGGCTTCGAAATTTTGCGGTTTGAAAATATTAACAATTCAAGAACATGATTATCTACCCCCCCCCCCCCCCCGCCAGAATGTATTATTCATTATTAAATATATATTGTTATTAATAAATATTCAAATATTATTTGAGTTGTGTATTGTGTGAACTGATGTGAGTTGTGAACTGTTGTTAGTTGTGAACTGCGCCTAACAGGCTACGTTACAATTTGCTCTGAGATAGAGAGAGAGAGTGAGCGAGACAGGGAGAGAGAAAGAAGCATTGCAGTGTGTTGAGCGCTTCGCAGGCAGCTCCATTCTGCTCTGTGGTTGACATGTTGTTTCTGTAAAGCGCATAGAGCATTTTAAATGGATATGCGCTATATAAATGCTATACATTATTATTATTACCTTTGCCCTTGACACTGTCTTGGTTTTTATTACAAACCGGAAGTGGGAATCGATACTACTTAATTAATCGACTGCCAATAAGTTTGTTGAATATGATAACGAAATCAATACTTATTTCTGAAAAATCCCTCCACATCTCCATCTTCTTTCTCTACATTTACATTTTCCTCACCACGCCTTTTTTCTGCTATAGTTTTTTTTTGTTGCTGTTGTTTTTAAATAATGTCCACATGACTTCAGAATAACGTCATCATTCAGTATTAAGGGAACCAAAATCGATACCAAAAAGACATATCCATTCCGAAGGATAAGGGCTAAGCACAATTAACAATCTTAACTACTCGAGATTTAAAAATGGAGATAGGATATAAATTAATATCTGTTGAGACAAGAAACATAGCAGAAAATGAAAGGCATGAGCCAGTTGTACATGTTGGTACAAACGTTTTCCGAATTGCACATTTTCAAACATTTACCGAATAAGAATAATGCACAAAAAAAATCTTCGAGAACAGATTTTTTTTATTGTGATCACAAACTCAAATAATGCAACAACCAAATCACAATAATCATTACGGAGAAATAAAAGCAATTTGCCAGTTGGATGAAGAAAAAACAAAAATGATGAGTCTCCGAAATGAAATTGGCATTCATCAAAAAATGAATAAGTCTATATTATTATATAATGCACAAATTCTCCACCTTTGAATGCAAAAGTCTTTTTTATTAGGCCACTTACAGTAACCAACTTTTGCATGTAGGTTTCAAATACTATGCAGGGTGCATTGAAGTTCGAGTTTTCTATTCTTTTTGTTTTTTCATTTTTTTTTTTAGTTTGCTTTGGGTCGTTGACCCATATGACCCATGGTGTGAACACTTTGTGCCAGCTGATATAAACTACTCAGCATGCTCACGGTGAAGTTAGAAGACATGAATACATGGTACAGAGGGTAGAAAGTGATGAGCCGGGGCAGTGGTTTGGGGGCGTGCGGAACGTGGCTTTCATGCTTGTATAAATATAAAATACTAAAATGGACCCTACAGTATATATATTTTGTAAGTGCTTACTTTCTACACTCATTCCATTTGCACAATCCCTTATTGTAAAATGAGTCGCTCCATGATGTAATTTAATAATCTTTGGCCATATGCATGAACTGTACATAATTGGTTACATGGTGGATAGGCCCAACACATTAGTGCAAAACACTACCCGGCATCGCAGAACTTTGCACAAGCCTACATACACGTGTAAAGGGGTTCGTAACTTTACACTTTGTCCAATGATGAATAAATCAGCTATGCAATGCTTAACAAGCACAGAAAGTGGCATCTGCCATTAAGCCCGATTGCAATCACCATCGGTCCTGACAGACCAAATCCTATTGACGCCTTACAGATCTACTGGGTGGATTTACACCAGGTTCATGCATACGGCAACTGATATGTGCTGACTCAATGAATGATGATATCCTTTGCCTGGCCAATGCCTTTAAAAAATTCCAACTTTTTTCAGCCGTATCATGACAAAGTGAAATATACTGCCACGGCCAATGTTTCCATCCAGAAACCAGACGTCATTTGGCCGTGTGGGCTGCCTTGAAACAGAACGTTATTTCTTCAATCAGCCAGAAATTAAAAGTGGGCATTAGATAAAACGCGTGCTATCGACATGTGTGAATTTATGCGTGTTTAAGCTTCATAGAACTTACATGCGAAGACTCAATTTGGAAATTGGTCATTCGGTTTTCTTACGATACAGTCACAAATGACTGCTAGATGGGGACTGTGTTTTGTTCCACTTTGGCCAAATGATGCTAATTTTAGTAAATACGAACCCAACAACGACTAATATACTTTTTTTCTGGTACAGTTGGATAAAGAATATGTTATAAAACATTCTAAAAGCTACACTTGAAAATGTATTGTTCAGTTTCATCAAAATTATTCTAAGAACTGAACTTTTAAAAAATTAAAGAGTTAATGTTACTTGACCCGTGTAGAACCTAGAACACGAAATGATTCAAAATACTTTGATCACTTACATGAAGGAAAGGTGATCCACTGCACTTACCACACATAATTTGTGAACACTAGTGAAACCTGGCATCATATGGCCGGGTGGGCTTCATGTGTTTCTCTTTTAAAAGCCCTGTAATAGAATGTTATTTTCTTAATCAACCAGAAATTAAAACTGCGCATTAAATATGATGCATGCTATCAACATGTGAGAATTCAAGTATGCAAGCTTCATAGAACTTGTGCGCGAAGATTCAAAGAGGTGATACGCTATTCCCCTTTCTTAAGGTACACCCACAAGCGATAGCTGGACAGGCTTACACTTTGTTCCCGTTTGCCAATGATGCTAACTATTTTAATAAACACCGCACAAAGGATATCTTTTAAAGTATTCTAAAAACTGCACTTGAAAATATTTGGTAAAGATGGCATCATATTATGTTATTTAATTGAATTTTTAAAGAAATAAAGAATGAAGATTATTTGGCCACATTATAGGCTAGAACATAAAATGATTCAATATACTTTGATCACTTACACTTACATCACGACAATCTGAGCTTTTACTTTACTGTGCATTCTTTTTAAACAACTACACTGCAATCACAGCACCAAAATAGTTAGAACGGGAAGAGTTCTGGACGTTCAGACCACCCAGTCAATATCTAAAGCTAACTATAAACCAATTTCTAATTCTGTCTTTATCCCTGTTATCAATCGCTGACCCTACTGCTTACTCTTTTAATCAGAAACAAAAAGAAAAACTGAGGCAGTTTGCAAAGAATTTTAAGAGTTCAAAGTCTTCAGGAACTCTTTCCATAAGACCTAGATCTTAATGAAAATCGAGCTAAGCCTAGCCAGCATCCCTATGTTAATTAGATGAAGAGTTGTGTAGGATTTCTGTAAGGTTGGTAAGATTACCGTAGGAGCAGATTCCTTTCATCAAACTGATGTCAGCACAATGTCATAACCAGAGGATCTACAAAGGAATGATGTCATTCCAGTGTGCGAACTTGACATTATTCCTAAGTGTCAGACTTCCATAGGGTTACCGGCTGGGAGGAGACAACATCAACATTGTTAGATTTGTCAGATTTCTGAAGGCTTGTTGTACCCCTATTTTTATGTTTATCTTTTTGTGGCACACACATTTTACTAGGCTTCAGAAAATAACAGAATCAGATAAAACAGGAGAGAACGGGTACATTTTTTGCTTAATAAAAGGGAGTTAATAGCTTTTTCCCCTCAAATAATGCTGTTTTCTCGGATTTCTTCCCTTTATCAGTTATACACGTTACATAATATATTAATTATATAGGCTATAAATATGGTGAACTTAATGGGAGGTTAAATCAAGCCATCGTCATTCTATTCCAATTGGCTATCACAAAAGGAAGTATAAATCGCTGGAGATCTGTTCTCCACTCGTCAGCCCAAGCTGACCGATGGAAGAATCTAAAATATGAAAAAGAGCCAAGCAGTGACAGTATAATCAGCCGGTGCCAGAAAATATAACCATTTAGCCATTTTTGTCAGTAACGCTCACCTTGTCTCAAAATCTAATACGGTACATTAGATAGATCTATTCTCAGCTTACTGTCAAAATGGTCTCCTCGATGAAAAGCAGACAATGGCACATGTGTTCGATATAGATGACTACAACAATTTTACATCATATAAGTTTCTGATTTCGTTTTAAAATCTTATTTGATCTGTGTTTTTATAAAAATAGTGATATACAAATTAACACTTCACCTCATGATGTCTAAAATTAGCGAGACAATTCTTTTTTTTTTTTTTTTAAATCCCGCTTAGTGTATCATGATTTATTCTGTTACGGAAGTTAAATTTGACCTTCAGATGAGTGGTAATTTCAACGGTTTTGAAAATTCAGTAAGATTTTCTTAAAGCTGATATAATTTTTTTTCCTAGTCCTGCAGATGAACTGTGCACAAGTTACAACATATTATAGCCTTTCAAAATAACAATAATAATATAGCCTAAAATAAACGTCTCAGACGAGCTCTTTGGTCAGTTCCACCATATATGAGTTGGCACGTTGTCAAAATTGATCTTAAAAAGACAGAAAGGATCCGTGTTCATTAAGCTTAACCCTAGATCACCCCCCCCCCTTTTACACACACCCACACACACACGCAGAAGGGAAAAAAAGCCGTTTTCTTTAACAAAAAAAAAACAAAAAACGCGCTAAATCTTATGATCAAATAAACAGCCCTACCTGCCATCAATCCTTAAGCGCTCACCATGTCATGCTGTGCAGACAAAAACACCCCTATTGACTGCAGCTAAAACTGTAAAGTCTCCAATTCTTTTTGTCTCCCATACTCCTAGAAAGGGTTTTGTAAGGCACGTATAGCGCATATCCATGAATTGAACTCTTTTAAAAACACAATGTGCGTTCAATGGTAATTCCTCTGTAACTGACTCAAGTTTAGCCTTTTATAGAGTCATAAACATCACTGCACTCACTAAACTGACTCTTTCCGTGGTTCTGAAAAGTATGATGGGGTAGCGTGTTTTCAACACCATTTCACTGGAGAAACCTTGACCGACATCGCTGGGTACAATTTTTAATTGTACAGGCAATGCAGTGTGAATATGTTCGTTTTTGTGAGTGCTGCTGCGAGTGAGCAGAATAATGCATGAGTGGTTGAGAAAAATGCGAGGGACTGAACTGAATTACTGTGTTTTGGGTGATCAAGAAGACGCTCACTCTATCTCAATGCCCTGCCTGAGTGTGTTGCGATCTTTCTTTATTTTTATATTGTATGTGCTCACCTATTGACGCAGAGCTCTGCAGTGCATTTTTTCTGTCAGGGAAAAAAAAAAAGTCCAACACAAAAAAAAATTGTAAAGTGAAAAAAGGTCCCTTTTTCTTTTTTACTACATGTAAGGGATTAACTCGCCCGGGACGGTTACCCACTCCGCCCCCCCCCCCCCACTTTGCCTCATGTAAGCGTGTCCTTAGCCCGACCAAAGACTGTAGACCAGTGGTTCTCAACCATTTTCAGGTAATCGTTCACCTTTGGCTCCAAATTTTCTGTCATCGCCCCCCCCCCCCTTCTCTCCACAATCCCTGCCTAAAGACAATGTTCAGATACAATTAATTTTTCACGAGAAGGCAGACTGTACACATATTACGACGTTAAACTTTTCAACCCTTTGTTAATGACAATGCAACTTGGTTATTCATTATAAAACTGAAAGCGTTTTTTTCTTTCCGTCGGAATGAAAAATAATTAAGTTCAGCTTTAGAAAATGCTCTAGATATTACTGTATTATTATGAAATGAAATGTATGTACCGGTACCAGACCAGCTGAAGGTGAGGGGCAGATTATTTTGTGCGGGCCTGCTCCCTCTGGTAGAGGCAAAGGAGGGAGAGGTCCTGGCTTTGGTACAGAATATTGATGTAAATCGAGTCAAGGAGACCTTTTGGCATAAAAATAGTTCAAAAAGATTAATACACATAAATTTATATTTTACAAAATAGATAAATAAATGCTTATCTGGTAACTGAAACCATTTTATGTTGCAAATATATTACATGTAGATTATGTATCTTTTTAAAACAAAAATACTTAATGGGCAGTTTGAAATACAGCCTGCATTTCCTACTTGGCCAGGGCCTAAGAGCAGCTTTGCACGGCCTAGTATATAGATTTTTGTAATGAAAATGTGTCTGAAGGAAATTAATCAAAATGTTGTACTCTTGCCCGAAAATAGGTGAGCATGAGACAGGGCGCCGGTTGGCAGCCTTTTTGTGCTCTGCATTTTATTACTTGTTGTTCCTGATCAACATCGGCTTTCTTTTGGATTTTTATACCAGCATGTTTATTAGGTTTCAGTGAATTCATGTGTGAAAAAATATTGTGAAAATTATGAAATTGAAGTCAGAAATTCTCAGATCAATTTTAAGATCTTCAAGTTGGAATAATTTCCACCATTGTGCTTGTGTTATTCTTGGCCTGTCACTACTCATGGCTAGTACAGGTAACATTGTTTTGACAAGTGAACACTTACACGCTGAGACCGGTGTGCACACTGATGTGCTTGGTGAAGTGAATATGAACACCTTCAGTCAACAACTGTGTAATCCCACAATGGCCTATTCAAGAGACCAGCTGTGTGCTTTAAGACCCTTGAACACAGCAATTGTACCACCTAGTGTAATGCATAGATTAAGAAACAACAAAATTAACTTAATACCAGCAACCAAACGCTCAAGAAGGGGAGGCAAACAGAGAATTAAAGTAAACATCACCAGTAGACATGGTTGTCTCCCTGGATATAGACAAGTATGCAAAGCAAACTTAATCAAAGTGGACACTGATGATGTAGAACGTGACCAGTGCAGTAACATCAGAGTTGGTTATTTAAATGCTCAGTCATCTAGAAATAAAACTGAAGACATTGTGGACCTCATTCACGAAAAGAATCTAGATTTACTGTTTATCATTGAAACATGGTTAGTGAAAGAGCGTGATGCTATTATTGAAGATGAACTGACACCTCCTAATTTCAAAATTAAATCTTTTCCTCGGAAAAATCGTCTTGGAGGCGGGATCGCTGTAATTTTCAGAAAATCACTTGAACCAAAAATTGTTATTAAACCGGAAACTAGCTACCAACCTGAAACATTTGAGATTATGGAGCTATCATTAGATCTTGGCACCAAAGTCTTTCATTTTGTCTGCATTTATCGAGCGTCAGGCAGTAAAACCAATTTTCTGAGTGAACTTGAAGTTCTCCTACCACGCTTAACCTGCGAGAAAGGATACCCTGTTCTTTTGGGTGATCTTAATTTTCATTTTGATTCTGAAACATCATCTGAAGTAAAACGACTTAAAGAACTTATCGACCAATGCAACATGTCTCAGATAATCAAATGTCCAACTCATCGAGCTGGTCACATCTTAGATTTAGTGATCATCAAACAAACCTTGAGCACCTTCACCAACACCGCCGTCCTAGAAAAACTCATTTCGGATCATAAAACCATCGTACTCGATATTGATTTCGCAAAGCCAAATATCATCAAAAAAGTTGTGTCGTCCAGAGACATAAAAGGTATCGACATCAATGCCTTCAAGACGGAAATGGCCAATGCTCTCGAGAACTTTGAAGGCGACATCACATCTTATAATAACATCCAGCAAGATCTACTACAGCGACATGCACCTATCAAGACCAGGTCAATCTCCAACAGACCGTTCGCTCCATGGTACACCCTAGATGTCAAAGCAGCCAAAGCAGAATGTCGCAAAGCAGAAAGGAAATGGTTAAAGACAGGTCTTACAGTCCACAAGGACATTTTCAAACACCAGAAGAACAAATGGAAATGTGTTATTAAACTTGCAAAAAAAGACTTCTATGTCACTAAACTTCAAAATTCTACATCTTGTAAGGAACTTTTTAGTATTTGTGATGAACTCACAGGGAAAAGAAAGGAAACACCCCGACCCACAATTTACGAGAACAATTTGTTGCCCAATGTTTTTGCTGATTATTTTGATAAAAAAGTTACAACTATCCGAGAAAATCTTGACAGTTTTGATGCCATTGATCATTTTGATGAGTTTCAGGGAAATCCTATAGACACTTTTGGTGTTGTGTCGAATGAATCTGTAAAATCTATCATCATGGCATCGCCATCAAAATGTTGTGACCTCGATCCTATTCCTACATTTTTGGTTAGATCTTGTATTGATGAACTGGTTCCAACTATTACAAAAATAATAAACAACTCTATTTTAAGTGGGTCTGTCCCTGATTATTTTAAAACAGCCTGGGTAACACCACTTTTGAAAAAAACGACTCTTGATCAAAACATGTTGAAAAATTATAGACCCGTCTCAAACCTTCCTTTTCTTTCAAAAATCCTTGAAAAGGTGATATTACAACTAATGTGTCATTTGAGAAATAATGACCTGTTGGAACCATTTCAATCTGCTTACAGAAGTAACCACAGTACTGAAACTGCACTATTAAGAATCATGAATGACATATTAGTAAAGGCAGATTCTGGAAATATTACTCTGCTAAATTTGTTGGATCTATCAGCAGCGTTCGACACCATCGATCACGAAATCCTGCTCAGAAGGCTAGAAACATCGTTTGGAATCAGAGGGGTCGCCCTTAAATGGGTCGAATCTTACCTGTCAAATCGCCACCAATTTGTTGTAACCAACAAAATAAGATCTTTTTCTTATGCGCTTCAGTATGGCGTACCACAAGGCTCAGTGCTTGGTCCTATTTTGTTTACTATCTATACTATTCCACTTGTACATGAAATAAAGAAATTTAATTTACAATATCATTTCTATGCTGATGATACCCAGCTCTACAGTTCTGCCTTGCCATGCGATG
Organism: Onchidella celtica; assembly: GCA_963931925.1. Taxonomy (NCBI): domain Eukaryota; kingdom Metazoa; phylum Mollusca; class Gastropoda; order Systellommatophora; family Onchidiidae; genus Onchidella; species Onchidella celtica. Next base: position 37,121,372 of record OZ007572.1, read on the forward strand.
TTGACAGCCTTCTGCAGCAGGCTGGAAACTGTATAACAGAAATTAAAAGCTGGATGAACCAAAACAAACTGGCACTAAATGAGGATAAAACTGAGGTTATTTTATTAGGCCGTGAGCGGGTTCTGCAAGAAGTGGACAGAACTGAGATGATAATTGGCACTAATTCAATAGAAATTTCAAAAAAAGTAAAAAACCTAGGGGTTTACATTGATTCAAATCTTTCTATGTCATCTCAGGTTAGTCACCTCATTCGTATTCTATACATGGAAATCTGGAAAATTGGGAAAATCAGACATCTTATTTCAACTGAAACTGCGGCTGTTTTAGTAAATTCTTTTGTACTTTCAAAGCTTGACTATTGCAACTCCCTTTTGGCTGGAATTTCACAAAAAAATATTAGAAAACTCCAAATTGCTCAAAACAATGCAGCGAGACTTGTTTTGAAGAAAAAGAAGAGATTCAGCACTGCCACTTCTGCAGAGTTTGCACTGGCTGCCAGTCGAGAAAAGAATAATGTACAAATTGTCATCCATTTGTCACAAATGTGTCAATAATACTGCTCCATCGTACCTAGTTGATTTAACTGATTACTATGTTCCATCTCGTCAACTAAGATCATCATCTGACACTACAAAATTGAAAGTACCTAAAATGAATCTGTCCACTGTAGGAGAAAAGTCCTTTTCATTTCTTGGCCCTACCATCTGGAACACTCTTCCAAAGACAACCAGGGAAATTAATGACATTGGTTCTTTCAAACGCCATCTGAAGACCCATTTCTTTCAGACAAACTAGGCTAGGTGTTTTTCGGCAGCAACAATAGTAAATATTTTTGAATTTCTTTTGTGTGCGTGTGTAAGAGTTTGTTAAAGCGCCCAGAGCTTGTCATCGACGGGGTTGGGCGCTATATAAATGCAATATATTATTATTATTATTATTATTTATTTTTATTTTATTTTATTTTTCTAATTTTTGTATTTGGATTTGGCCACAGTTCTTCACCATTGAAACAGCCATACGTCCACTCTCACACAGTGAGGAATTTACCTTGCACAAGTACAATGGAAAACTACAAATGAAACACAGTCATGTATGAAAGACAATGAAAGAAAACAATACCGAGAACAGGTAAACAAAACAAAACAAAAAAAGCACAGAAGACCCCAAGTCAGTTATGTATCATAATACTTTTTCTTTAATTTTCAACAAAATTGTTAACTATATTTTTGTGTTATATGAATACTAAGATATTTATATAATATGAATCTGAAAACTGTACAAAATGTATGTGAATAGTTAAAATGTGAAGGTAAGTGCATAATAGAAAATATAAGAAATCTCTCCATCATTAAAAACACCAATTCTTCTCGGGAAAATACAGTACAGTATAAGCCATGCAAAGCGGTGAATGAAACACTGAATATCATTCTCTTTTTACAAGCTAAAAGTTATATTTGTTTTGTTCGGGTTGAATGATTGTATTGAAAATGTCTTGACTGACTTTTGTCTTCCTGAACTCCTGTATGTTTGGTACAGCATGAAAGTATATTTTGTTACTGTTCTTAAAACTGCAGTAATCGGTTTTGGCTACTTTTCAGGAGCGGCAAAAATCTGTTTTATGCTAGCACAACTGGACCAGTTACAAGGATTTTTTTAAAGCTTGCTTTTTAACTATTAATTTCACGGCTTATGAGTATATAACCAAGATCATTTGATGTGGCTTTGAATGTCATTGAATATTATATATCAAAATTGATTTTTCGAATTTTTGAGTTACTGCAGTCATAGGAAAGGTGATCTGTAATTAAATATGTACATCGAAGGGGGGGGGGGGGAGGAGGTAAGAAAGAGAAATTGAGAGAGAAAGAGAGAGAGAGTGTGTTGTTAATGTTAGTAGCTATTTCACTGTAAAGCACTTTGGGTCTACTCTGTGGATACACATGCTATGTAAATGTACTCCATTATTAACATTATTATTAATCTAATAATTTCAAGACATTCTGGCTATGTAAGACATGAAGCTCTGGGCTCTCACCAGCCCACTGACAAGCAAGTGCCTTAACCCAATTTGTTTACACAAAATCTTCCTCATCTTTTCAAACCCAATGATTTTTGTAAAGGCAACTAAAAATAAATGTGCAATTTCATGAGCATGTATATATGTATTAAAATGCCAGTTAAAGGTACCATGAGATCAGTGGGGATGTCCTTGGTATGAAATTGCATGAAAAAAATTCCCAAGAAATAAAAACATTACAAGGAAAAAACAATATTGCTTCATTTTTTTTTAAACCTAAAAGTATTAAAGGGGTTAAAACACTATGATAAATTAAGATAATCTCACAGCAAAGGGGACCCGAACCTGGGACACCTTGCACCATGTCAGGCTCTCTACACCACTGGGCCACTGGCAAGCAAGGGCAAAGTTAACATTAATTTCAGTTAACCCCTTTGCTGCCAGGCCCAAACACCCTGACACCCCTCCTTCCTTTAGACTACCAGGATAATGGATTATCAGGTAGAAAGACAGCAGGAAGTAGTATGAAATCAGGAATGCAAAACATCCCAGAACAATGCCGGCTGATATATGGGCTTCACACGCAGTTTTAGCCGGTAGGGCCGAAATATCGACCATGCAGGAGCCTTTCGCAACATTTGGGCCGATATATCAGCCCTGTGGCAGCAAAAGGGTTGAAGTTCTTTCTAAACATCTAATATGTGCATGACAAAGCTAATGGTGTCATAGCAGAAATGGCTTTGACAGAGAAGAAAACAAAAAGGTAACAGTATACAGTAATTCTTATCTATGGTTGAAAGCACACATTATACAAGGCAAACTCCTCTAAACATGAGCTAGCTTAGAGATTTTCAACCTACTCTGCTTTGTGACCCCTTTTGACACCTTACTCTGTGCCTGAGCCGCCACCCCCCCCCCCCCCCCCCCCTCCTGCACGCACAACATAAACAAGCAGAGCGAAAAAGAGACACACGTGCAGAGAAGCAGAGACAGGACTGGAAAAGAGAAAGAGAAAGAGAAACACATACATGAACACAGTAGTGAGAGTATTATTGCTACTGTTATTGCTGAACTCACAACCCTCAAGGAGATGCAGCCCTGAAGTTGAAAACCCTTGAACTAAAGCAATGCTCGAGTTTTATGGCTCAAGAAGGCAGAAATACACAGTACACTGAAAGAAAACTGTGATGGGTACTGATCTATGTTACATCCATTTTTGTAAAAAATCTGTAAAATTGTAAATACTTGACAATGAACAATGTGTATCACATGGTGTTAACACAAACAACTTTCACAAGCAAAGTGCGATTTACACAAATTGCAACAGGTTTTGGAATATTACTCATCTGGCTTTTACAGTGTAACGATCCCCAATCGTCAAGACTTATAAAACAATAGGCCTACTGAAATGACAATAATGCCTGAAAAATATTTCTTTAAAAAATACTTGTATACTTGCTGTGTCATTGATAACAAAGTTGTTTTGAAACCAGGCAGTATACAACTTACGCCAACATATTATGTACATTTGTGTCACAATAACGTTTCATATCTTTCACATAAACATTTCTCCTGTAATCTGGTAAAGCCCAGTAACAGAAAGTCAATATTTGGTGAAAATTTAGTTCCACTTCGATTCTGACTTTCTGCATTGCAGAACCTTTGCTTTTCATCATGTGAAATGTCTAAAAAAAAAAAAGACTCCCTTTTGTTGGCAAATTTTGCTCTGGACAAAAACCTATAGGCCCACTGCGATATCGGCCATCTTTGTTGTAAGGACTGACGCATAACCATGGCGATGGTAGCATTGATTTTGATTCGTTCGCTGATTTGCACTGCAAGCACTTCAGGCGCCGCGAACCAATCGGCTGCGAGCTAAAACTGGTTCACTACAGTAAACAATGACACGTGTGTACACACACATGGGAGACGTTCAGTCAATTCTTTCACTTCCTTTCCCTTGTTGACACGGATGGTAGGGAATCTGACCAACTTGGATCCATTCTCTCCACCCCTGTCATAACAGTCAACTGCAATGCAACCAGCAGGCATTTTAACCGCTTAGACATATCTCGAAGTTACACTCATCAACTGATCCACCCACCATTTTGGGTGTCAGAAGAACAAAACAAAAACACTCTGTGATGTCATTCGCAATGGGCCTTTTACATTTGGGTACACATAAGCTCATTTTGTTCCGATTTCTCAATTTTGAGTTAAACAAAGTTGCTAGGTTTACTAGATTACAAGAGATTTATGCTGTCGCACCATCAACCATAATTATTTCATCTATCGGCCTTGGGCATATATAAGTGAAATATACAAATCAAATGTAACATTAACTCTTTCAGGACGTCAGTGTTTGGGGCTTCAGTCAAGCCTGGACGTAATTATGTTTTTCCCACTTGGGAAAAAACAACATGGTTCAGAAAAATGCTTGCAGAAAAAAAAAGTATTGATAGTAAAGTAAAATGTTATACATCAAATAAAAGAGAATTGAATGCAGAATACAATATAAATTGGCAAAACGTCCAAATGCGTTTTTCACTGGCACTGATATATCGGGGATACGTCCCGAAAGAGTTAAAACTATGAATCAAACATTTCTCTTGAACAGGCCATATACAGTCCTCGCACCAACCCATAATTTCCTTATATTCTGCTCAATACACATTACAATATCATACAGACAACAAAACTTACATACCGACTATTAACACATTTACCTTTATCTTCTTTGAGCACTGTTTACCACAAGTGACCAAAGGGCTAAAATAATGATCCCTTGTGAGGGTTCCAATTTGACAGAGGCAAATCGCCACTTTATTTCTTGTTTGCTCCATCTCCATTTCTGAAAATCTGGATACCTTTTAGTATGAAGAACTGTAATAACAAATGCACATTTTGATACATGTTTAAAATGCATCGTGGCACTTGTCTAGATGTTTCACACTCCTGATTTAACTCCTTATCATAATACTAAAGTCGCAAACGTTAAATGTCAAATTTCTCAGTTGCGCAAAAAGTGGAGTAGGAACAAGCAAAAACTAAGATCGCAAAAGGACACTACCCTGGTATATCATGCCTGTTTTGAAACCTTTGAGCTTTCTTTACTACAGGTGATCAAAGGGCTAAATAAAAGACCTCTTGTGAGCTTTCTACTTTCATAGATGCAAAAGCATTGTTTTTTTGTTTTGCTGACACCTGGACCCGACACTCCCCCCACCCCAAAAAATTTCATAGGACAAAAATGATAATGTGTTTACAACAGCAGGAAGATTTGCCTTTTTTCACTGTAAAATAATTGGGCTGATCATTGGCCCTATCATCTTCTAAGGGTTAAAAAGACAGGGAACACACAGGTGTCTTCTTCCCTCTATCAGTGGGGAAAATATGTGAGCAATGGATTTACTACAGAAAAAGACAAAAAACAAAAAAACAAACAACAGCACAAAATATGTTAAACATGAAAGTGAGTGTTATAAATGTGGAATGTATGAATTAACTTCCAATCAAATGAAATACTTTATCCAAAATACCCTTGATTGAACAAATGATTGTGCATTATTTTGGAATCACTGACACTCTCCCCATATCTGTTCCCCTCCTGAATCATCATCATCCTGCCAGCATCACAATTTTCTGTCTAACAAATAAGATTTGCATCAAATAAACCCAAGAAAATATGATGTTCCCCATCATCATCTTCATCAGTTGCCCTGTCTGGAGCAGACATTGGCGATCATGGCTCTCCACTCGGATCTGTCGTCAGCCAATGTCAAGAAGGCGTTGTTGTTGTGACGTTTATTTGTTCTCCATGAATTACAGTGAAAGTTTTTCTCTGTCTGCCCCTGCTTTTCCTGCCTTCAATCTTCCCTGTGGCTGCTATAATTATATTCGAGGCTCTTGAGGTGACAGATGCGCCCTAGAAATTTCAGTTGCCTCTATTGTTTTAATTAATGATCTTTTCAGATTAGAGTCTCTCAAGGCTGACTCATTTGATTTTTTCTCCATCCATGATATTCTCAATATTCTTCTAATAAACCACATTTCTGTTGCTCCTAGTTTCCTCTCTATTTCTTTGTTCATTGTCCAACATTCACATCCATATAAAAGCACCGACCACACCTATGTTTTCAAGACTGATTTTAGTGGTGGTTGACAGATTTCTGTTCATTAATATTGGTCTCATTTTTTGGAATGAATCTTTGGCCATTATTATTCTTTTCCTTATTTCACTTATGCTCCTACAATCTGATGTTATCAAATAGCCATACAATGTGTAAAAATAATGTGCCATGGTAACAAAAAATACTGATAGCCAACAAAGCAGAGTCTTTCTCCAAAGATACTGAATTCATAAGAAGATTGTCCTACAGCTGATCCTGTGCAAATAAATGATTTGCCCATATAAAAGAAAACCATGAAATGATTGATGTCTTTTCTGTAACATTTCAATATTCATTTTTGCAACAAAATACACAGCTTTAGTTATAAGCGATAACAACACAAATAAACCACAAAAACAAAACAAACGTTGTGGTCACGGGAAATTGTTTTTCTCAAATTATCACATAAATAAGCTTCCTCTGGGTGCCCTGACAAAAAATAGCTAAAAAATATATTTTTTTTTTTTAAAAATCACATTCACAGAAAAAAACAAAAGTCTGTCACAAAAAAATGTCTAATTTTGAATAGATAAGACGTGTCTTTGAAAGAACCTGATCATTAATCCCTACTACATTTCGACATTATCTTTCACTGACTTAAATCTGAGAAGTTCTGTAAAGAACCTTTGAAGCTGTAACAGGCAGTGGGAGATCTTTCACCATTTTAAGTATCTGAGTGCCAGCAATGGAAGGCGCCGCCTATTTCTGATTTCATGACTAGCAAATCTTTTCTTCAAACAACAAAATCACAGGCTGTTTCCTGAAAATTTATGCCTGAAAAAAAAAAACCATTTGAAAATCAACCTGTTACATACCAATTCTTTAAAAAAATCATTAAAAATATTATCAGTTGCTAAATTTGTGCCAGAAAAATGTACTTGAAAATCACCTCTCTAATGCTAAAAACAAAAGCAAAGAAATGTTATCCATCCCTTGCTATGACCGATGTAATGGATAATATAATTATGAAAAGCATCATTTCACATACATGCACACTACAAAATGCAATCATACCCCATACAAGTAACTTACTGACATGAAAAAAAACAACCCAAAATGACAAAATCTCGTGCCAAAATATTCTTGTGCTGCTGCACCATTAGTGCACACATATGTAGAACAAAATCAGTTTTATCTCCCCAGCTTCTATACAGAGAAAAGTCATATCACTGTTATCACATAATATGGTTAATTTGGCACATGCTTGGGTTAAATTTAAGGCTGAAAAACTGTTCTCTCTGTCTTTGTAGTACAAAGTTTTCAACCAGGGGCTCATGAGAGATACTGTCAATTGGGTATGAGGGTGCCAAAAAAAAACAAAAACACCTCTCTTAAGCGAACCCGATTTTAAAGTTTTAAATATAGAAACATTTTCAGTTGACATTACACAATATCTTCCTATATATGTGTATTTGTCTTTGTGAGTCAGTGACGGGGGGGGGGGGGGGGGGGGGGAGGAGGAGGAAAGAAAGTTCTTTTTTGCTGGGGGAGTGGATGGGTGGAGAGATCTTAGGAGGCAGTCAGAGCTTGTACTTGTATATCTTCAGGCCCGAATATATGCAAGAAACTTTACTCAACAAGGGGAAAATGTCTGCCATGCACCAACTAATGAATAAAAGAAAGAAACTACCTAAACAGTCACTCTCAATGTGCATTTCTTGTCCACAATGAGATATGTTTCAAGATGTGTTTAACATTCTGATAGCTGTTGTCAGATTTATGATCCTTACAAATGACTGATACTCTTCAAAACATCTGTTCAAACGAAGAATATCGTCACTGCTCTATGATAATGGCATTTGTCAGACTTATGCAAAAAGGCAACTGATGGTACATTACATGCCCGAACATGTGGGCTACCAGATAATATTGTAAAAGAAGAAATGTGCCACCATGAAAATGTAATAATCCAAGAGCATCTTAATAGCATAAATCACCAAATGACAGAGGGAACAAAAAAAAAGTTTTTTCTTAATATCTCAAAAATTACTTATGGCATTAGTGTAGAACAGTGACAGGTTACATTATACAAAACTAAAAGTATTAACTTTCATTTTCTTTCAGTAAAAAAAATGGGGAACAAGATATCACGGACTTTGTCTGTGGCATTTTGGATAGTGAAGTTTTTACCCAATCCTATGTCAATCTTCTGGAAGGATTAATGATCAGTGTAGACACAATCACTGTGATGTGTGATTTTGCTGGTAATATGTGCTGTTCCCCCGCAAAGCTGCATTCCACAATCCCTGTGCCATGTCTAAATAGAGCTGACAACGCTCGTTCGTTCCCATCATAAGCAAAGCTTGTAGGAAGTGGCGAAATGTACACAGAGTGTCGCGAAAATAATTGTCCAAAAATATCTTGGCTGGAAGCTGTCTCCTGAACATCATGGATTCATAAGCGCTGACCTCAGTCATATTCAGTCCAAGATAACCTGCGGACAAAAAAAATCATAAGCTATAATAATATAAAAAAGAACCTTTATCACACTGATGACCATCCATCAAGACTTCCTCAAGTTAGTCCTTCATGATATCACAAATGTGACCCCTTTTTCTCAAAGTCTGAAAAGTTGAGTGGAAAAACGGCATGGACACATATAATTTGGGTCGTAACCAAGGTTTTGGTTGATCGTTGAGCATAAGCCAGGGAAACCTCCAGCTTTACTACATACCTTTAGGGTTCTCCTTTTCTTTAATCCATATTCATTTCTATGTTCAAAATGTATAGTTTCATAGGATTAAATAAATATCAAGTGTTTTGTACAAACTTGCCAGCTAAATGACTACTTGAAGGGGTAAGTGAACACATACCCTATATGGGCAAACTGAAACTGTCAGTTAGTTATGACTTCCGTAGAAATGAGGACACAAATACAAACACTATGATACACTTCATGGGTCATTTAATGTGCTCTAAGTATAATGCACACTATCGCCATTGTTTTGCACTTTACTGGACTGACCTTTATCGTCAAACATGGCAGACGCGCCCCCCCCCCCCCCCCCCCCAAATTTCTCACATTCTTCCCGACACTTTAAATACATTATGATGACAAGCTGGCCCTGCTGACTCAGAGAACAGACAGATGTGATTTTCAAAGTTGAGTTTCCATCACTAATGTGTAGAATGAGGTGTAGACCAAAATTTCCTGTCATACATTTTAATTCTACTCGAAGAAAATGTGTCTTTTTTCCCCCCGTTCAAATTTGTCGTGACACTTTCTTCTGTTCACACATACTGAAAGTATTAAAAATATAGAAAATTTCAAGACCTTTTCAAAAAAGCCCATGGGCATCCCTACATCACTCTATGCATTATATAATATTTTGTAGAATTTAAGATTCATCGGCCTTCATGATTATATGGCAGGCCTTACTTCCTTCATATTATAATAAGGGATAAGTGCAGGTTTGCTTATAGGAGCAAACAGATAGCTACCACTTTATATTTTGTAGCCATTGCTAAATAAATTGGGCAAGTGTGTAAAAATATGTGGGTCACAAAGAGTTAACAATAAAACATTTCTCAACCAATTACTAAAACATTCCAAACTTAACCATCACCCTGCGATGGGCATACCTATACAGCATTGACTTTCCATGCATTCACTCGGCATGGGCATACCAATACGGCATGGTCAAGCTGACTGTGCAGCGCGCAAGCCGTATTTCCAAGCGTCGGGTCACTGACCTTTTTGAGACATAACTATCGCCTACTGTATCTCTTCTAAATCAAAGGCATTGTGACAAGGACATGTTAACCAGTGAACCACTGGTTGGAATCACAAAGGCTAAGCTTTCAACGGCTCTCCCTACACTGTCAAAAGATGTAACATCGACATGCAAACTGTTGCTCAACAAATTGCAATATTATCTCATTTTCTCACAAGCTGTGAGTTGTCTGTAGCTAAGAACCAATCAGAAACAAGCTCTGAAATGATCTTTGCCCCAAATGCCCACATTGGTTTATTAGTATGTGTCAATCAGGATGAAACCATTTGTTTAGGGCTTGGAAGGGCGTGGCTAGTTATCATGCTTAGTTGTCATGAAAACTACAGCTGTCAGTCTGGTATCATAAGTCAGATCATTGGTTAGAGACTGACAGACTAAGTTTTTGCTGGTTAATTCATTATCAAGTGTGATAAGGCATAGCAGCCAATGTTTTCATACCGATCAAATACAAACCGAACCACATGGACAGTGGTAGTGTGGCCATCATACATCGGCAAGGGTCAGTGTGACCCAGATAAGATTCTCCGTGAGTAAGGTCACTGACTAGACAGCGGGCTTTAAGCCGTCGTGTACAGGGTGAGCGTTAAATAGTAAAAACTGTCAGAAAAACAGGATTTAACCATTGTGAAACGTAAAGTTTCTCACCGGCCAATGTTTCCCAGGCTGCACCAATACTCATTTGGGTGCAGATTTCATGCAGCTCTTTATGGACGTATCTGAGGTCCATCATCCTCATCTGCAACACCTGCCTCTGGGCCAGCTCTGCCTCCGTCTGCGGGCTATATGGTGGTGGTATGCCTTCACCCATGGCTCCCATCATATCTTCAGGAATTGGGGCTTCAGGTGGCTGTCAGAGCACATAAATACAAGTATGTAAGTGCTTTCCTGCTAACTAAATGACCACTCCAAATATTGTCACTCCTCTACGCTAAACTGAATGACCACTTCAATATCAGCACTGCTCTATGCTAATGGCATAAAATGACTTTTCAGATAATTATGAAGAAAAAACTGTTCCTTTTCCTGTCATTTGGTGACTTATGCCATTTTGATTCTATTGGATTATTACATTTTCTTATTGGCTTTTTTCTTTTTATGTAATATTATCTGTTAGCCCTAATGCTCAGGAATGCAATGTACTGTCAGTTGCCTTTTGCCATAAGTCTGACATGTGTCATTATCATAAAGCAGTGATGATATGGGACATCTCAAGTGCCCTCCAGAGTAAGTTTTATAAAAACAAACTGAATCTTGTCAGTTGGTTACGATTTAAGAAAAAAGACCACAAATATGCAACACTGTAACACGCTTCACAGACTGCATCATAATGTACCCTGTGTGCATTAGCATAATAACTGAAGGTGCATACTTTCATTATTATCTTGTGTTTTACTGGATTTTATCCCCAAACCTGCATGAATAAAAAACTTGGCAGGACAAGCGCTTCTTGCACATTAAGCAGACATGGTGGTCCAGAGGCAAGCTGCTCGCCTCTCATGCCGAAGGTACCGGGTTCGAATCCCAGTCGGTGCAGGCATGTTGGAATTTGGGGATTTTCTCATATTTTCCTGACCCTGATCCTATTGTAGGTAGGATAGAACACCTGGTCTTCTTGGATAAGGATGAAAAGCTCCGAGCCACCCCGCCCCATCCCAACACGCGCTGTGGTGATGACCGACCTGTCTGCTCCAGTTGTAACTGGGCTGTATTGACACTAACAAAAAAAAAAGTAAACAAAAGTGCACTGGGCTTCTTTTCCATCACTATAGACATCACTGCAAGACAACATGACTGAATCACGTAGTAAGGTGACACAAATAAATAGCATCACTGGCCTATTTGAAAAAAAACAACACAACCACAACATAAGTAGGGTATGTGATGCGACTGATGGGATGCTTGGTTAGTGAATCTCGGGAGGTTTGTGCACAAAAGAAAATGGATGGGATGTCACAGATGGAATGGGCATTAAAATTTCATTGTATCTCAAAATTTTATTATGTAAAGGACATCTAATATTGCAATGGTTGATGTATTTCCACATTCTGACTTGAAGGGGACCCAAAAACTGAAAACTGAAATGTCCTAAGCTAGACAGATGGTTCGGTCACTACACCGACAAAATCTTGGCTAAAATTCCCCTAATACATTTGAGTGGACTGAAGTAACATAGGGAACCTGTCGTCACTATTTCTTAAGACTGTAGCAACTCAAAAATTCGAAAAATCAATTTTTATATACGTTCAACTACATTCAAAGCTGCATCCAATGATCTTGGTTCTAGACTCCTAAGTGGAAAAATAATTGAATAGCAAACTTTCAAAAGTCATCATCAATAGACCAGTAGTGCTAAAATAAAACAGCCTTTTGCTTCTCCTGAAAAGAAGTCAAAACCAGTTACTACAAATTTAGGGAACGGGGATGAAGTATTCTTCATGTCAGGTGATTCTCTCATTTATACTTACAGGATAGTCTAGAAAATTTGGTCTTCCCCTTTGTGACGCTGATTCTTGTGGGGAACCTGGCTGACTGCCACCTGCTGATATCCTGATGCTTTTGACTTCAGTTTCAGTTGAAGCGCAAACAACTGGAAAGTTACCAGAGTCTGACGGGCAGCCTTGACTGTTACTCTCTCGGGACTGGGCTTCGGCCAAAGGAGAGATCAGCATGACCTTTACAGGGCTTGGAATTTGTTGACTAATCACTCGTTCAATTAGCTCCGTGACAGATGTCTTTCTGTGACCTTCTGCGCGGTCAGACCTGAAAAAAAAAAAGGAGAGAAATAGAAAACAACAAAGAATAAGTGAGGGATTGAAAATCAAAATGTACTACATGGTGATCTGATGTAATGATAAATTTATGACCCTCCAGAAAGCAGAAATCTATAGTCCGAAAATCTTGCTCTGCGCCACATTATTATCGATTTTCGCAAAAACTGATTGTTGGATTTCTATGAAATTTTGCATGTGCTTCTACTTTGTCACCGATAGCTGAGGAAGAATGTTTTTCCAAACCAGGTGTTGACTCAGTCAGAAATCTTTCTTTAAGATCATTAAAATACTTCACAGTAATTCACAGTTCCTTCATGTAAAACATGTGTATGCTTACCGCAGCGTGTATGGAGACAAGAAACTGAAAATTCAGTTTTTAACCACTTGTACCTATGTATAAGTTGAAATTTGTTTACACACCCGCACAGGTGAGAACCACTTCTACCAGCCAATGTTGTATGACGCAGTATGTGTTGCAAAAGTGATGAAATATTTTATCAGGGGTGTATACATATTGATGGTATCTTCTGTATTATCATTGTCATGTATAATGATACATTTTTACCTCTGATCTAAGTTCAGTTGAGTTGACTCTTAAATGTAAATTTGTGGTAATAAAAAGCGTGACGTTGTGTCACGATATTTTCCATAAAGAAGCCATGCACGGTTATCAGTGTCATAGAATTGAAAGTCCTGATAAGAGATTTCAGCATGCGCTTGGGATAACAAATCGCGACCCTAGCCCTTGTTTATTCTGCCTCGATTTTCTGGAAGACTGGAGATCTTTTAGGTATTAACAAATGCACACCTTGACACTTGTTTAAAATGCAACGAGGCACTTATCGAGCTATTTCACTGTTCTAATTTATTCTAATTCTGTATCATAATGACTGTTATGAGGGTAATGCAGTCTGATTATAAAGTCAAACAGAGAAAATACTGAGTTGTAGCAGAGAGTATGTATGTATAGAGAGGTTTCATTATTGGTTGATTTGCACTGTGAGACACGGGAGGCGCCGCGAAACCACAGTTAGCATGGAGCAGAAGTAGGTTGCTGCGGTAAACAAATACTCGTTTATGCATTTCCACGGAGCATAAGAACTTACAAATGGCTCTAAATAGTTCTAATCAGCCTAAAAATATGAACAAACCACAGTAAACAGATGTGCACACTATCTTTGGTAAAGGCGGTCTTTTTCAATTCTTGTTTACCGTAGCGCCCTAGTTTCATGATTTGGCGGAAGTGAGAGCTATCTATAAAAACATACTCTCTGGTTGTGGTCACTGTTCATCTGTTGCTTAAGATGAAAGGTACTCCAGTTCCCTAACAACAGCCAGAATACAAAAGAGCATTAACACACTCTGCTTTTTAAAAAATTGTGGTCTCATTCCCAATCCATTTATTTTCTCAATACACTTTATTTTTGCTGTTTAATTGTTTAATTTCTGCCTTATAGTATGTTATGTGTGTGTGTCTATGTATATAATATATGTCTAGCAGAGAGAGAGGGTGAGAGAGAGAGAGAGAGAGAGAGAGAGAGAGAGAGAGAGAGAGAGAGAGAGAGAGAGAGAGAGAGAGAGAGAGAGAGAGAGAGAGAGAGAGAGAGAGAGAGAGAGAGAGAGAGAGAGAGAGAGAGAGAGAGAGAGAGAGAGCGAGATGCAGATGGAGAGAACAAGACTTTCTATAAAGCACCTAGCGCAAATTGTTTGGACTGGGCGCTACAGAAATGATCTCCATTATTATTATTATTATTATCATTATTGTAAAATTTCTCAGTTGTGCAGAAAATGATAGTTTGAACAAACAAGAACTAATGTCACAAAATGACACGTCCCCACAAGTTTTTTAACAGAGATATGCCCTTGCACAATTCTTGTACTCATTGACCCCACTCTTGCGCGCGGTAAACTCTATCGTGGATTGGACTGGTCCAAAACTTGATAATTAACAAAACAGTTTTCTTGAAAATTGGCCAAAAGTAGGCACAAAGCAAGATTTACCCACTGAAGTATTACTTTCCACTTCAAAATTGTTCAAAATCAAAGAGGCCTAAGTGTTAAAAAATTTTTTTTTAAATACTGATGAAAACTATATTAGCCTAAGTTATACAAGGTGGGCCAAAAGCAGGGTTACAGTTAACACTATAATTTATATCTAAAACTGTAACCCTACTTTTGGCCCACCCTGTAGTACTTAAGTAACAGCATTAAATAAACACAACAAAAAAAAAACTTGATTTGGGGGGGTGGGGAGTGTGGTGATCATAAGCTGAAACTTTGGGCTGGGCACATTTTGACTGTTAAGTCCTCAAGAAACAGGCCATTCACTGTTTCTGATTAATATGATTTCAAATCAAATGTTTATTGCAGACTGATGTTAACAAGCTCTTGTTCTATAAACATCAATATTTTCAGACATTATGAGATGAGGTAATTGGCACTGTCCAGAATAAACCTGTGCTCCCACCCTCCTCTCTCTCTCTGCAGTGCCAAAGCTCTGTCAAGGAGTTAAACAGTGTTGGGTCGAAACGCAAATTGATTTTTTTTTTAACCGATAATATTCACTAATCATTATTTGAATATCAGACAGCTTTGGCTTTAAATATGCCGAAGTTTCTTCACCAAAAATTTGGCTCCATCCAGAAAGAAACACCGCAAGAGAAGCTGAAGGATTGTATTTCTTGCCCCCCCAAATCAATAATTCATACTCCCCCATGACCTTCTTTGTAACCAGTCTTATTCTCATAATCAATGAAATAAAATTAACTGTGTCCATAACCCCAACACTGATAGGTGACCCATGCATAAGGGCCACACAGTCGTGACGTCACCAACATTAATTTCAAAAAGATTTTTTTTTATTCCACCAAGATGTTCTCTATGCAAATCTGTTAGCATAAATTGACCGCAAAGCATATACGCTCCAGGATGGCAATTTTTATCTTTTTTTTTTTTTTTTAAACCTCCTTCATCCCCATTTACGCATTTCGAACATTTGGTAGAAAGAGCGGACGGGTTAAATTTTACTTTTGAATTATGACTTCACTGAATGTTTTAGCATAATCGTAAAGGTTACTTTATAAATACTGCATATTTATTTGTTTCCTTGATTGGGTGTTGCCAGAGGATCCAAAACTCCACAAAAGAGTCGACACTCAAAAATATTTGAAGACCCCTGATTTAAGGGGAAGATAGCTTTTTCCTGGCAACCAAGCCGTTTGCAAAACATGACCAGGAATGTGTACTGCGCCTCTGGCTCTAGACTACACGCAGCCTTTAGGCAGCGATTACACGTTACACCAGTAACACAACGATTCATGCTAGTCTATGTCATAAATTACAGGCCAAAGATAGTAGAGTGCCCTTTGATATAGGCCAAGCGTGTCCGTGCATAATACGGAAGATGCCTCTGCAAAGTAACAATCGAAACTCAGTATACTGAGTACAAGCAGTATGACGCGATATATAATTATTTTATTTATTTAATATATATATAGGCATGATGTGCACTGCACCCGTTTGACCTGACACTGGCAGTCTAAAGATACGCCACAAGGTCGGCCAAGGTCGGCCTCATTTATATTTCTTCACCCAATTCTCCAACGCAACAAGCAGTTTGGGCTCTATAAAAGTGATAAGAATGTGTTACTGCACCCGCCAGAATACACGGCAACCGAAGCGAAGGTAACGAGCCGCGATTCGGGACTGTGTCATGCATGGTGCAGAAAGGTATCGTAATTTTTTTTCACCGATGACAACTTTTCTTTACAACGAAGTCGTACGGGAGGAAGGGGGAGGGGGCTGTGTTATATCAAAGGAAGTGGCTTTTTTGGGGGATTAGATAAAAGGCAGTGGCTTTTTTTTCACATGTCGTGGAAATTCCCCTCGTGATTGCACGACGTATTCCCGCAAGTTTCATTTCCTGGGTTTTACACAAAATGACATGAAAGTTTGCTTCGTCTTTTTCCAGGACACGTAGTGAAAACTTTTCTTGTGAGTTTTACACGGCCTACCAAGTTTGTAAATCCTACCGTAGATCATGACGTTGCTCGAAAAAAAATGTCTTGTTACGTTTCTCAATTAGGCGAGTTTTATTTATGTTCTGTCAAGGATGTTGGCAATTGAAAGAAATTTCTTTAACATCATTAACTATAATTGCTCTTTGATCCTGATCACTGAGTTCTCTTCCTTCACTAATATCAACCTCTCCTCCTTTTGCCTCAAAATTGATCCCTCTCCCCACATTATCCCTTCTGTGCCTCTCAATAATTTTCTCTCCTCTTTCTCTATCAGTTTCTTCTCTTCCACTGCCATCATCAACCTTATGTCTTCCCCCGCCATGATCAATCTTCCCTTTCCCTCATCGCAATATCATGTCAATGAATACTCTTCCACTGGCACCTTCAACCTCATATCTTCTTCCGCCGTCATCAATCTCTACTCTTCCCCCACCACAATCAATAAATTCTTCTCTCCCAACTGCTACCAGAGAACATTTTTCACTTACAGTCAACTCATTTCGTTCGTTCTTCTCCAAGAAGGTTACCATTCTGATCCAGCCCGGAAAGGAAAACGGCTAACTCTGACTGGGTAAAACTTAGAGCCATTTCTTACATAAAAAGTGACAGTAGACAGTATTCTTCACCCATCAGACTAGGCGGTAGTCTGTAGAAAGTGATTAACAAAATACCGATCCGTGACAGCCGGTGTCATAACTATGGGTTAGGGATGGAATCATTTGTATTTCCAACCCGAGATATAATTTTCCACTTGCGTATTTTAATGTTATTATGTTGTTGCTGTTTTTTCGCAAGGACCATTTTGGCATATCTCTTATTCAATTTCCCTACCCTTATAGCTGGCGGCCAGCAATTTAAGATCAGTTATCAGTGTGAGAAAATATGCCTGACCAGCAATCCATCAGTACCTAGGCGCCCGTTAGTATCCCACATGCATCGACTGCGCTTCGCTCGGTAGTCGGATAGAGAGGATTGTTTTGCAATTATCATGAGGATCAATAATATATCTTGCAGCCTTTCGTAGGATTATCCTAAATCATAAGCCCTTACTGTGTGCAGCTGAGTGCTGCTCGACTGTCGTAGTTAAGATAAAACATCAAACATAATCGCTGTAGCTGGAACAAGTACAGTCAAGCCCTTGCTCCGTGCGACTGGGTTCTGCTCGGCAGGCAGTCATAGTCAAAGCAATTTACCAAAAGACTAATGAATATGCTGCAGCTACTCAACAAAATTTATAATTCCAACACAATACAAACAGGGGCCTCTCACTCTGTAATGCTGGATCTCATTTGGTCGTTGTTGTTTTTTTTTTTTTACGCTCATTATCTGTTCGTAACGTTTTCTTGTATCTATCCACACCCATAAGGCTCCGCAAATACATTTTTTGTTTTCTTTTTGCCAACTTTCCTCTTTCGCGGTGACTAGCGGTACATACAAACGTAATATAATGACAATGCGCATTGCATCAGCTGACACCTATGCCCAAAGCCCATGGATATTATCATTTTGCATTTCACCCAAGGCAAGCTTCCAAAGTAACAAACACCATGTAAAAGGCAATGCAGGAATGCGCACAGCACTCGTAAGACTACACGGCAGCCTTTAGAAAGCCAGTAGAGATAAATTAATAATAAACACAGTGGTTCGTTTTAAATCTGCGCACATTGACCAGAGATGCATAAACAGTCATTCAGAGAACACAACTATTCATGGGAAAGAATCATTAAGTAAAATGTGATGGAAGAATGTTGACTGCTTTCAGTTAGGCGAGACGGCAGCCTTAATAATGTGATTTACGGAAAATATTATTGACATGAATCTAAAATTCCTGTTAATCTGTGCCAAACTGGCTAGGAATGTCGCGATTTGTAATGAACACAAGACGATGTTTCTTGGTAACGAACCAATATCTCAAACGTGGCAGAATATTGTTCGTGTTACACTGTATTCCTTAGACCAGCCAAAGACTTTCAGAAACCAAATCTTAGTATCACAGAGTAACGGTGGGACAATATTTGCACAATTCTTTATCAAAGAATGAAAATAACATGGGAGGAAAAAAAACACATTAGGAGATATGACTTTTAGTAGATTAATATCCAGCTTTTCATTTGAAAAACGAAATTCCTGCTGCCTTTAACAATGGGGCAAAAGAAACAAAAAAAAACAAAAACAAGCAAACCAAAATACCCCAAAACCCTCACTTACAACAAATACATGATTGTTTTTTTCCGGCAAGCAACGACACCCACAAACCTTCAGCCGATTAACAACTGGAGGATATTTATAATTAAGTGGGCGAAGTGCTTATTCGCAGACGTGATCCACTTTCAACTTGTGGAACTGTGGGGAGCTCTATATTATTATCTAGTCGGCATCGGAGTGGCACCCATTCACTTTCCACTCACTTTCACGGCCAATTCGCGCCCATTTGGATTTTAGTACTGCACTAAAATCGCTCCCGTTTATCACTCGACGAATTCACTCGGAGTCATCTTAAAATAGCACAGGGAAAGGTTGCAATCCCAAACTTTGTGTGCAAAATTTTGCATCAAATGTTATTTTTGACGTCATATTTGAATTCAGCGGCCCAAATTACTCACGGGTGAGAAGGGTTTCCCAATTTTGAAAAAAAAAATGTTCTTGCTAGAAAATTGTGTCGCCGTTTGCAGCCTTGAAAAATAAAATGTCCCCATTACAAGCGACGAAATACCTCCATTTTGGAATATGGCGTCATGGATCACACCCAAGACGCACAGGTCACACTCGAATGGAAAGTGAATTGGGGGCACGCCGACTGAACCACCAACTCAATTTTTACTCTCTCAAAATCGCGAGTGGAAAACGGGGGAGATGTGAAGCCACTCCATTTGCAGCCAAACTCTGCCCAACACAAGGAGCTTCCAAAGATGATGTCCATCCAAGACAAGGAGCTTCCAAAGATGATGTCCATCCAAGACAAGGAGCTTATACCATCTATACGAATCCTTGATCCAAGTCAAGGAGCCTTATACTATCTCCTCGATCCAAGTTCTCTTCCCATGATCGTTTCTAGGCATACTTTCAACTAAAGTCAAAATATGGCACAAAGACAAAGCTGTAGGGAGCAAAGCGTAAGAAATAATACCAAAAAGATACTGACCTTGCTTCAAGTCTTGCTATGACCACACAGACTTTCTGTGGTTTTTTTTAAACATTTAGTTGATACCTGGAACTAACTGACTTCCCGGTATTACTTCACAAGTTAAGAGTGGAAAACACTTTGTCCAAAATCACATTCGCGCTCATAATATATTATATATAAAGTGCTAATGGGTAATGCAGAAAACTAAGGACGATACAGGCACAACTGATTTCAGTGTTTCTTGTTCATAAAAACATTACCTGAGCACAGATGTCTCTCAGATAACAAGTTAATACCTCCACTGCCATGCTGTGTAACTGCATATCTGCATACTGAAACAGCCTTTATTATGGAGCCCAAAAGTTTGTAAGATTTTCGGGAAAATCCACACGGCGTACGGAGCTCCCATCTTGAATTGGCCCAAGACGTTCCAGTTCGCTGCGAGTGAAATATGTTATTGGTCTAGTAACAATACACTTGCCCGCCGGATATCAACGGGTGCGGCCCGAAAAAGCGCGGCAGTGCGGTAACCAAATAAAGCGATGCCATAGGGTTTTAATTGCAGTTTGTGTACAACATGCTTACTGTAACAATATAACCCGATAAATCTAGAAATTCACATTGTCACTGGTGTGCAGCTGTGAATTGCAACAGTAACAGAAATAGAAGATCCCACCGGCCTTTCTACCTCTTTCCTACAGATCTGTACGTTTTTCTCTATTATGTATCGTACAACATAAAATGATACGATCTGACTAAACAACAAAGCCAAAACAAGCGTGGGGTATTACTCACTTTGGTAAACTGAATCTATAGTTCAGTTTCATTCAGTGAGAATATACTTTAACAATCTTTTGAATGAGAAGTTCTTTACCAGTCCATAACTTAGCTACTGAATAAGAATGTACTTTACCAATCTATATCTCAGTTAATGAACTGAGAACGTACTTTACCAATCTATAATTCATGTGTTGAATGAGAGCATACTTTACCAAACTAATCTTAATCAATGAATGAGAATGTGCCTTTCCACTCTATATTTCAGTTAATGAATTGAAAATGTACTTTACCAATCTATAATTCAGGTTCTGAATGATCTTACTCAATGAATAAGAATGTACTTTACCAATCTATATCTTAGTTAAAGAATGCAGAGAATGTACTTTACCAATCTGTAACTTAAGTTTAATTGAATAAGAATATACTTTACTGTCCGTACTTTCTCTAACCTCCATCTCTAAGAAATTATTGTTTCACAAAGTGTCCTACAATACTTTGTGCCTTTCATACTGTCGTTCTAATTGCTGCTTTAAAAGCGTCTAATGTTTGTTTTTTATTACCATAGCAATAATCTTACCCATCAAAACTTGTTGCAGAGAAGATTTGGAACGAATATCGGTAGATGCTTTATTTAAATGAAACGGGTCATATTAAGAACACTTTGAGACATCTTTTCTAATTAAAACAAAAACAAAGCAAATATTTAGATGTCAGATGTTTGTTATCCATATAGATCTACATGTAAAGATAACTTACAGCTGAACACACAGCAGTTTTGATTATTGTTGGTCTGTGATAGTCACAATGTCCTAGATTCTACGACGATTCTTCATCTGTTTTCTATTAACTTTCGCTTTACCGCCGACTACCCGTGTATTGTTTACCGCGCTTCCTCGCAAGCAAGTCAGTTCGCACCTAAGTCACTTGACGCTAGTGCTGAAGTACCGGGAAGCGCCCGAAGGGAAGTTTCCTGTCACCTCTTCTTTGACAGTAAACTAAAGCCAGCAACTGGCTATTTAACTATACTGTTAAACTGTTGTACTGAATAAAATTTAAAACAAAGTTTTCGTTAAAAGTTCTTTTGAATGTATACATAATGACTATTATAAACATTTTTAAAATCTTTTTGAATGGACTGTGTAATTACTTGCTTCGTTTGATCATGGTAGAGCGCACCTGTTTTTGTTTGTTTGTTTGTTTGTTTTAAATTGAATTGGGGCATGGCACAAAAAAAGGCTAAGAAACACTGATTTAGAGACAGTATAGAGATACTTTAAAAGTATGAAATTGTAAGTGCACTGGTCTCAGTACTCACAACTACCATGGTATAATATGAACACTTTCATTATTTTTAACTTGTGGACAAAATGTTGTAATGTCAGTCAATCACCAAGAAGTATTTAAAATTCACCAGTTTGTGCATATTATAATCTGAATACTTTGTGTTGACATTCAGATGATCTCAGATAAATCAGTTCCGAGTTGCACATCTATCTATCTATTATAAAAAAAAAACTCGCTTTTTTTGTAAAAGCCGTAGCTCGGCTATCTGTGCACCAATCGAGCTCAAATTTTGCATACAAATTTCTTTGGTCTGAAGTTGATTCCTTGCTACACTCATTGCTGAACACTCTCCGTAAGTATTTTTTTGAACTACGCAAATTTGCATTTGTTCCAAATAAATACCATCCGGGCGTGAGTTTTTATGTGGCATGACGTCACTGAATTTGCGGTCCACCGTGCGATCTCAACGTCCGGTTCCCCAAATTTGAAACCGTGCTTCCGAGTCCATCCATAACATTCGTGGTTCTTGCTGCACTTTGCTGTGCCAACGGTCAAGTAATGCTCCCTCCATTGCAGCCACCCCCAGACCTACTCACAACACTTTTCACCCCCCCCCCCCCCGCGAATTTCGCGGGTTCAATACTTGTGGATTAAGACACATTTATATATATTTATAATACTGATTTCCACATCAAGAATGACAAAACCTTTTTTAATAATACAGTGTAGATCTATTATTATAAGGGTTGGCATGTGTGAGTGTTGTTATTTATAATTTATCCATTACTACATGGTGAACATAACATTATTACAATGTATGAACCAGGGTTTGCTGTGTGTTTATAATTTGAAAAGGTAGATCAATTTACTCACTTTGTATCCAGTTGTTGGATTTTGTGTTCATCCTGAATTGTTGAGTCCTGTTACCTTAACAAGTGGTTTGTTTTGTTCAGGAGAGACACAACAGTTCTTCAATAGAAATTTTACTGATATAGTGACCCATGGCCTTTTGTGGGTGCTTGTATGTGCATGAAAGTTTGCAGTACATTGTGGCTGTGTGGATTAAGCCTACTGTAATAAAAAACCAGGTACATGTACTTGGGCCACCATTAGATTTTTACAGTAAAATATTGATACTGAATACATGTGTATTATGCACAACACAGCAACAACGAGAAAAAGTGTAGTTCTTATCATCCATGGTCATTATATACCAAATGCCACTTTTGTTCAGTTCATGTACTGCACTACAGCAAACAGCGCCCATTCAAACACAGCTTGGTCATAGGTAGG
This sequence comes from Onchidella celtica, assembly GCA_963931925.1. NCBI lineage: Eukaryota > Metazoa > Mollusca > Gastropoda > Systellommatophora > Onchidiidae > Onchidella > Onchidella celtica. Next base: position 37,144,563 of record OZ007572.1, read on the forward strand.
ATTAGAATGGTTTCCCTAATACAATAAACTTATTTTCAAGACTTACATATAACAACTCTGGCGAATGCCCACACCCGTGTAGACTCAGTAATGCATAGATTGATCGTAGGTTACTTTGTATAATTATGTAGATAATCTACCCCTCCCTCACTTTCTGACCAGCCGATCATCCAAAGATGCTTCACGATTAGGCCTACAGCAGACCAATGTGTCTCTCAAGGTGGGGGTGGCAATGTATTGGTGAGGCCTGGGATTTCAGAATGTGGCATAGGGATGGCAGAGCCATCTTAATGCATGGGCACACTGGGCAGTTACCCAGTCACTGAAAAGGTTTTTGGGGGGCCATGCTTGCAAATTTATATTGGGTTTTGAAATGGGGAGGAAAATCCTACTGCTTTGCCCAGGGGCCCAAGATGATGTTTGTCATGATCTCATTTTGGGATCCAGTGAGTTGTGTTAGGGTGATCCGACCCTTAGAATAAAAAGGTGGGATTTTATAGGTTAGTGGACTCACGCCCTAAGGCGGTGAGTTGTGTAAGCAATGCACGGGGCACGTGAACCCGGCATGCTTTCGGAAGGTGAGACAAGAAACTTTCACGGGATTTGGCTGGAGATATATAAGCTTAAGTCGCCATTGTTTAAGCAGAGAACGGCTGTGGAAATCATTCGATCCAGTGAGGTTCCTCTCGGCTCGAGCTCCAGGGCCTGACAATAGGAGTCGAGCACAGACAGAATAGACACAAGTGAAGTCGAAGTGGAGTGACCGTGTCGTCATCCAGAGAATTGATAAACGCCTCGTCGCACTAGGCCAAAAGTGCGAACCGTGTCCTTTGGATCTACGCTCGTACTTGGCTACGAGCGTATAATGGTACGCAATTCATAAGTCCACACAATAGAGACAGGAATTACTAGATCAGCCCAGTGACGAAGCTGAGTAGTAGGAAAGCCACCTGGCAATCCTCACAATAGAGACAGGATTAATACAGTGTAGAATGATAGTGTGTGTGGAAAGAAAGAAGTATTGAAGTCAGTCATAGAAAAATAATCTTTTGTAGACGTAGTACGTAGATATTGTATCTCATGTTATATTGAATGCCTTAGTTGTATCCCATGTGAGATTAGAACTTTTGAATTACAGTTAAGTTCAGCGACAAGCTGGAGTTCCCACAATGGGGCTTTGATGTAGCCACTAATTAAGACAGTCCTATTTATTGTATCTGCAACCATATTTATTGTATTCTGCAATCCTATATATTGTATCTGCAACCATATTTATTGTATTCTGCGATCCTATCTATTGTATCTGCAACCATATTTATTGTATCTGCAATCATACCTATTGTATCCGTAGTAATAAAGTAGTATGGCCCTTCAGGCCTGATATATATTCGAATGTGTTATTAATTATTATGATTGTGCCTGGACGAGTGTGAGTGGCCTTTCGATTAGTCGAATGCGCTATTATCCCCAAGACCTTACTCACCTCGAACATTGACAATGTTAAGATAGTACTGAGGGATGGTGGGGCACAGCAGTACTTTGGTGGGGCATGGGACTTCAGAATAGGGCACTGCACAGGAATATATATGTGTGGTGCTCCAGGAAAATCCGTCACATGGGTAAAATTTCCCATTTTGAGGTACCGGTATACAACTATTATGAAAAAGGGCTATTTTCTGTGTATTTTGCTTTTTATTTGAAGACAATATCTCACATGGTTTTGAGATATGGCCGTTTAAAGTGTCAGGTGTAGTAACCGGAGAAACAGAGAAAAATTTTCTTGCAGGCCTGTATCTCAAAAGCAGCCTGTGCGTCATCCGATGGGTTTTCGTGGAGCGTCCCACATATTGTATGCTAACTTTGTCAGATAGTGGTGGGGGGCAAGTTTTTTTTGTTTTTTTTGGAAACTGAAGCAGGGCTTGGGACAAAAAAAGGTTGAAAAACACTGAGATAGACCGTTGCATTTGCTGCTCTCATGGTCGTACGTTAAAACAAAGAAAAACGTTCCAACATTGCATCTGTATTTGTAATGTATGCTGTACTGTATCAGTTGCTTTGATGTACTTTCCATCCTGGCTTCGATCAGACAAAACGGCAGGCCTGCTCCGAGCGAGTTGTCGCTATTTCAGGCCGGGTGGAAACTATTCATGACTTCCTTTTGCTGGTTTTATAATAATTATTATGAGCCGCCAAAATCACAAGAAAAAAACAACATTATTACTCGAATTTGCCAAAACCTGGCAATTTTTACAAATTTTGGGGCCGCAGTTTGCCAATCTCTACTGAAGCAAATGTTTTGGCCTCAAATTTCTCCAGGGACAGCTAATTTCTCCCTTTGCTCCTTTCCTTATGAAGAGATTACATTCACAACCTTGGACCTAATGGACGCATACGAGGCATATTTAGTAAGTTTCTTAACAAGGGGAGCGTGGGGAGAAAGCAGGTTGTTGGTGCAGGTAGAAACTGCTTTGAGAATTAAATCTCTTTATCCTTAGAGGTGCACAGAGAGAATGCTGGTCACCAGCGGCTGGACAAGCACGCAAATTTACCAGAATGTCAAATGAATTCTTGCCCGCTCACCTGCCCCTGGTTTTGTGCGGAATGGTGCGCATGGTGTATAGTTGCACAGCTGGTAGTTTAAATTGCACATCAGTCTTCTCACAACTCTCTACACATTTGAATCAAGACAAATTAAAACAATTCAAAGGTAAAATATAGCAAAAAAGACAAAAAAAAATTGTATGTTGCAAAGCCCATCTTAGAAACAATACAGAAATGTTACAATGAATCACAATAGAATCTGACAGGAAAAATTCAACTCACCTCTGTTGGTAAATCTGAATTTGCTTGTTGGTTTTCAGGAAACAAATGTAAATATTCTGCCCCTGCAGGACAAGGCGGCAGACATACTGTGATCTCATACTGAAAGACTGGCACTCCTCTGTGTAACTCAACTCTGATATCATCCCGTAGAAGGTGGTGGAAGGAACATCCTCTGCGGGTAAGAAACAAATATGAACTTTTGTTCGACTCCTCAAACCAAAATGAGACACAGAATGGACATTTTCGTGACTTTAACAGATTTGCTTACAGTTAGCTAAGAGTTTGAGTTTGAGGTTGGGTTTTACAGCATGATAATGCCTACTTTGCGCCTTTCACTGTCTATTTGGGTACTTTTATCTATGTTTAGTATTCAGAACTTCATCGATCTAGATCTGACGAACAGAATTAAATAGTTCCATATAAATTTTACTACATTGGTAAAATTGCCAAAAGTTGTTTTGCACAGATCTGAAAAAAGTTTTGTAAATGTGCATAAATGTTAGCGAGATGAGAGAAAAACATTCCCCATATTACCCTATTTATGATGTAATTAACAGTTATCAGTAATAAGGATGTGTGGCAGTGTAAGAAATATAGAAAAATGCCAAATTATTATTAGACATTTAACAAAGAACGATTCTCATGTGATTTTCACGTGCTGCTTCATTTGCAAATTTTTCAGATGAAACCGCTCAGAGCAGCTTGTAGACATGAATATCGAATCAGTTAAATCTGGAATACCAATGAAAGTCCACTCCAAGACCCCTTGTAACACGGCTGACTTATATGGTATGTTATAAATTCAGTTGCAAGATGTTCACCTGCCTTAAGATGTACATCACAAAGAATTGGTTGTTTTGACTAAAACCAGGGATATTGCTGAGTATACTGTACATCATAATTCAATTACATTTCTGTGACTTTGTATGTGAATGTAACAGACAACAGACAAATAATCTGAAATCTACAATGGCGAAAATATGTGACTAAATATAAATTCTTCAGTTGTGAAGTCTATGGAACAGTATCTTCAGTTGTGGTCTATGGAACAGTATCCTGCTTCTAGTTTACAGTTTCTTTCTCAATCTCTAAGTGTCACTCACACACACAACATAGAACCTTTAACGGCCTAATGCATTTGCTTTTCAACTCAGTATATTGCCTGTCCAGTTTCCTTCCCAATGATATAAAATATTCAGGTATTTCTTCAATATTTGTGCATATTTACAAAAATTGTAACACCACTATAGCATCTGCAAAAATACTCTTAGGCTGATCAAACCTGGCTTGGCAAAACTTGAGAAAAACCACCTTATATAATTTAAAAATCCATCTTGGGCCTGCAAAAAAATGTTACACTGTAAGGGCATATGCTGCCAAACAAACCAATTTCACTACTTCTTCATGTATAACATAATTTACCTTATAGATATGTCCATTAGGTTGCTGGGATTTGATAAATGGGCTGATTTTTTTTCATTCATTATGTAACAACAGAGGTGGCCATCTTGGATTTGTATCATTTCAATTTTTCCTATAACTTCTATAGTTTTTATCAATTGTTCTGAAATGTGGCATGTGGTAACTAAGGATTATAAAAAAATCTTTGTATACACAGGTTTTGAAATCCACTCATCCTGTCTGTCATAATTCACCTCTGATCTTTTATGATTCATTTTTTTATTAACTTTCCTTCATTCAAATAATAATACAAACAAAACTGGACAGAGTTCCAATTTTGCTCTATACAAATGTATGGTATACATTGACAAAACATCTGTGCAAATTTCAGCGTATTTGGACAGAAAATAAGAAAGTTGATTTTTCTGCTGAAAATATCAATTTTGAGAAAAACGCTGAAGACTTCACAAAATCCCCATTACTGCAGTACAAAAAATGATATACTGACGCCAGTTTGAACCCTAAAAGTGCCAAGTTTGTGACTTTGCACATTGTGCCAGACACAAAAAAATGGATTAAGAAGCCAAAATCAGACTTTTCAAATTTTACCAAAAATTAAGAATTTTGATATAATTTATAAGCGATGTTATTTCTGCTGTTACAGCTAAAGATTTTGAGGTTGGATGCTCTCGCCTTACACAATGATGACAGCTTCACCTTCTCAGGAACAGGATATAATCAACTGCATCACAGTTTCTACTTCTAAGTTCTATAAAATATGTAATTATACAACATTTCAAACAAATATGTGATGTTCTACTCTAGGTGTCATCTCAACTCTTTCCATCATGTTAGAGGTTTTATGGATACAACTTACAAAATAACATTTCATCAGAATTGCAACTTTTCCCTTGCTTTCCTTTTTTTTGTCTTCCAAACAAATACAAATCATAACCATTAACTCACCTGAGCCTGAGCACTTTTTGGCCCGACAATCACTGCAGCCTGGCATTTTTGGGGTTTAGTAAAAAATTCACCAAAATAAACCTAATCAAGCAATCACATTGAAATTATGTCACAAAACAAACAAATAAATGTTGTATCAGATAAAACAAACAGAACTTTAATTGATTTGATAGTTTTCATTTTATGAATATTCGAAAATGGACAATTTTCAGGGTCATGCAAAAAATGTTTTTCAGCAAGTGTGTGTGAAAAAAACAACAAAAGATTTCTTTGTACTTAATTGTGTTGTTTTTGTGTGTATGAATGATTTAGATCTACATGTACTACTACCGCTATTACCACTAGTACTAGATTTTGGCCCTGGTCTACAAGATTTCCCTTTGCCACGTCTTGCACCAATATAGACCCATTTACCATCTCTTCATTACTACTACTGTCCTCTCTGACTCTTGGAATGAATTCAAGATCATTATCTGAATTGTATGTATCAATGTCACTATCGCTTTCATCAAAGATTTGAAATATATCGTGTTTACCGGCCATCGCTTGATCAAAACAAGTGTGCAGTTCTGACTGATTTTATCAGCTGTCGCGAGTTTCTGTAGTGACTTCCCTGAGTCGGAAGTATCTCAAAAAGTTTCTTATAAAACTCAACCAAACTTTAAACGAAACGAAAAAACAGGTCCAGCAAAGTGTCTCGCCAAGTCCCACAGCTCACACAGGAAAAGCACGGGAGTTATCGATCTATAATGTTCATCCCCTGTATGCACGAGATCCGGCTATGGCGCTCGTAGGCTCGTCCCGCAAATACACAAGAACCAGTTCAAGTGAGTTAAATTCAAGATTTTGCCGACTCTGTCACAGGTTGGGTTTTTCTTTGAAAATAAATGTGAGAATGAATAATATCAAACTCCCCTGGTCAATATTTCAAAAAGCAGATGCAAAAATGAACCACAAAGCACTGCTCTCCAAAAAAGAAATGCTGATCACAAGGAAATGAGACAGGTCAGGTCTAATTGTTTATGAGAAACAGTTTACCAATACAATAGAAAAAATTCAAAAATCACAAAATTTTGCACATGCCTGAATCAGATTTTATCGCCAGGACATCAGTTTGACATTTGGTGGGGGACAAACTAGGCTCTATCCTACACACCAAAAGCTAATCCTTTTCAAACTTTGGATCATACCTGAAAACTTTATGGTTAGAAAGTGTTCATATCCATCTTCTGATTCTGGACTGAAAGAAATGTCTTCTAGCACGTATGGAAAGAGAAAACTGTCACTTTCTCCAAATCCTGAATCTGTGTCTATCACTTTGACTGGAAACAGCAAGCGAAGGTCTGACATGCATGAAAGAAGTTTCTCAGGATCCAGCATATATACACCTAGGATTTCCAATATCTCTGATCTGCAAATATACAAATTAAGCAGAGAAATTATCGGTTCCGTGTCCATGGTACTTAGCTTTCGGATCAACACATATTGCCATCAACATTATCATTGAGCTCTGTAATGAAAAATCCACATTTGCTGCACCACTAGAAGAAAGCAAACTGACCGCACAGAAAGAACATAATAAAGGTAATAACTCAAAAGCAGGTAAAGTAAAAGAGTTTCAAACATCTGAAACTGCAGTGTATGCCAATTCAGTTTTTTCCAAATGCTGAAATCATTTTGCTTGGATCCTTACATGCGTTAATGACTTAAAACAAATTTGCCTCTTAAACATTTTTACATCATGCCTATTTAAAATTAAAAAGAAAAGTCCTTGAAACATACAAAATCTTTGCAAGTAAATGACCCTTGAAGAATTATGTTTTTATTCTTAGTCCTCTAGCGCCTACCGTTCCATGTTTGAAAAATTGCATATTGTTCTGGGTGCTTTATTCCTAGAACAATTTTCTAATTTATCAATAAAAAATGTTTCCATGATAAATATCGGGTACTTGTATTTTTTAATTTGTTTGCCTCTTTCAAATCAGCTTTGTATGTATGTCTCAGGAGTTTAACCACTAGATATGCAATGCGCCCGGAGTCGCCCGTGACGGTTCATTGACAAATCGCCCGCTAGGCCTACGTTGTTTTTAGTCAACCTTGTGGACCATAATAATCGTGGATTATAATGGAGAAGACATTTCCGGTGTAATATAAAGGCTCTACTTCCTTTTGCTTTTTACCGGAACGAAATATGTGGAGACAGTTGTTGCTACGATGTTAGTGAAAATGGCCTTCAATTTTCTGAAAAGTTTGGTGGCGTCAGGTGATTTTCATCAAGATAATGAAGACATTTCTACCTCTGTAGATCTAGATGAAGGGGAAGATAGTGAAAGTGATGTAGAACTTGATTTAGATGATCCCCCTAGACCTAGATCTACTCCCGATATAGGCCTAGACAGTGATAGATCTAGATCTAGAGTCTAGATCTAGTGTAGATGATAATGAGCCAGAGGAGGCTGATTTCAAGTTCAGAAATTTTTTGTCAATCAAAATGCAAGCAAAATGCATAATGCATTGTATCAATGGAAAGGTCATTCAATTCTGGATTTTTAAAGATTTATTTTACTAAAATTGATCAAGAAATAAGAAAGTGATGACCTTTACATTGCGACCAATCGCAAAGTCATTTAGAGTTATTTTCCTTGATGGTGATTCCAAGGAAGGTTTTTGGCCCTTCGGCTGCCAATCTAGTGGTTAAGATAAGGCAATGTTATGTCTGGCACTAGCAGGCTAAATTTCACTTTTCAGCCCAACTCACTTTGTTCCAATTCCGCTGGTGCTGAGTGTAAACCAGATATCTTGCTGTCTCATGGAAACCCTGTCCCTGTCGCTGTATGAGGCCAGCTGTGAGAGGGAGTCAAAGAGCATGCTGGCAACAACAAACTCCTTCACATTCTCAAACCTGCAAGCCGCATTCACGGAACCTGAGAAACAACGCATAATTCATTATACAAATTCCCACTCAGGGCAAAAGTCCATCTGAAGTAATTTGTTATTGTGTTTTTAAGGTTCACAGCGGGGAGGAAATGTTCAAGCCTCACCACTGATACAGCCTCAATGCTCTGAAATTGGATGTAACACAAAACACGTCTGAAGTGTGTGATGGTCAGTGCATCCACTATTTTTCTCCCTGCAGAATGCTGTTTTTACCACTGGTCATGTTTAAATAATTAATATGATAAAGATGTATACACTCTCACAAGGTATTTCTACCTATGTTGAGACAATGAGACCATGGCACATGGTTATAATGTTAGCCTTTTACTGGAACCTTTTACTGCAAAAGTAGTTAATAATCAAAATGAAGCAATGAATTATTACCATCATCAGTAACAAGCTCTTTTTGTTTACATTCATAATCTATTTTAATAAAAGTGAAGCTTTACGACAATTGCAGTGTGCCTTTCGCTACTCCTCTGTTAATGCTGATTCGGTGGCCCTCAGATTTTATACAGCGCTTAGTATAGACTGTCGTCATGTCGCCGGCACAGAAAATAAAAAAATAATTAATAACTCGCCGAATGTTTGTATTAGTTTCTATGTTGCGACACATTGGCGTTCGATCTATTTTTTCGGCAAATGTAATTGAGGCGGGAGTAATTCATTGTGGTGGGATTTTGACGCTTTTTTTGCTCAACGCTACAGCCTAAATGGTAGTTTCAACAATTATGATTTCCTAAGTGTCAACTCCAGTCCAATCGCTTTTATATCGACCGATTAATTTCATTCAAGTTTCCAGTATTTTTACATTAAAAGTCGTACAAAAGTAGAATACAATGATCTTTGTTTTGGTTCCCTGTAGTAAGCCCACCGCACTGGAAATGATACAGGCTATTAATACGCATTCAATTCGGAGCGCGCAATTTCCCCACCAGAAAAGAGTGAGCTTGAAATCTGTAGTAAGACTGTAAAATCTGGGAAGCTTTCTACACCAAAAAGAGAGAGAGAGATGGAAGGATGGGTTCACAGGTTTATCCCGGATAATGCCGGGAACCTCATCTAGTTGGTAAATAAGTCACTCAGGTGACGACAGTCTTTTCAGTGTCTGACATTTTTTTTTCCATGAGTGAAACATGCTAGTTTTATATTACACTTTGACAATAAAGTATCCAAAAGCTAATAATACAAGTAAAAGCCTGGGTCTCATTGTCTCATGGTTCAATGCAGGTAGGAAATCATTCACATTTCAAAAGAATTTACAACGGCAACACCTGTAATGAGCTTTCTATTACCTTCAGCAAGCAAATGCGGCTAGAGAAGATGGAATTAAAATGCAAGTGTACAATGAAGGACTGTGAATTAAAAGAAATAGATTTCAAGAATAGATAGTATATCACAGAATTAATACCAAGAAATTGTGTTTACCTAACACAAGAACATTGCCAGTGTTTCTCAGATCCTCTATCACTTGAACAGACAACTCAGATCCAATAGCTGTCACCCCTGAATTCCATTCCACCACCTTGTCCATTATTTCTTGGCGTGTGGTGGTCAAGGCTCGATGAGACACAAGCATATCCAATGCAATGGCAGTCTGATAAATCACTTGCTGGGTTGCACAGATACTGGATAACATGTCGAATATTTCCATGCATGCTTTCTTCATTTCTTCCCGAGAGTCTCCGGAAATGATTGGGATGAGTTTGGGATTCTGGAGAGGCTCACCGAGTGAGGTGTAGAATAAGGTCTGGATTTCTTCTGGCCGGATGCTGTCCCCAGAGGCTGAAATTCCATATATTTTAAGATGTGGACTAGCTCTGTGGAGACTGGTCCGAACAGTGTGGGCTAAACTGCATAATCTAGACATTTCCACAGCTGATGACTGGGACAATCGCTTGGCATCAAAGGTGAGAATAAAAAAGGAATTTGGTGTGAACATCCATGTACAACAATGGTCAAAGAAACTGTCATCTGATACTGAGACCAATTCAATGTTAATACATGATTCATGCGAATCTTTGAGAAGATAAGTGAAAGACTCTGAGTTTCCAAAGGACACTGTTCCATCTGCAGATTTCTTCATTTTCAGTTTGAAACAGCACACTTTCATGTCCAAGTGAACGTTGATGTAGTCTCCAATAAGGCAGCGGACAAATTCGTTGGTTGCATTTCCACAAATAAAAACTCGAACTTGAGGCAGCTGGTAATGAAGTTTTCTGGTTTCAGTTCTTGATGGTTGAAAAAAAAAATATATATTAGAAGACATGTTAACTCCACCGCGACAAAATCGTACACTTAATTTTCTTAAAGATTACAAAGAATACAGAGAAAAAATTCCGTATATCCCGAACACCTAGCCAATCCCTGAACCTAAATCTATTCATAATCCTGTCCCTATCCCTAATCTTATCCCTACACCTGGCCCTTATCATTTTAATCAGAAAACAAAAAGAAAATACTGAAAAGGTCTGTAAAAAACTGTAAGAATTCAAAGCAGTCAGGACGTCTCAATCTCTTTCTAGAGCAAAAAAAAATTAAAAAAATCACATCACTATCTATTGGTAAGTCTCTTCAATTACAATCAAATATGAGACCAACTGAGAAAGGAAAATGTATTTTACATAATAAGCTTTAGCTGAACAGTGAATACAACTCAGTATTCTTTTTACTTTTCTCTATTTGGCTTTGTAATTGTCCTATAACACAGCCTTTACAGTAAAGTTTACAAAATTAAAAATATATACTGTACAAAGAAATTTCAAAATGCTTAGTACTTTGGCAAGGTGAAGAGGGGTATATTTTCTTTGGTGGGTGACAAACAGTGCGCAAATGCATCTGATGGGCTGGTGGATGGAGAAACTGGCTGGGGCATTCGTATTGATGGATCTGGTGAGATGATCTGTGGAAATAATAAGAATCTTAAAATCAGAGTGGTTTCCTCCATAAACAGTGTATTCCTAAACTTCACACCTCCCCCAACAAAATGCAGAGAAGGGGAAAAAAACAACAACCTGATGGCAAATTAAAAATGAGGTTGAATTAAGATTGTCTGACTATTTTCCACCACACTGTTTTGTCTCATTCCTCACTTCACTGTTTATACCGCCACTATAATACATATGTATTCAGTTTCGGTTGTTTTTCATGACAAGCAAAAAAGTATTTTATTCCAGCACAACTGATCTAGTTATGATGAATTTTCAAGTTTCATATTCCATTACCTTTTGGCTTAGGAGTCTATTCGATACGGCTTTAAATGTATGAAAATCAATTTTTCGAATTTTTGAGTTGCTACAGGCTTAGGGAATAGTGACGATATGTTCCTTCACTTGTGGTTTAAAAAAAAAATGGTAACAGACAACAGGAAGTTGTCTTAAATTTAAGTCCTTCACACAAGGTAAAAAGAAAAGGGGTTGTTCTATGACTAACCTTTTTATTTTCCTCCATGGATGCTGCTAAATGTTTCACGTGATCTGCTGCCCTGTGAGAGATCTCCATAGGACGCTGAATTTGGAGTCTAAGATTGTCTAAAGTTTTGAAGTTGATTTCAGAAAGCTGAAACATAAAAGTTGAGAGGGAACTTTTTTTTTTCATCCTTTTAGTCATAAACTGCTGGATTGACCGCTAAGACAAAATGAGCTTTTGCTTAAGACAAAGGGGGTTTGGGTGAGTGTGTGTGTGTGTGCGGGGGGGGGGGGGGCGTCATTGTATCCCCTAGCTATTATCAACTTCTTCATTAAATATAGTTGCAGAGACTGGCTCGGAAATGGAATGAAAAAGAAATATCTGAAACAAGAGTTATGAATTTTTCAAAATTTTATTTTTACCCCTCTTTCATTTCTGGAGTCTTAACGTTCTATGAATTAACTGCGGGAGGAACCAAGAGTATCAGACTGACCAGTACCAGACTAACCTTAATCCAGCTATGGTCACAAGTCTCACTCTCTGCATTCACACAACAGAAAGCTTGGTGGACAAAATCTACTGAGACAGCATTTGACTAGTAATTGGGAGATGCACCATAAGGTGCCGGGGTGACGCAGGTCTTACTTTTACTCTTCATGCATGCTTCACAACGCACCAATTCAGCTTTGAAAGTCTATCCTACCACGAACACAAATATGTGAGAACAGCTCTGAATTTGAGACCTCGACTGGTCAAGAGCCACTATATTAATTTTGGGTTTTGAATCCTGATGTAATCTAATGTGAGAAATGGAGGATTTGACACAAGTTCAGCAGTGACGTGCCAGTAAATTTCATGGACTAACATAATAAATACGTACTAGGCATGCATACATTGTGTATGTTTTATGTTTACTTCAGTATATTATTTTCTGGTATATATACCAGCAAATATAATATATAAAAAATTTTAAAAATCTTAATTTTAAACCCCCCCCCCCCAAAAAAAAAAGCCAACACTAAATTAAGTACAAGTCAAGCAACATTTCTGTAAAAAAACTGGGCAAATCATCCTACAATAAGACTACGATAGATGACAATGACCTGAACTTTAGATATATAATATATATATGTTTGCCAAAACTTTAGAATCAAACATACTAAACTGTTGGCCAGATTATGCTTTTTAACACAAAAACATGCACCATTTAAAGTGAAAATTACAAATTTTATATTTTATTGACCAAAGACTGTCACTGTATTACTATTATATAGCCCGAAACATTGTTGCACAATTTTCATAATGCTAATCAATCCTTACTTTGTCAACAAACTACAAACTGTTCAGCCTAAAGTGTTGATATAAAAAATTAGGTAGGATTACTCAAATAATGATGCATTGTAAAAAATTGCCTCTGAAAACCATGCGAAAATTTGCAGTCTGGATAGTGGATGGCAAAGATTTACTACCGATGTTCAAGAGAAAAACATTAAGTTTCACTTGCAACAACTTTGTCCCATTAGCCACATGCTCTGTCAGAGCAAAACATTTGGCAGATCTTAATTACCCAGCTGCTTCAATCAAATCCTGAAAGAGGAATTATCCCACGTAGACTTGAGAGGTGGGAAATGATAAACATAAGCTTTCATGTACTCAAGTACAGCTATGACACTTAAGTGGAAGAACATTTTTCACATACAGGCCCAGAGGTGTAAATTCAAGTGAGCTATTTCGCCAACTAGACTAAAAAAATCTTATCTAAATAAAAAACATTTTACACAAATAAGTTAACGGTCATAAATGAAGCTATCAAATCTGCTGAAGTCTCTAAACAAAGAGCTGAACCCTTACATCTGGGATATGAGACTTTCTAACAGCCATTTCGATAAGTCCAGCAAATCAGCTTTGCAGATTATCTTAGAACCAAAAAACACACTCTGAAGTATCAAATTTTAAAACAAGTTCAAAAGCATTAAGAGCTAGATAAAGAGGCCCAGTTCACAGATTGAGCATTTTAGACATTTACATATGTCACTCACTCAGTATGTCAAATCACTGTCACTTATAAATTAAAAGTGTGAGAAGCCATAAAAATAATTCATCGCATAGATTACCATGTGACTAGGACCGTGGCCTTCGTAACTACATGGCCAAACACAGCGGGCGCGTGACGTCACAGCAAGCGGCGATGCTCGGCTTTCGGCAGAGGTGTTTTGATAACCTGATATCAGTGTACCAACGTAATGTGTACCGCACCGGTACTTGTGTTGTCGTATTACTCAAAGCAAGATGTAGCATGCATGTGCCTTAAGATGAAAGAATGTTTACACTGTAGATCTGCAAGTCTTAAAATTCGACCACAAAAAAGTGACTACTACTATTAATTATTATTTAAAACGGAATAGATCAACGGGAAGCCAAGGCTTAGAGTTTGTCCGACGACTTACTTTACTTATCTACCATTATAGACACCAATATTGCTGGCCTGAGTAGGTTGATGATAATATTATTATCTTAAGCAGCATACCGATATATTTAACAAGGAAATATCGACATAATAATAGATTAGGCCACTGTTGTATTTTAATACATATGTATAATGTGTTCACCACTCCTATATCTTTCGTGTCTGTAAGGAAAGAAACGAGAAAAATAGGGAAAGGAGAGAGAGAGAGAGAGAGAGAGAGAGAGAGAGAGCACATGCACACTTGATAGACAGGAGAAAAGACAGATGGTGAGAGGAAACTTGCAAGCATGAACAGTCTAAGATGCTTTACCTTAGCTGGACATAAGGAGCTGCTCAGACGGATAGAACTAACTCCTTTTTGGTGAACGTCTTCACTTTTCTTGAACTATTTGCAGATGATGCCTGGTCACAGAAGCTTTTAGAATAATTGTTCAGGAAAATATTTACCACTGGTTTGATACATTTGGCAGCCACCTCTTCATAAAGAACCCCGCATTCTTCACATTTTCCTTGACATAATTCCAGATCCATAACTCTTCGCAGGGACAATTGCAAAAGAATTATTCTGTGGTTTGTGGTCTGCAGAAATTTATTCTCACTGTCATCTTTTCCAACCAGAACTTGAAAAACTTTGAAAGCTTCTGTAATAATTGACACGGCAAGATCAGACGGCCACACTAAACCTCCTCTGTCTAGAACAGACAGATAGGTGTAACAATCATCAGTCCCCTCCACATGAAGCGTTTTGTCTAGTCTTAACTCGTTCTTGCAGTCGTCACAGTTGGTGCGCGGCAGTACTTTGGAGACTGCACAACCTGACACAAATACTAAAGCTTTTTGTTGTTCCTCTGTTAATTCGACGTTCTCACAGTCGGGGATCAATGGCAGAAACTCTATATACTGTTGAGCTGAAGAATCTTTCAGTTGGGTAACTGTTTCCTCCAGAGGTTCAGTGACATCTTTGAGTGTTAAAGTCCCTTTGGACGCTGAAACCAGTTTTAGGACGCTAATTAGCTTGAGCTTTTTTTCTCCTTCAAGTAACTGTTGGATCGACACGTGGAAGTTACATCCACTCATTTGTCTGTACTGACTAAATCTAAATTCAAGGTTGTCAGTTTGGAACTTGCCAAGTAAAATATATTTGAACTTTTTTTCATCTAACAGGTAGGAAGAAATTTCTTGTAAGCCTCTCAGTGTATGATCCAGAGCAGTCATTGTCTCGTTCGATATAGTGCCTTCTCTTGGTTTCAGATTTAACTTCTGCCACTCCTGAAGCCATTCAACTGCTTTCTTCATATACTGCATGTTCATATCAGAGATGGAGGTTATAACTTTAAAGTCGTCATTCCTGAGTCTCTTAGCTTTGTATGGATGTTTAACATTAACTATGTTCCACAGTCGTAGAATTATGTCTAGAAATTCTCTAGTGCCTCGTGTATCTTCCTGCCAGTGCTTCTCAAAATGCTGTAAGGCAAAAATATTTCGTTGATCAAAAACTTTAAGCATCAATTTGACGTTCTGCTTTTCAGTAGCTGTTGGATACAAAGCCTTTTTGGTTCAGTGCCGGTGCCAGTTTTAGTGCAGATGACTTTTCAGCAGAATACAACTTTCTTAAATGAGAAAATGATGCTTTCATAATTTCAGTACAGGCAGAACTTTCAAATGAAGGAAACTGGAATGTTTTCTCCACATCTTTCTGAGCAAGCCAGTTATTTCTGATACATTTAAATATATGCACAGTATCAAACAGAAAGAACAATTTCTCAGAACTGCTGAAGGGATTCTGTGTAGAAAGCTTCAGTTCTCCTCCACACATTTTGGTAAATGCATTACGATTTACTCTGTTGTTGTCTGAGATCACGCATACAACAGAATATCCTATACTGTGGAGCAATTTCAGAACCTCAAGAAGCATGTCGTACAACAAATCAGTGGTCAAATTTTTGACAGGAACAATTCCCACAACATCTTTACTTTTGCATAACAGGGATGATACCATGAAAACTTGAGCTGTGCTGGCTTCTTGAGACAGAGAATTTGAGGCTGTGCCTTCCAGTTTTCCCTCTTTGTAGGATACTTGGTGCGCGACATGAATTTCGTCTAACATTAAAATTACCATTCTCTCTCCCTCATTCAAACTTTGACACTTTTGCTTCAAATATTCCTCGTGAACGCTTCCATCTGTCAATCCGCTTCCAATAGTAAATACTGATGAAAGTCTCTTCAAATATGAAGTATGTGGTAGAGTTAAATGAGAGTTTCTTAACATAGAATAGGTTCTAGGGGCTGCTGCAAAAATTTGAAAAGCCCAAAGCAGTGTTTCAGATGAGTATCGTCTCACCGGAGAAGTCAATAGCTTTAACTGTTCCACCAAAAAGGAAAGTTTGTCTTTCAGTGGTAAAACCTGGTCTTCGCTGTGCTCATCAGTTTCTTCTGCTGGTTCGCCTAAGCACAAATTCTGCAAGCCATCAACAAAAACTTGAATTTGCTGTTTGACATCCATCTCTTTGGCGCTGGCACTGGCGAAGTGTGATAGCATTGTATCAAACTGTGACCAGGATGTGAGGATAAGGGGAGATTGCTGACCAAAGAGCCATTTCAGATGTGTTTGGAACTTGAACAATACCTGTATTCTCTTGTGTGAAAATCTCTACGTGTGTCATGATCACATTAGGATCATAAATGCCGTGCTAGGTCACGACGTCAGTGAGTTAATTTTTACGATCTTGTTGATTATAACCAGCGTAATTTGTCCTTGAGCTGTTCTCGTGAACAGTTTGTTTTGAAACACCTTTTTTCTGATAGATGGATGTCACGAGTGGAGTGAGCGATAGTTAATAATTACGGGGGGAAAGGAGGAGAGTAAAATTAACGCACGTAGACAAGTAAGGGAAAGCGTGCATGTTATGAGTGGTGGGGGTCTGAATGAGGCGAGAGCGCTGTATTACTATCACTGCAAGTTAGAACGTCCTAAAGAGCGGACGCAAGAGGAAGCCCAGTGGGCGAACACAAGGGGAGCAGTCGGAAGACTAGTGAGAGAGTTTTTTCCAGTGATGACTGGTAGGTGAAACGATGATTGATAATTATGATTGATGTATTATATTCGTCTATTACCATGATGTAAATAAGTATATGTGAGGAATGTGGAAGTCCTTGATATTGGATATAGCAATGTGCGCCATGAGCGATAGATGAAAGTTGAGTTCATGGATTTGTAGCACGAGTGAGTATTGTGTACTACGATGGAGGTGTGTTACCGTAAGATGTTTGGTGAGTGAAATATGAACTATTGTGTGTACGCTTCATGGGTTGTAAGGAGAGGTGGAGTGAATAGAAATGGTATGGTATTATACCAATGTAATGTTATTCTTGTAGGTGTCGGGGACGGGCCGAAGAGCCACCTCGGTGAGCACAGGGGATAGGCCAGCATAGGGCCGGGGGCCACACATAGGCCAAGAGTGAGGCTGTCCGTGCAGGACAGTAGAGGCACCTAAAGTCGTGGCAGTCTGGCCACGGACAGGGACGTAGATATGAGCGTGAATGTGCTAATTGAAATGATAATGTACTTTTGCCATGTTGATGGGCTATTGAAATGACAATGTGCTATTGCCCTGCTGAGGTGCTAGTGGAATGCTAAGGTGTTATGGCAATAGGAAGGGGATATTGAGAGACTGCGGTGCCAGTGAATTATTAATGTGCTATTAAGACCCTGAGGGGAGAGGCGGAGGCCGAAGTGTCTTTAGGAAGTAACTACCGGGTTGTGGATCCGAGGAAGAGTGCATGTGGGAATAAGGCCGTTGTACGGCAGTTAAATTCAATAATATAATGTATGTAATTGCGCTATTATCTGTATAATTATGTTTAATAAATGTGTGAGTCTGATGGGTTGTTCTGTTAAGTGTTAAACTTGTTCGTTCGTGATTGTTGTCCTGTCATAACTTATTACATCTGCCAGTCTGGGATTTGTGACAATGGAGAGAAGGAGGGGCGAGACAGAATAAATGTATAGCTAGGAATGACAGAGCAGTTCTCGACCCCGTGATTTTGATTAACATAGATAAGGGGCGAGTAAAGGTAGTTTATTTAGACGCTTAGTTGGCGTTCGGAAATTCGTGCATAAGAGTAGAAAGCACGGGGTTTGAAGATTTTAGTAGTTAATGTTTCGCATTTTAAATTGTCTAGGTAAAAGTGACCTTGATTTGGCGCAAGGCCATGACAAGCATAAATTAATATTGCAGGCTGAGCTGAAGCGGCTGCACCAATCAAATGTATGAATCTGGACGGAAGGTCGAGACATAGCTTTAGTATTTAAACCCGTGCAGAGCTTAGATAGAGGCCACATGTAGACAATCCATTTACGAGGTGGACGGCGATAGTCCTCAGCCAGATGAGAGACATAGAGACGCAGTTGAGCAGTCCATATTGTGAGGAGCGCCATGATTTAAAGCTCCAGAGCCTAAGCTACTTGGTTTGATATGAACCCACAGCGTTTACATCCAGCGCTCTCACTCCCAGTGAGGGCCTAATGGTGAGAGTTCATACTAATTTGTAATGATGAAAGTGAACCGTTCTACTTACTTTTGAAGACAGTTTCAGAGCTACCGCCAGACAACGCATGGTTGTACAAGCATTCTCCATGGCGTGTCTAGAGGAAATGTCCATATCATAACATGTCTCATTGAATTAATAGAATTTAAACTGTTATATCCGTCGCCACGTGCGCGGATTCTATTTGGCATCTAACTCATATGACCTGCAAGTAGTTAGAGTGAATAAGTTAGTCTTTATAGAAAGCTGTAGTTTCATTAGTTAGATTCAGTTGCCTTTGAATTGATATTTATATTTATAATTATATTTGTTACATTAATTCCTGTAATTAAACTGCCCTACAGTTCTGCTAAAAATCAAAGCAATTGATTTATTTAGTTTTTAGAGAGCAAGTATTTTTTTTTGTGTGTTCGTCGATTGTGGGAGCGGACCTCGAAAGAGTGTCAGTCGAATTCTCCCCATCTAACCCACATCGCGACAACGTGCATGTCAGAATGTACTCTAATTGCCGAAACTAAAGCTGGCTTGCTGCTAAGTAAATCTTGTAAATTGTAAAAACTCCAGTATGGACTTTCCTTTTCGTCGGATAAATTGGTGCTGGTAGTGGCATGTTTTTCAACGTTGTTGTGTAGCCTATAAATCCAGACGGTCCCTGATACATGACTGTTTAGACTGTTACCAAAATCCGAAAAAGTATCTATTTTGTCACTTTCTAACCAATCAGAAAATGATTCCTCATCTCTTTGCTGGGCCTTGCTATGTCTTTCCTCCGGTGTTTTTCTTTTTGGAGCTGGTTCGTCAGACAAATACGATGGACAATTTGGAAAAATTGACGGGTAAGCATCATCCCTAAGTTTTGGTTTTGATCTTTGCACCGTCAAAATACTTCCGTCTGGTCTTGTAACAGAATCAGATCGGATGAGGAACTGATCACTAAAGTGTTTAGCACACACAACAGACTGAGATGTAGGAGTAAAGTCAGCTCTAGGAATTTTACTTAGCCATAGATCTCGCCTTGTCGATTCAGTCGGGAATTTAAACACAGAAACTTTCTCACCATCGTCGTAATTTCCTCTACAACCTGGAACACAGCACTTTCTAGGCATTTTCACATTGAATATTGTGGTGTCGTGCGTGGGGTTTTTAGAATATTACAGAATAACGTAAGTCCTTCTGTATGGTATACAGAGTTGACATTTAATCGACACACATAAGTCTATATACGGATATGAAAGTTACTGTCACTGTATAGGTATACGTTATACACAGAAATAATTTCACATATAAATGAACACTGTACAGATAGGCATTGCACAGGTACACGTCTACTACACCGACTGACGGGACTCCCAGGCATCCTACATATATAGTCAAACAAGAACAAAGACGGACAACGAACTTTGCTTTCTCACGATGTACAACGACCCTAGGACAGGTGGAGAGGAGACAAAGACAAGGTTAACTGTTAGGAGGGTACTGACCACATAAATATGCCAGTGTCACTGTGTGTGCGGTCTCCAAGGCGTGAGAAGACGTGAGACCGACACAACAAATATCCAATCTTGAGAATAACAATAAGTCTAATAAATCCACACAAAGACAAGAAACAGCAGTCAACACACAAGCATTGTTATAGTGCCGGTGTAACAGGCCAAAATATACCCCCCGCCCAGACTATACCCGGGGTTAAACTGGCCTAGCCCAGAATATACCCCGGGGTATATTCTGGGCTAGGCCAGTTTATACCCCCGGGGTTACTTTGGGCTAGGCCAGACTATACCCCCCCAGTCCAGATTATACCCCCTACTTTTTTTTAAAAAACAAGTCAAGACCACAGTTTATTTCAGTCTGTTTTTCATCACTGTCATCAGATATCATATTAATACAAACATGAACACATTCTTGACACCAACAAGTCATAATGCAATTTAGAGAAAATAATAATAACAGTTTATTTCAGCCTTAGTTTACTTTGGTGTACATACATACATTCTCGACTCCTGTAAATCATGATACATTTTAGAAGGAACAAACATGCATTAAAATGCAACAAAAGAGTTGAGTATCCATTCAAACTGACATGATTAGACTTCCGCATTAATTTCACTCGTTTGTGTTGATGATATCATTATTATTATTATTATTATTATTATTATTATTATTATTTTGATAGTTGGTTGGCCATGAGTAAAACATGCATTGTATTTTTTGTTACAATGATGTAGAGAGAAAAGGCCAGAAAAGAACACACAGAAAAAAAAACAAAAAAAAAATAATGATAATCCAACTGACAGATAGTGCAATTCCATCATCCAGCAGACATAAAACTAAATAGGCACTAAATGTTTGCGACTGATAAACTCCACCTGTCCAGATCCACTTGAAACGTTACAGAATGCTAACCAGTAACAATGATAACAATAAGAACACGAAATCATGTTATTTACTCTTGAAAATACAGAGAAATATCAATATCAGAATCATCATCATCATCTTGGAAATTGCAAAGATATGAGAGGGAGTGTAAAAATGGCAGCGTAGGCCTACAAATCATTCTAGAATTTATAAGCAGCAATGTATGTGTATCAACTATATATTAAAAAAAACGTGTTAAATCTTTTCAAATATTCAAGTAAAACTGGACAGAAAGCTTTAGTGAAATAGCCTTGACAGTTGTGTAAGCCGACAGAGTAAGTCCACTGAGACAAAAGTAGTGCGTTGTAAAAGGTAATTAGATCTACAGCATGTTGAGGCAAAATTCATTGGATCGTGTTACATTAACAGTATTTCTTGTTAGTGAGTATCATTCTTTGATAGGTTATTTGTAGAAAGATATACATTTCATGTACATTATGGTTTAAGACACTGGATTAGTTTGCAAGGCTTTTGAAAGATTGAACCTATGTGTTATAGTGAATAAGGGTATGTCACTCGCGAGTGAAATAATAATAATAATAAAAAAGACCGTGTCCGTCTTTACCTTCCTCAGCTTAACACGTCCCTTGCCAAGGGATTTAACAACTGCGTATTTGTACACAAAAAAAATATTTAAAATGACTTCATTTTTATGAGTCCGTTAATTATTTCATCCATTGGGACTAAGTGTATGTCAGTGCCAAACAAACAGTACCGTGCAAATTTTACTCAATGGCAACCAACTACAAAAACAACTACAACATGCCGACGAACGTGGGTGAAACTAATCCAGTGCCTTAAACCATGAGTTACATAAAATGTATACATTTCTACAAATACGCTATCAAAGAATTTACTAACAAGACATGTTCATGCAACATGATCCATCGAATTTTTGCCATAACATACTGTAATTACTTTCTGCAATGCACTGTTGTCTCAGTGGATTTAATCTGTCATTTTACATGACTATCAAAGCTACTTCGCTAAAGCTTTCAGTCCAGTTCTACTTGAATAGTTGAAAAGATTTAACACATTTTTTTTTACATGTACTTGGTATATACACACATATATTATTGCTGCTTATAGATTCTAGAATCATGTGTAGGTCATTTTTATATTCCTTATTATCTTTGTATTATTCCAAGATGATGGTGATTCTGATATTGATTATATTCTCTTTATTTTCAAAAGTAAATAAGATGATTTGGTGTTCTTATTGTTATTATTGTATATTACTGGTTAGCTTTCTGTAACGTTTCAAGTGGATCTGGACAGGTTAAATTCATTATGTGAAACAATTTTAGTATGTATAAGATAAGATAAGATAAGATAAGATAAGATAAGATATGACTTTATTATCCTGTTTCCAGGAAATTTGTTGTCACACCAGCAGTAACAGTACAACAGTAAATACAATATCTAAGACCTACAAGACTTTAACGCACACCACACACACGCACATTGCTCACACAACATTACCAACAAGTAAGAACATTGCTCATTTAGTTTTGTGTGAAGTATTTAATGTCTGCTGGATGATGGAATTGCACCATCTGCCAGTTCAGTTGTTAAAATGTTGTTGTTGTTTTTTTCTCTATGTATTCTTTCCTGGTCTTTCTCTCTGCATCAGTGTAACTTTGTATGTAGATCTAATTGTTCCGACAGATCAAGCACATTTCTGATTTTCGAAAAATTAAAATAAGATTCAGAACTTTACACTTATGAGTCTTATAATTAGTTCATACCTTGCCACTAAGTATGTTAGTGGTGCCAAACAAAAAGATTATAATACATGTTTAACTCATGGACAACTAATTATAAAAAAAACCAAAACAATAATAATACCAACGGACACAAGTAAAATTAGTGTTAAAGTTTAATCATATCAGTTTCAAGGGATTTTCAAACCTTTTGTATATCAATGCTTTTTAAGCATGTTTATTTCCTTTTAAATTTATCATAATTTACAAGAGTCAAAAATGTATGCTTCAATATGATATCTGATGACAGTGATAATGGACAATTCAAACTAAAGGTTGAAATAAACTGCGGTCTTGACTTGTTTTTTAAAAAAAGTAGGGGGTATAATCTGGACTGGGGGGGTATAGTCTGGTCTAGCCCAAAGTAAACCCCGGGGTATAAACTGGCCTAGCCCAGAATATACCCCGGGGGATATTCTGGGCTAGGCCAGTTTAACCCCGGGTATAGTCTGGCGGGGGTATAATCTGGCCTGCTACACCGGTATTCAAACTTTGTTTCCTGTAGCCTTGGCCTAGAGAGCGCAGCCTTGAGACGGTACCGCCGCATCCCGTGACGTCACTTAGCTGCATATCGGCATTGTGTTTGGCCATGTAGTTACGAAGGCCACGCTAGGACCATTGGAAATATTCATATCATTGCTTATCTATTGTGTTTCTTCACATGTTGCCGATGTTGTATGCATATTTCAGGATATGGTTCTCTCATGAATAAAATGATTATTAACTGGATACAGTTAATTAATGGTCCCAGCACAAAATCATGTTCCACAGTTTTCTCACAGACACACAGTTTTCCAAGAAGTGTTTTATAAATTCCTTAACGCTCACCCTGTGTGTGACGGCTTAAAGCCTGCGACAGCTTAAAGCCTGCTGTCCGGTCAGTGACCTTACTAATGTAAAATCTTATCTGGGTGGCACTGACCCTTGCCGATATGTGATGACAACACTACCGCCGTCCACATGGTTCGGTTTGTATTTGATCGCTATGAGTATGAAAACATTCGCTGCTATGCCTTATCATGCTTGATAATGAATTAACCAGCAAAACCTTTGTCTGTCAGTCTCTAACCAATGATCTGACTTATGATACCAGTATTACCAGACTGACAACTGTAGTCTGTAGTTTTCGTGAGAACGAAGCATGATAACTAGCCATGCACCCCCCCCCCCCCCCCCCCAGCCCTAAACAAATGGTTTCATCCTGATTGACACATACTAATAAACCAATGTGGGCATTTAGGGCAAAGATCATTTCAAAGCTTGTTTCTGATTGGTTCTTAGATACAGGCAACTCTAGATGGTGGTCAGCTTGTGAGAAAATGAGATAATATTGCAAATTTGTTGAGCAACAGTTCGCATGTCAATGTTACATCTTTTGATAGTGTGGGGAGAGCCTTTTAAAGCTTAGTCTTTGTGATTCCGACCAGTGGTTAACATGTCCTTGTCACAATGCCTTTGATTTAGAAGAGATACAGTGAGCAATAAGACGGCAGTGAACACCTCAAAGAGTCAAAGAGGTCAGTGACCCGACGTGTGAAAATACAGCTTGCGCGGTCAGCTCGACCATGCCATATCTTGCCCATACAGAGTGAATGCATGGAAAGTCAATACCATATTGGTATGCCCATCGCAAGGTGAGGGTTAACATGTATCAAACTTCATACACTGGTTACTGAAGATCCAAAATGCCCAGATTTATTTATCATCAGCATCAAGATAATCAACAAGAGATGTGAAGCTTACGTACCTTCTGTTTGGTTTGAAGTGGTTCTGTGTTGACAGAAAGGATCAAATCTCCAACAGCCAGTCCACTTTCAGCTGCTTTGCTACCTTTATCTACTCTACACACCAGAATGTAGATCTCCTCTGTTCCTTTCTGCGAACAGTTTTTAAAATACTATGGAAAATACTGTTTCTTCACAAATGATATAACATAGGCATACTTGACATGATTTATTTTTTTTACTTCCTTAAATAATGCATGTCGATTATTATCGATATGAAACAAGTTTTTAAGTGGAATGAAAAACTGTAGTCGAGAAAAAAATCAGCAACAATCCACCTATCCACAGAATCACATGCTTACAATCAATGTGTTTGTCTTTTCCATACACAAAACAAAATAGATGCAAATAATTATTAGAATTTACGGGTGTTTAAGTTTGCATCTTCACACTAAAACAGGCCATTTTTTTGTTTTCAAGTTTGTTCTGCATTGTTTTATTGGCGGAATAAATAGTAACAAAACTTAATTTTCATAATCTACAAATTTACTTACATGTTGTTTGGCCTTATGATGAAAACCAAAGGACTCATTGCGGTTTTTCTGCAACTCAATAGTAACTGTTTTGTCTTCCCACCGGACATACTGGGGTAGTTTAAGTACAGAATGGTGCCACAGGCACTTATTTTCATCGCAAGACACTTTTGTGCATCGCTGTATTGGGTAACATTTGCTTTCAGCCCTGGGATTGGCAGAGGTCGATGTAACAGATTCATCCATAGGAGAGCCTGGGTGAAGGAAAATTGGACTGTGTTGAGCAACTTCTTCACCCATGGTGACTTCAATATCTGCAACTGACATAATACCTCTCTGGCAATCAGATCGAATGTCCAGGGGAGACAGCGGACCGCATGCAGAATCATGAGGTGGTAACTCTAATGGAACACAGGCTGGTCCCCTGTTGGGACTAACTTGAATTCTTCTTTGAAGTTTGCCTGGTCCTGGCACAACTCCAGGGCTACCTGGCTGAACATGGTGAAGCAGTGGCTCATGGTCAGGGTTGAGCATATAATTGTTGCCTAAACCTGAACTCTTGGGCTCTTGTGCTCCAGTTTTTAGTTTAGCCAGTTTCTTAATGTTTGTGCAGTCTAACTGTTCATTTGATACTGCATTGCCACTTCCTGAGGACGTGTGAGAAAGAATCCTCTTGAACTGAATGCCACCACTTTCTTTCCGATTCATTGAGGTGGTTACAAAAGCCTATCCACTGAAAAAAAAAAGGAATTTGCAATAAGATGGAATTTTGTGTATAATAAATTCACCCTGAAAAATATCAATGAAATGAAACAATGAAAGCTGATAGTATTTGAACAATGTATTTCATAGTTCAGGTCACTACCACATACCAGCAAAGTGTGATGCTGCCATCATCATGCATTATATTTTAACCCTCGTCCCGCATTGAGTGAACACGTCCATGTAACGCCCCATGCGGGGATAGCCAGCGACCAGTCAGCCGATCGTTCGCGTGTTGCCCATAACCTCGGCGGTCGGGTCAATCGGGTCCTTGTGAACACCTGTATCGCGTATACTTCAGGACGCAATAACAACAATAGTGGTGGATAAATCGTAAGGGACCCCTATGATATTTGGATAAAGTACTTGTGATGATATGCAGTAGGTTGTATTGTGAAATGGAAGGCCCCAAATCAAGAATTTTCCGCATTTACATGCCGTTTAACACGTGTTTTATCATTTTCCCAAGACCTCTGTGCTTTTTCTGTCCCTATGTCAGGCCATTCAGGTGAACAAATTATTTTTTATGCCATTCGCTTAATTTACTAACCACATGTATCGTGACATTGCCTTCTCCCTCCTCTACTATGTAAAGCGTCCACTTACTATAATGTTAGTTTTAGCAGTTTTGATTTCCAGTTCCAGGTCGTAGAGCACATACATGTACTGAAAAGCGGTTTAATCAAAGGAACACAATATATCTCTCTAATTACACATCAAATAAAGACAACGACCAACAACAAAGTCGGTCATTTTCTCCCAGTTTTCCCTGATGAAAAACCTACTGACAGACGCCCTTATGCAGCATGCCATAATATTACATCGGAATTCACAATTACAGACGTAGAACGGCGTCTCAAATACGCACATGGCCCCTTTCTTCTCATTTCACATGTAGACGACAACCAGCATCAAAGTAAAAGTTTCCCCAAGAATTTCCCCAGTTCGAACCTCAGACCATCAGTACTACATGTATTACACGAGTATGACGAATAGTTGCGAATAATTGCATCGTAATAAACGTAATCGGACGATACAATTTTGTTAGATATAGTAGGGTTGACAGGATGGATAAATACGCGAAAATTGTGTGGAAAAAAAACGTGAAAAAACAACAACGACAGCCTTGGCAACCGAATAACCAAAGCGCGAGGCGCACCGTTGCTATACAAAAATGTGGCCTCCCGCAGGGCCCGTGGTTAAGCGTGTCGGACAAAATAATGGCCTCCCGTGTCTCGCGTGTTGCGCGGGGAGGCCAATATAGTGGCCTCCCGCAGGACTAGGGTTAAGCCAGGCACTTTACAGTTTACTTGTATTAACTCCATGAGTCCATGTCTCATATACTGTCTTCTGCCTCTGTCACAATTTTAAGTAATTTAAGGCTGAACCTCTGTTACTTTTTTGTTTTCCTTGCACACCTTCTTAGTGACTGACTGACTGGCAAGAGATCTGATTTCCAGCCCGTGGAGTACATGATATTCTTAACCCACAACCCAAGCACTATCCGTAAAGCCCGCTGACCTGTCACCCCCCATCAGTGACCTTACTCATGGGGAATTTTATCCGGGGCGCACTGACCCTTGCCGATGTGTGATGATCACACTACCGCTGCCCTTGTGGTTTGGTTTGTATTTAATCGGTATGAAAACATTCACTGCTATGCCGTATACACACTTGGTAATGAATTAATCAGTGAAACCTTTGTCTTTAAGTCAGTGAGCAATAAGACGGTGGTTATGTCTCAAAAGGGTCAGTGACCCGATGCATGAAAATATGGCTTGCACGGTCAGCTTGACCATGCCGTATTGATACGCCCGTGCAGAGTGAATGCATGGTAAGTCGATGCCATATTGGTACATTGGTACGCCCGTCGCAGGGTGAGGGTTAATACAGCTGGCTAGATCTATATTCCGGTACTAGCAGATAAATGCGGTCCCGGCGCCCCGTTTGGCATTTAAGCTGCGTGTGGCCGGAATCGATTCCGTGTATGTCAGTGTATTCACCGCTGCTTATCGATTCGGAATACAGTATTCGAATCCCCCCAGACGCAGGGACCGCATTTCACTTCTAGAGCCCTATATTCCCACTGTCACTGAAGTAGACCTCCCCCGCTTCCTTTCAGTTCTATACTGACATTTAATAAATCATGATTTAAAAAGCTTTTCTTGTAATTGTACCTTTTTTTTTTTTATAATCAGTCTTTCCCTAACACGTCTACAGGATTGGTGTGAACAAAGACTAGGCGGAATAGCCAGACCTATGCCATACCATCGTCCAGTGTTGACGGCCACTTATATTCTTTTTGTCCGAGCACGTTGAGGCTGTGGAACTCTTTGCCGGAGGACCTAAAATTGTGCAGTAGCCTAGACTCTTTTAAGACAAAATTAGAAAAGCACACGTTGAGAGCTAGCTACTGAACAGGCTGCATAGATATACTTATAAACCCAGTGATAAGATTGGTTGATCTGCTCATGGCCACAATCAAGTGTTTTTATAAGTTTTTATAAATCTAATCGACTCCCGCTTCTTACACCCTTATATGTATATAAATTTTTAACTCCCAGGGACACGGGCCGAGTCGATTTTTATTGCGCACTGGTGAAATACTCAAACCTGAGAAAACCAGTTTTAAGGAAGAAGAAGAAGAAGAAGAAGAACAACGTCAACAGCGTTTCATTTCCATCTCTTTCTTTTTAAAAGATAAGCTAGATCTAGATCTACCGACCGTCACTAGCGATTGACCGACATCGTTTCTGGATCTAGATCTAGATCTAGAAAAAAAATCTAGACTCTAGTTCACCGAATTAAATAAATTGAAAAAAACATTTTAAGTAGGCCTACCGGTAGATCTAGACTCTTGATCTAGAATTCTAGATCTACTCTGTGTTTAGATCTGGATCTCTCATTATCTGCTGTCATGGCAAGTTAATTTAATTTTGTAAAATAACTGACAAATGCACATAATATATTGGCGGTAGGCCTACAAACTTACTGAATGACAACTACGAAGATTGTTTATTTCACCTTGTTTATGAACTGCTACCCTACCATTTTGTTACTTTGCCAGGCAATAGAGGAAAATAAGATGATAAAGGTCAAAAGTCTTGCTGGCCTTTAAAATGAAATTAAATAAACTGCCTAGAACAGAGCTGTTTGCTCAGATCTCCAAACTTTATCCCCATAAATAATTGTTTCAGATATATCTGAACATGGCTAAAGGTTAGAGGTTTTTCCAGGGACCTTGAGAGATTATAAATTTGATAATATGACGGCAAACCGAAACAGTTGCCTGGGCTGGCTTAACGAAAAGGCTTTGGTTCGATAAGCCAGTTTGTCATGAGGATTACATTGTGTCTTGTTGCTCCAGTCTCTCCAGTTAAAAAAAAAAGTAAGAAAAGATTCAGCTTGATCTGTTACGATCTGTTGTTATCTCTTTCATTATAGCACACTGATTATTTGATAAACATTTATACAGATGTGAAAAAGAAGAAGAAGGAGAAAGAAACGCATGAGAGAGCGGTGCTAGAGAAAAGCAGTTTTTATAACAAAACGGGAGAATGATTTTTTCTTTTTTACCCAATCTTAAATACACCAAAAATTTCACATGTTAGGCCTGTAACAAGCAAAGAGAGGGAACACTTGGTATCCCTCGCCCGCTCTTGTATTTATTTTTTTAAAAAAGGGATGTACTATCATCATTGCAACAGTGAAAGCTGATAGTATTTGGCACTAAATTTGTGATCTTTAGGTGTGAACTTACATGAACCCACTGCAGTTGCAGTCCAACACTGAGTGGCACAGGAGTTTGAATTGCTATTAAATTTAAAGTATTATTTTCTATGGAGTTTTGGAGTTTTATCTAATTTTTTTTTGCATCATAAATATCCCTTGTATTCGTGAGGCATTAATGAATTTCATTTCCGATGCAGTTCCCAAATTTCTTTACCTCAAAGAATTTAAGCGAGATTTACATTTATATTTAAAACTTTCCAAATGTCCACTTTGCAGCAGTCAGTTCCTAGCCCTCACCTTGCGAGGGGCGGCAATTGTCGGTATTTACTCGCAAGCGCTCACGCTGCACGGGCGGCAAAAGTCGGGAAGGTCAAGCTGACCGCGCCACGCGCAAGCCTGTATTTTCACGCATCAGGTCACTGACCTTTTTGAGACGTAACCACCGTGTTATTGTTCATTGTATCTCTTCTAAATCAAACGCATTGTGACATGGACAATCATGTTAACCAGTGAACCACTGGTCGGAATCACAAAGACTAATTAGCTTTCAAAGGCTCTCCCCACACTTTCAAAAGATGTAACATCGACATGCAAACTGTTGCTCAACAAATTTGCAATATTATCTCATTTTCTCACAAGCTGACCACCATCTGGAGTTGTCTGTATCTAAGAACCAATCAGAAACAAGCTCTAAAATAATCTTTGCCCCAAATGCCCACATTGCTTTATTAGTATGTGTCAATCAGAATGAAACCATTTGTGTGTGTGCCTGGAGAAAGGTCCCAGTTGTCGGACATTTTGAATTTTGAGATAAGGGCATATTCTTCTAGAAAATTCAATGCTGAACACGTTGCTTTTAAAATTTTGTCCAATATCTTAAGTAGCTTTGAAGATATGACACATTTTGTAAGACAGGGGGCAAAAACAAACTTTTGAGGATAAAAATAAAACAGCTTTAACAGCTCACTCCCATGACAGACTTTTTTGATATTGTTGGGGGAGCGTACTTTTATTACAAAGGCAAATAGGGAAACTACTGAGTTGTGTTCACTGCTCAGCTCTAGCTTTCTAGGTAAAATACTGCGCTCTCCTAACAAGATCCAAAAAACTTCCGACTTGGCTGTTTTGAGGGAACCGTGGAATTTACACGGTAACCTATAGATGAGCAGTGAACACTACTCAGTATTATCTCTATAACGGCTTTGTAATTAGACCACGGTCCCCTAGCAACAATCACTCAATTAATACACAATTAATACTTCCTGAAGAGTCACATGTTGTACAAATAATTAGTAAAATAATATTTAAACATAAAATATTCCAAAATCCTTTTCATATGCTATTTAGAAATGGTTAAAGTTGTGTTTTCTGCTAGAAGTACATTTCCGACTAGGCACGACTTTTTCGACCTTTTCACCCCCTAGCTCAAAAATAGCTGTACCGACAACTGGGACCTTTCTTCAGGCGCACACACATTTGTGTAGGGCTTGGGAGGGCGTGGCTAGTTATCATGCTTTGTTCTCACGAAAACTACAGCTGTCAGTTTGGAATCATAAGTCAGATCATCGGTTAGAGTCTGACAGACTAAGATTTTGCTGGTTAATTCATTATCAAGCGTGATAAGGCATAGCAGCGAATGTTTTCATACCGATCAATAAAAACCGAACCACATGGACAGCGTTTGTGGTCATCGCATAGCGGCACGGGTCAGTGACCCCAGATAAGATTCTCCGTGAGTAAGGTCACTGACCGTGCAGCGGGCTTTACGGGTAGCGCGAGGGGTATTGTAGGCTCTCTGGTATGGGCTAGCTACAGTATGCAAATGATGGCCAGCGATCGTTATGGGAAGGAGAGGGAACGTCTTTGAAAGAATTCAAAATTTGAGAGTCTGGGGAAAAACAAAGCAGATTGTCATAGTCTTTCCATCTTCGAGTTATAAAATATTAATAGATTAAAGAAAAAAATATATTTATTTTATACAGTTCGTTTTTGGTATTGTCTTCTTAAAGCCAGAAGTAAGACATATAAGGAGAGGGAATGTCTTTGAAAGAATTCAAATTTGAGTCTGGGGAAAAATAAAGCAGATTAGCATAGTCTTTCCATCTGCGAGTAATAAAAAAATGTTAATAAATGAAAGAAATTTTTTTTTATTTGAAACAGTTCGTTTTGGTATTGTCTTCTTAAAGCCAGAAGTAAGACAAATAAGACTGCCACTGTAACACTATCTTGTGGGCCTAGGCCTACGGATACGCGGCCGGAAGGACAGCGAAAAAAAAAAACAACAACAGAAAAAGGGGCCATGATTAATAGCCTAGTAGAAGACAAGACACTACACCGGGTCTTGGGGAGAATCAGAGAGGATAGATTTATTATATAGAGAGGGTTCACTGTCGGCCGCTTTGCACTGCGAGACACGGGGGGCGCCGCGAACCAGCCGGCGAGCGGGCTAAATGTAGGTCGCTGTGGTAAACAAAACCACGTGTAGGTATTTTCAATGGGAGAAAGAGCGAACTCCGTGGTATAAACTTAGTAAACTGGCGGCTTCTTACACTTTCAATCAACCCCAAACTGTGAAGAAACCCCAGTAGGTAGATGCTCACGTTCTTTATGATACAGATAGCTCTTTTCAAATAAAATAAATCACATGAAATTGCATTTTCGCGAGGTGCTGATTTCAAATCTCTGGGCCTAATGGCAGTACAGCGTAGATCTAATCTAGATCTAGATCTCAATGGATCGACAGTATGATTACATGAATCGAAAGCATCCCACCTAAATCCAGGCTTCTAGCTTTTTATTTTGTCATACATCGTGTTAAACCTAGTATTCCCTAGCTGGACTTTGGCGGTAGGTGTTTGAAGACTAATTGCCTTCCTTTCACGTCACAAAGTGCTCTCCTGTGAACTTTGTGCATTGTGAACTTGTAGCCTCTGCATGCTATTGATTGTAATTGACAAGGTACTGAAGATCGTCGTTTCTCAAGACCTCAGCCTGCTCTGACAGGCCAAGGAGATGCATGCTTTCTGTAGGCTCCATTATTTTTTACAATAAGCTGACTCCTCAACCCGAAGTTGCGAAGACACGGAGGGGTATTGAAGCTTTCAGCTGCTGCCAACAACCAATATTGTTTGCAGAGAAGCTGATGGTGAACCAGACCCTCTTTCCTTTCATCTGTCGAAGCTTTTCTCCAAAATAAATGTGCGGTCTGCATTGCGGATGCTTTAAAAGGTGCATGTGCATTCGTTAAGCTGGAGCATGGAGATGTAAATTTTGCCATTGTGTTCGGCTTGTAAATTGTTACATGCTCATTTTGGGGTGCGCAGGGTGGCGTTAATTTAGAGGGTGGTTGAGGAACGCCAATAAAATAAATAAATAAATAAATAAAATGTCAAGATAGCATGCATTCTTCTTCATGGCATACCCTCCACCTTCTCCAGAGCAGCAGGCCTCAAAATGTTCAGAGCAGTGAATAATGCATTAATTGCAAAGAATATGCTGTTCAGGCTTCTTATCTAGGTCAGCTCATCTTGGATTGTTTACCCACCACATGTAGCCTAAACCAAACATAACTAAGGACAAAATATTATGAGTTACCACAACTTACTTATATTATATATTCTTGGAGGGGTGGGGCCCGGTCGTGTTATTAATCTTGTTATTATTATGATATTGTTAACCATCTTTCGATGAACAGGGAAGAGGCAGAGAAGAGTAGAACACTCTTTCTCTCTTTCCCATAGTAACAGCAACTTGTAAGCACAGTGTAATGCTTCTTCCTTTTTAAGCTATACCATGATTATTTTTAGTTTTAGAAAATGCATCAGAAAGGTGAACATAAATAATCTATAATGAAATACTTTTCAGTATAATTGTACATGCATGATATAAATTAAACATAGAATAAGTGGTTGATATAGATCTAGGTGTAAAATTAATCTTATTCTAGGCCTGTGCATATCCTGTAATTAGATCTAGATCTCTAAGCTAGATCTAGATCTAGATCTAACTCGATAGACTCAAGACCCAAGTTTTGAAACCGTGTGCATGTATTTTTTCTGTTAGAATCATAGAAGGAAAGCTCTTATAAAGAGCTAGACAGAATATTGACCTCAATGTTCCCCAATTAGATCTAGATCTAGATCTAGTTTTGAATACGATTGCGATTTTGAGTCAGCTCACAAAGTGAAAAGTCAGGGCGTGAAATTCTTGACCCGGATTATGGCTAGATTCCGTCTAAAGATGCGATCAAGCATTTGTGAAACACCGGAATGATTTCCTCATTACTTTTCTAAATCAGTTTGGATGATAAAAAAATTAAGCTAGGGTAGTTTTACTGAAGAATTCATGCAATATTACTGCAGAACTCCAGCGGCAATGCGGGTTCGCCATAGTAATCTATGCACAGCTGTTCATGTTTACCACAGCGACCTCATTTTCGCGGCGCTGACCACGTGGCGCTGACTCAGTTTTGCGTTTTGGCGGAAGTGAACCCTCTCTATATATCTATCCTCTCTGGTAGAAGTGCACTTTTACAGCTGGAGACGGTCGCCGGAAATACAATGTTACAAAATGGTGGCGTCCTTGGCATCATGGTGGTAAACATGAAGCACACACTGAAATGATACAACTGCAACCGGAATTACCTTGACAGCGTTATTGTCTGTTGCATTTAAAACACTAGAGATCAGGTATGGATTTAACTTCAATTGGTTGAGTCAATAGATCTAGACTAGATCTAGAGCTAGCCTAAATTCTGATAAGATGCGCAAGCATTCGTCATTCGAAAATCAGTAGGCCTACTACTCAGTAGGCCTAAAGTACGGCCTAAATTCTTCTAGTCTAGATCTAGTAGGCCTAATCATCAATAGGGTGGGTATAGGCTTTTTAATTTTTTTTTCTAGATCTAGATTAATCTGCTAGACTTCTAGTCGCTATTCTTTCTCTTCACAGATGCTGTTTTAGATTTAAAACTTTAATGTCTACGATCTTCCATAGGGAATAGGCCTAGAATGGCTAGATCTAAATCTAGATCTTCTACTTCTTGATCTTTCGTTCACCAAAATCTAAATCTGCAGATTTGTTCTTTTAAGAAAATCTGCGGTTTACTGCAGTTCTAGCAGAGCATCATAGAGTTTGACTAGTTTGAGGCACGATATCGAGGTTTTTTTCTCCCAATCGACCATTGATAAGACCACAATATCACGGTCCTCTCTTCCCCCATGCCCAATTGCTAAGCCCTCGATGTACTGTTGTGATTGCGTGTCCCTCGTCTGCCAATGATAAGGCCACAAATTCGCGTTACCATTACCTTGCCGCCAAGTTGATCAGCCCACGAAATTGTGGTTTGTAACATGGTCTTCAGTTTTTAATGCTTAAGGTGTGGGGTTTTCTTGGAGCTTGGGCAGGCCTATCAGTATCTGTATCAGTATCAACCGAGGAACAAGTGGAAGCAGATTTCCGTTTCACTGTGAGGGGTAAAACTCATCATATAATGGCTAATGGGGCATAGGCCTATATATATATGGAAGTTAGTGAAAAGTACAAGTTTTGCGGCCACAACAGTTGATGTTTAATAAATAGTATTTAAAATTTGAATGCTCTTCTTTCAGAAATATATCTTGATGTTTAATAAATAGTATTTAAAATTTTAATGCTCTTCTTTCAGAAATATATCTTCATGATGGCTATGAACAGATTAGTTCAGAGCTTAGCAAGACTGTCGGTCAGACATCCACATGTACACGATGCAATGAACGCACCTATCAGGTTTGTTTTCTATTCGTAACAGCTGGGTATAGAAAAATTGAACATCATTTTTCATTTCCAAGCACATTTTTTGCACACCTGACAAGTTTTGGATTCATGGTCAACCAGTGTATGTTAGCATCTTGCCTTTGTGCAGCCTGGGAATGGACGTAAATATTTGAGCACAAGTAAATTTTGGGAAGGAAATTAGGCTAAATGGATAGATTTTATGATGTTTGGAATGGTACCAATTTTTATAACAGTAATGGTTGGAACTTGGAGCCAATGCAATTATTGCAAGGCAAGAGTGCATAGGGAAGATGACTGGATGAAAAGTTTTCCCTTGCAGAGAAGACAGCAATTCCATTTGCCATGGATTTGACAGGGAAAAAAGGATGTGTAAATGGAGATGTAAAATCATTTAAATTTAAATAACTAGTATTAGTACACATGAGTGGTATGTCAGATTAGAGGATTTTGGTACAAGGAGTGGACTATACACTATGGTTTTTTATAAATGAGACCCAGGTATTCCATTAATCACCATACAGATCAGTATCCAGTTTTGAGAGGCATGCTGCAAATAATGTTCCCAGCTCTTTTTCTCTTCACTTGAGAACAGAAATTTAAGATTTTTATAAAATTTTGTCAGTATGGTGAAAAAGGAGCTAGGCCTACAAAACAGGTGAAATTTAAATGCATTCACCCTCCAAAAGAAGCTGGAAAGTATGACAAAAGTGGTGGAATGGAACTCTCAAGAAGAAAAATTCAAGCTGACATACTTGTGGTTGATTAATCTGCAGAGACTTTCATGGCACCCCAGAGATGATGAAATTCAACCGCTCGATACCCAAAAACTTCAAGTTGGGGCGTTTTAGATTTGAGAAGGATGTTGATCTAAACAAATACACTCTTACCCCTTTGAAAGTTGCCAAGACTGGTGGAAGGGGACCTGATGGTAAGTTACTTGTTTAACTTTCAAAATCAAAGACAATTTTCATTCAGCAAAGTGAAAGCCACCGAAAAAAAAATAAATGAGCTGTGAAAGAAAATCTACCCTTTTTCTTACACGCCCATTTTGCAGGGATCTAACACAATTACTGTTACATCAATTGTAAACCAGCTCGATGTTTGAGTAATTAATAGGAAATTAGCACCAACAGTTGGGGTAACCACAGATAATTTAATCCTTTTATACCTCTGGTCATATGGTTGGAAACCAGCTGTATACAACTATTAAAAAACCATCAAATCAAATTTGTTTCTCTGTCTCTAGATTCTGTGCTGAAATTTATCTTTAAAATGTCCATCAAGTCAGTCACATTTTTCTGCCCCATACATCA
Organism: Onchidella celtica; assembly: GCA_963931925.1. NCBI lineage: Eukaryota > Metazoa > Mollusca > Gastropoda > Systellommatophora > Onchidiidae > Onchidella > Onchidella celtica. The sequence goes on from OZ007572.1 coordinate 37,181,130, forward strand.
TCACTTTAGACTTGACCACATTGGTGAGGCAATACATCTGCCATTGTCTTTGGACAATGTGATTGCTTAGCTACTCATTTTGTCACTTTTTTAACAGGGCGGATCTGGATTCACAAAGTTGGAGGTGGGGACAAATTGCGGTTTCGAATGGTAGATTTCAAGAGAGAAGGACCACAAGATGTAGAGCCATCTGTAGAGAGGGTGAATGCTCTGATAAAAGATGATTTCCGCACTGCAGACCTTGCAGTTGTTGCTGGGGGTAACAAGAAAAGATACATCTTAGCAACAGAAAATATGAAAGTTGGTGACCTCATCAAAACCTCGGGTCATCTTTCAGCTATGCCAGGTGAGAAATATTTAACGTGTTAGGTGTGATTTAGTGGTGAAGCAAACAGCATTGGGGTAGTTGGAAAAGAAAACTAATTGTAAAAAATTATTTTATTGAATTTGTCATCTACTGCTTTTCTTCTTATGAATTAATGAGAATGGATTATCTGTCCCTGCGGAAAATTGCATTTTGAAATTTAAAAAAATGCATTCTGATTGGCAAAAATTGCATGCAAAAAACAGTAAAAATTGCACAAAAATTGCGTTCATGAATGAATAAAAATACATATAATATTTTATTATTTATATAGCGCCCACTCCTCACTGTGTGGGCCCTATGTTCATTACAAAACAGTGAGCCACCATTAACCACTCCCCTCTGCACAAATTCCCTAACAGCAGGGTGGTCAGTCTTGGATAATTGGGATGTTAGCAGCAGCAAACATAGCTACCTACTCCTGACAAAGTTCAATCCTCTGTGGAAGAGAAAAAAAAAAAAAGATTATCCTTAGATACTGAAAGTGAAAAAAGAAGATTATTATCCGTAACTTTTACTTTATCACATTCTAACGCTTACTATAAAAAGCATTATTAAGTTATCAAGCCCCACAGCTCTTGATTTTCATCCGATCATTCCAAAATCAGAACATAAGAAATACATAGCATGCATTATTGCATGTGCTGATACAGATTAAGCCCATATTTACAACACAGTTCAAGTTAAAACTGTGGTGATATAAACTAGATCTAGATCTACATTTACTTATTCTGTTGACAAGAGTGAGTCGGTTATCTGGGTGGATATAATCTGAAATATAGCGTGTCACACAGAATTCACCAGAATTAGAATATTATGGGTGATGTGAAGTCACCCAAGCTCAAGTTGAAGAAAATGAATGTTGTTTTTTTTTTTCATACAAATTCAATGGAGTGAGGTAAAGAGACTAGATATGTCTGTAGTTTACTACTGTTGTAGTCTAGTAGTTCTCTTGATAATAGGCCTTTAAAAATCTATACCAGATTATAAGTTTTAAAAGTTACTCACTTTAGTAATGCATTCGGGGTGCATTATTTAGATCTAATGACCTAGGCCTACACTAGGTATCCCCCTCTCCACCCCAAATTAGCTTAGTAACTGTAACTGTCGCATTTTTCTACTTTTTTCACCTTGTGAGGAAACTGTGCTTGCTGGAAACTGGCTCAGCACGCGCTGTCGCTTTTCTCACTGGAGCTCAAGTATTTTTCTTTTCTTGTGTTTCTCTGTAGTCATGTGGTGATCCACCGATGACTTCCTTGTGTGATCGAAGCACAGTATTGCATGCCCGACAGAACAGTCTATCACATGAAAAATATGTCTCGGTCGAAAATTGAGACTGCCGAGAGCTTGCGCTGGTTAGTTTTGGACGAGGCACTTGGTTTTCGAAGGAATTTATCCATCGGGTATGATTAGGCTGTAGAGTAGGCCTAAATCTTGATTTCTTGTTGCCGAACGAATGGACGTGGACCACGAGATGAGCAGTGTAAACTTTGCATGTGCTTGAAGGCCCAGATTAGTGTGCTACTTCCGTGCATGTGCGCGCATGGAGGGGCCTCAGCTTTCGGCTTACCTACGTTCTTTTTGTAATTCGCGAAAACAAGAAATAATTTTCATTGTTTTCATCATCTTGGACCTTTTTTGTTAAAAAAATGCGGAAATCGTAAAAATTGCGGCCGCGTTGCGGTAAATGATCAAAATCGCGGCCACACCGAACACAATTTTCCCCGTGCCAGGATTATGCAAATTATGCAAATTTGAAAATTATTGATTGTCGTGATCTTACTTTAAACATAACCTAAGTTTTATTAGCACTGACGGTGACATGTGAAAACAGTTACAACCTGGCTTTCTGTTTATTGCTTCTCATGCAGTATGTAGTCATTTCATGCTATTGTAGCACAAGGAGATTTTATGACCTGCTTTCTAATAATTGATGCAGTTTTGAAAGTCTTCCATTTTATTTTCTCTGCACAAGATTTGTCGTTAAAAGTTAAATAATACATGTACCTTACTGACATAATATGGTCATGTTTGTCATGGTTAGTAACTTTACTGGATTGTTGTAAAAAGGGAAATGTCAAATGAAACAAACAGTTATTAAGCTTAATCTTAATACAGCTTATTGGTGTTTTTGCTGTCACACACTTTAAATTAATTTTTATGCATGCTTCAGATTATATTTTGTTCACATTCATGAACCCAAGCGAAAGAAGTTTACTTGAGGAATAAAGATAAAGAATATTTCCTTTTTTAAATTCACAGTCAGAGCAGCTGAAGGTGATGCCTATCCGGTGGGTTCTCTACCACTTGGAACACTTGTGCATAACATTGAGTTGCAACCAGGAGAAGGGGGCAGGATAGCCCATGCAGCAGGGACATCTGGAGTTTATGTGCGCAAAATTGGAGAAAACTGTGTCATTCGTATGCCATCCAAAAGAGAAATGATTATGTCACAGAAATGCATGGTGACTGTTGGTCGTGTATCCAATGTGGACCATTACAAAACAAAGAAAATGAGAACAGCAGGAGAAAACAGGCGGAGAGGCAAGCGGCCTCAAAGTGGATGGTGGCAGAGGAAGACGGGATACCACGGACGAAAAATCCGTCCAATGAAGCCTCCAGTCGTCAATGACAAACCTCGGCAAGAAAAGCCTGAGGTTTTCAGATTCACAGTGTAATGTAAAAGAACTAACAGGAAATGGTGGTAGAGTAGTAACTGAGTGATGTGTGTGCCCGTTTCCTTTTTTGGAAAGAAGAGTCCTAACATGTGTTGTTATGTCATTACTTGAAGTTCACAGTTCAAGGAGTGTAAGTCTGATACATTTCAGTGCTATGGAAATTATTGTCCTAGGAATACATGTCTTGCATGAATCAATTTATGCAGATGACTTAATGTAATATTCACATACTTTATGAAAAGGACAAGTGATCGATAACTCGGCAGATATGAACAAACTTTTTATTGAACACTTGCAGTTTATGAGTTCACATGCCATTGATTTGCTCCAGTTCATCAAAATTTCGGCACTCCTGCCAGGAAAGAGAGTTGTGTCATTGCTGAATATGGGAACAATCATAAATATTTTGGAGAGTGAGAATATACTCCTAAATTTAAACAAAATGTATTGTTAGGTGTTATGTATTTCAACACAAGTGCTGAATGCAAAAATATTTGTATGAATACTGCAATTGAGAGAGATGAAGGATGGGAAAGAGTCTAAGATATATATATTCCCTGTTTATAAAGAAAGGGTTATTTTATTGTTGTTCAAACCTGTAATGTCTTTCAAACCGTGACGAAGTGGAAGCATTTCATGCAGCAGTAGTAGGTGTGATGTCATCCGATATTTTATCATATCAATACTATAGAGAGATACTAGTAACTTCACTATCCTTAGTGGAAGGAAAAGTCGGCCTGCGCTTGGAAGTGGCAGCATTTTTTTTCATTAGCAAATGATAGTTTCTCTCCCTGGACATTGTAGAATATCAGCAAGGACACTGGCCTTCCCATCCTGACAGTCGAACACATTGCCCAGGACTTAGCTGTATGGAGTCGCTGATTTTGTAGTATACAAAGGGACAACTCTGTCCTACGCTGCTAAGTCAGTCAATCAGTCAGCCTTACAGGAGGAAGACAAACTGTTTAAATGGAGAAAGAACAAACAGAGAGTTTGATCATGGTAATTTTTTACTTTTTTTTGTATTTCTAGTATTTCGTGGTGAGATATTTTACATTTGATGTGGAATGAGGTCGTGTTGTTCGGTGGTTTGTGCTTGGGATCATCAATATGTCAGTCATATGTGTCACAAATCCCAGACTGGGAGATGTAATAATTATAACAAGACAACAATCACGAACGAACAAGTATAACACTTAACAGAACAACCCATCAGACTCACACATTTATTATACAATAAGATACAGATAAAAGTGCAATTACATACACTATACTATTGAATTTACTACCGTCCAACGGCCTTATTCCCACATGCATTCTTCCTCGGGTCCACAACCCGGTAGTTACTTTCTAAAGGCACTTCGGTCTCAGCTTCTCCTCTCCCTGTCTTAATAGCACATTAATATTTCAGTGGCACCGCCGTCTCTCAATAGCCCCTTCCTATTGCCATAACACATTTGCATTCCAATAGCACATCAACATGGCAATAGCACATTAGCATTTCAATAGCACATCAACATGGCAATAGCACATTAGCATTTCAATAGCACATTCACAATCATATATACGTCCCTGTCGTTGGCCAGACTGCCACGACTCATGTGCCTCTACTGTCCTGCACCGACAGCTTCCTTCCTGGCCTATGTGTGGCCTCCGGCCCTATGCTGGCCTATCCCCTGTGCTCACCGTAGGCGGCTCTTCGGCCCGTCCCCGGCACCTACAAGAATAACATTACATTGGTATAATACCATACCACTTCTATTCACTTCACCCCTCCTTACAACTCATGAAGCGTACACACAATAGTTCACATTGCACTCACCAAACATCTTACGGTAACACACCTCCACTGTAGTACACACTACTCACTCTCGCTACAAATCCATGAACTCAACTTTCATCTATCGCTCATGGCGCACATTGCTATATACAGTATCAAGGACTTCACATTCCTCACATATACTTATTTACACCATGCTAATAGACGAATATTATACATCAATCATAATTATCAATCATCGTTTCACCTACCAGTCATCACTGGAAAAACACTACTCCCAAGTCTTCCGACTGCTCTCCTTATGTTCGCCCTCTGGGGCTTTCTCCTGCGTCCGTTCCCTAGGACGTCTTAGTGTGCAGTGATAGTAATACAGCGCTCTCGCCTCATTCAGACCCCCACCACTCACAACATGCACGCTTTCCCTTACCCCGTGGCCCGTGGGTTAACTTTATTCTAACCCTCTTCTCGTAATTACTGATCCTCGCTCACTCGCTCGTGACAATATGCATAGGTTTGGTTTGAACTTTTTTTTTTTTTTTTGACTGTAAAAGTTTGTCAGAAATTCTGTTTGTAAGCTGTGTGATGTTCAAATGTTGTTCCTCAAAGTATTAAAGTTATCTATTTCTTCTTCAATTTGAATGGTAAGAACTGCATTAGATGCTGACTGTTGTTGGGAGACAGTGGTATTTACATATAGCTCTAGCTGGACACTGAACACAACACAGTATTTTCTCTGTTCGGCTTTGTAATTTGACTGCAATCCCCAAACAAAAACCTTAGATGTGCGGATATTGTAAAAGATCATCAAATTCTGAAGGTATATAAAGTTTAAATGGGATTTAAGAGCATGTGGATGATTGTTTGGACAAGAATTGCTGTTTAAATAAAAAGGAAAAAGGCGTTTAAAGGTGGTGCTCTGTTTTTTCTGTAGTATGGTTCCTGTGTTAAATTATATCTTTCCGTCAAATGATTATGGTATTCGCCTGAGGCATTGTATAAACCTGTTGTGCAGAAAATCAGTATTGCACTAATATGATGCAGCAGTTAGTAAATCGAACTGCAATAGCCGTTGCACATTTATTTTGGAGCACATTGGTTGGGTCTCATTTAAATTTTATATATTTGATATACCCTGAGTGCTCCGCGACAGCAACTCTGCTGTGACAGACTTTACAGGTTTACAGAATTATCATTTACTCTGGCACCTGTTCCAGGTGCTCCTGAGAAGAAAATGATTAAATTCTAGTATCATGTCAATAACATCAACACAATACAGTGAATACTGCTAGAAGCACGCTCATTAAGGAGAGGACATTAAGACACTCATCACATTGCAAAAAGAACTATGGCAGAGAGTTTCTTCCATGTCTTGCATATTTTTAAATTAATAATAGACTAAACATCAAAAAATCAATATTCATTCTAAAGGATGTTGTTTCAAATTGTTTATTTCATTCTATCAAGGCATTATAAAACTGATGATGTGTCCACCACGGACTAAAATGACAATACTTTGCATTAACACACTGTCCATGTAAAAACAATGATTCCAGCATCATTGTATACATATACTACACTTTATAAGAAAATACAGGAATTTGTCCGTCAATGTGGGCTACATGCATGTACATTTTTTCTAAACATGAAAATATATCACTGGAGGACCACGTCACACACTTAGGGAATGTTACTTAACAATTTAGGATTAAAAAAAGGTTGTTGTTATAAGTACGTAAACACCCAAGCGTTTTGTGCATTTACGTATAGTATACGTACTGTCCCTAACCATGTCCTTATCTTCCACCATAAATCTTACGGAATCCCTAACCTTGCCCCCCACCCTTTCAACCACAAAACCGGAGGAAAACATAAAGAAAATCCTCAAAGAATATTTAAAAAATGTCAAAGAGCGTTTCGGGAGGAATTCTCTAGCTCTGGAGTCACAAAAAGGCTTCAAAATACCTACCCCTAGCGCAAAAAAAAAAAAAAGATGTATAATACTTGTAACATCCTAAAAAACAGGGCATGAGGGGAACAATTTGTATGCTTATGATGTCAATAATTATGTGTCATTTTTCTAAGAAAATAAATTGTGTCAGCCATGCACAGAATCAAAAGAAAACATCTGCACTCTAGCGGAAAAAAACAACAAAAAAACAAACATTAACTCTATAGTTGTAATTTACATTTCTAGTACACATTAATATTCTTTTTTTTTCTTTAATTCAATAATTGCTTACTGAATTAATTTAATTACCCACTGAGCTAACACATGATTTTTAAAAATAAATTATACTTTTTTTTTCTTCACAATTTCACATTTACAGCTTGCTCCATAATAAAGATATTGCGCGGATAAGCCCAGATATGCGTTTAAATATAAAGGCATTATGATGACATTTCCCTTTGGCAGAATAATCCCATTATCTCATCTGATCCAAAACTGACAAAGAAAACGAAATGAGTCAAATAAGATTTGTTTACAGCTTTATGTTAGGAAGTTTCGCTGCCTTGGGCATTTACACCTCACTTTTTCTTGTTTTTATTTTTCTTGTTCTTATTTCTGTGTGTTTTTTGGATAAGTCTTTCAGAATTTTGCCAGAGCAGTGGCCTTGTTTGGCTTGCTCTTCTCGACTTTTATCTGCCAAGGTATCTTTAACCCGTGCAACATGCACACTGGCCTTCCAAGTTTATCCTTATCCGAGAAGACTAGTTGCTCGAGCCTACCTATCATAGGATTAGGGACAAGAATTTGTTTCCCCGAAAAAAAATTCCAACATGCCTGTACCAACCGGGGATCAAACCTGGTACCTTCAGCATGGGCAAGCACCTTACCTCTAGACCACCATGTCCCCATAAAATGATGTGTCAGTTTTCTAGTATCGGTAACTCAAAACTACTGCTAATCATTTCAGAAATTTGATGTTTAAAACTTAAAGGCTCTTGAGTTATTTCTCTGAAATATAATCTGAAAATGTTCTGGCATGCATTATTTTCAATCAAAACTCACTATTTTAGGTGTAAAATCTGTAATGCCAAAACCATAAATTTTCACAGCATGACTGGTCCTGATAATGATACCCTTCAGGAATTAGCAAACAAATCCTGGTGGATTTTTGAAATGCAAAAGCTCATTAAATTATTTGAAAAACATCGAGCCTGTTAATTAATTTATCGATCTAAATTTTTGTTTCAATAAACTTTCAACACTTTTTCAAAATCTCATTTCACATTATACATCTCATTTGGGAAAGAAAACAAAGCAAAACAAAATAAAGTGGCATTGAGGGCGAAGTAAAATTTCGGACTTTTAGTCACAAAGACTGTCCCTCCATAGCAAACCATACAACAAATACATGTAAATACATAACTGCATACATGATTTATAGAAAATATCTTGGCTGAACATCTACATAACCTAAATGGAACTGCAAAACATATAGAAGGATTGATAATTTAGTTAGATTTCAAGAGGAAATGTGTGCAATGGAAGAACAAAAGGCTGAAACGTTTTTTTATACCACTAGTTGAATCATCAAAATTAATTAGAAACATCAAGACAATACATATATGTATTTTGCACTAGAGCAGAGATCGTTCCCTAGCTCTAGATAAATTAATTATGGTACAATTTTTTTGGTCCAGTTGTAGTTTTCAATTCGAAACTTGCCCATTTCTAATTTTCTCTAAGCTAACAATTAAAACCATAGAAAGCAAACTAAAAGTATCTGGGAATGTTTTCATACTTTGTATTTCAGAATTAGAAAATTGAATTTTATTATTACTTTTCACAATGCAACACCTCCACAGGCATTTTTCCAGGGGCTACCACTATGGAAACTATGCATCTAGCAGAGCAAAAAATTCAAACATACAATTTGCCCCAAATTCTAATTTTTAAAAAGAATCAACTTATGCCAACTTTTAATACCATAATTTTCAAGACATAGTGCTCCTCCGACTTGAAACCAACAACAACATCAAAAAAAAAAGTCACTCATATACTTCACACATATCAGAAATTTTCTATGCACAAGAATTCTTTGCATTTCTTTCACTACATCCATGATAACTCAATAAACAGTTACTCTTTGTTAAAACTTCAGTAAGTCCTGACATTTTGGAATCACTCCATTTATTTGCATTTCTGTGCTAAGCTTCAACGAAAATGTATACAAAATACAATGCAAAAAAAATCCATGATTGCTAACATTGTATACATCTCCATTTCTTGTGAATGACCAAATACCCGCATGTTAATACTGTTTAGTACAATGAGGGAAAATATTTTGTGCCTCCCTGCATGGAGTCTCTTTCCACAGACATGATTAGAAATGCTGGTAAGACATTATATTCCAATCTATATTTCTGATCAAACTGTAGATTTCATTTGACATTAAGAGGCATTTCTGGAAACCAACTGTCTTCTTATTTGAAGGAGGTAGAATTGTACTGGGAGGTAGAACGCATGGTATGTTACTTTTCAACCAATCACCACCTGTTTTTGCCCAAACGACTGTAAAAAATTACACTGACATGTAAGAATCTATGAGCAGGAATTTTTGGGTGAGGAAATGCTATAAAAACAATATCCCCTCTTTCCCAGACCATTAAATACACTGTTAAAAAAAAAAGATACAGGTGAATACAAAAATTCACCTAAGCAAACAAATTACATGTATATAAACGCCCTCGGATTTGTCCATCAGATTCATGATAGCTTGCCACACGGCAACCTAGCCCAAGACCACGCCGTCATTGTCACAGATTCACAGACCACGCTGCGGAAAGTGGACAGCAACATGCTTTGGTGCAAATGGCTTGTTATCTCCAAGGCCTCACCTATATATGGATACTGCCCAGGCCATGCTGGTGTTAGGGGTAATGAGATAGCTGATCTACTTGCCGCAAACACTACTGTCCATGGACACCTGCAGCATGACAGGAATGAGCTACCAGTTGTGAGCAGATGAAAACACTGCGGTGCCCCCCCCAGCCCCAAAATCAGAAAGATGGAGGCAGGATACCAATGGGGCAAGGGAAGAATGTGTGTCAAGACAAGATGAGCCCGACAAATATGGAGTCAGCTGGCCACTGGGATAATTTGTAGAATAACCCTTAAATGGATATTGGAGCGGGGAGAGGAGCTCTTAAGGGGATACTCGATATGCTAGAATTCTCGATTCTGATCCCATCAACCAATCAATCAATTCATGAGAGGTGTAGTGTGTATTGTGTTTGTGGAATGGCTCATAAATACGTGCATCTTTCTTTGAAAGCGCATGTGTGCCTCACATGAGACACAGTTTAGTCCCCCGAAGTCCACATATACGTTAAATTCTTCCATTCATTAACTTGAATAAGAATACATCCATAGAACTCCTCGTTGGTCGATTGGAAAATTTCTCTATGCCTACCTATTTTTATGGAAATCAACTTGGCAAAGCACTCTGGCTAAGCAAAATAAAATTACACCTGCTTCAAATAATTGAAAACGAAAATAATGCAATGGCAAATGTTACTTTTGTTAGCTGGCTGGATTAATAGAACATTACGTGAAATTACTAAAACAATAAAAATACACTTTTACCTTAAATTTGATTTCATAATTCAATTTTACACATATAAAACTTTGGTATTTTTGGTGCACGGTCAGGCCATTCACAGCCAGTTACTACCCTTCCCATGTTTGGAAAGAGAATTCGAAGTAGGGATATTACAATAGCTATTCCATCTTCTACACTGATTTAAAAGCACTGAAACTTAAAATTCTGTGAAACTTTGTAACCTCCAGTCACTTCAAAAGGTTACTACATGTATAACACTCGTTTTCCTTACCATCAGATATAATACAATTAAAAGAATACATTGAATAAAATATGGTCTATAGACAATTCTGGCTTTTATTCCTCTCAGATATGATATTTGTGACTTAAGAGAGAAAATATTCATATGGAGGCATGTGATGTACATAAAATATTTCATTTCCATGCCTGCACACTGGCAGTCGACTTTCTTATGTACTGTAATCAAATTGGTACATATAATAATTACTATGTAGGACAGACAAGCAAATGAAATGCAAAATGTATTGATCGTCAGTGCAAAATGCAAAGTTGTGATCCACACCCTAAAGTTTTGAGAATTTTACTCCAGAGAATAAAAAAACTGAAAGGTTAAATTAATTTGCTTTGACCATTATTTAACTTGCAAATTTTTTGCAAACTGACTTTAATTCAAGTGCTGTTTTGAAATGCAACAATTTCATATTGATTGACAGGCATTTTTAGAATTAAAATGGTGAATCTCAGAAGTTTGCATATTACACTGATGATGATTGTGCACTTTAACAGAGTACAAAAGACATATCCACTGGATTTGAGATTTAAAAATACAAAAATATGGGCACTGGTGTGTAATTTTCTGAAAGTATAGAAAATATGCCCACTGGTTTTTGTAATTTAGAAGTACAAAAAACAAATGTACTGTTTTTTTTGTTTTTTTTTACATGCCCACTGGTTTTGTAATTTTAGAGTACAAAAACATGGGCACTGGTTTTGTAATTTACATGCCATGTAGGCTACAAATTGCATCTCTAAGTTATTTTGTGCTTCCACTGTCACAGAATTTTCAGCTTCAGATCAAACAACAAACATGAGTATATAATATAAACACATCTGAGGTCCCACAGTTCATGAAATAAGTACTTAAAAATGATATTACATAGAATATAACAAAAGTATTGACATCTAAACCCGTCTGAAAGATATTTTTTCCAAATCACTGAATCCGACATCGGAACTTGCAAGACAGTACAAATAAATAAACCTGAAGTACTGCTAGGAGTACATTAACCTCTGACAGTTTAAAAGGCATTACATGTACATGTATTAGCCTCACAACTATGTCTTCAATGGAATAAAGTTTCATGTCAAATACCGTGCCATACGTAGTTCTTCATATAATATCTACTGGTCAAGTGAATTTAAGAAATTTGATAAGAACAGTTTGTTCCAAAGATAAATCAGTTAAATTGGTATTCTACCAAATATCTTATTATAAAAAAAAAATAATGATGGGAGTCATTCACTGTGCTGCAATTTTGGCCCTTGTTTTTTGCTCGATGCTGCAGCCTAAATGACAGTTTCAAAAATTTATACAAAGATGTTTGTTTTGGTTCCCTGTAATAAGCCCACCGCACCAGAAACGATATTAATACACATTCAATTCCATGTGCGCAATTATCCTGCCAGAAATGAGTGCATAGTGCAATGGTGCGCATGAAATCTGTAGTAGAAGTAAGACTAGAATATGGGAAGCTTTCTAAACCCAAAAAAGAGAGAGACAGAATGGCAGGTTCACAGGTTTATCCTGGGTAATGCCAGGTATATCATCTAGTTGACAATAAAAAAATTTGAGGAAAATCCCATAGACAATCAACAAAGTATACCCTGATAAAAGTAGACTAAGTGTCAGCAAAGACAAAAACAAATAAATACATGCCAGAGTGTTGTTTCAACCTGCAGGTATACCAAAGACTGAAAGTTTATCCCCTTCTTGAATCTTTGTACATAGAAAAGTCCCTTGTTCACAAATACATAAATGTATGTCAATCACATTTTTATGTAAAACTTCATTACTTGGAAAAAGTTTCATTACCCTCTAAAGCATAACAGCCAAAGCAATGTTTTTAGTAAAAATATGTCCAAAAACTGTTGAGTTTCAGGTTTGCAACACATGAATTCACCATGCAGGAATATGCCTAATTAAATTTTCATCTCAATTCTCACGGTGCATGGACAAAATCTCTGAAAATCAGGAAGATTAAAAAGGTGTAATGCCCATTTAATTGAGCCGGTAAATGCAATTAATCAGAATTTACGTTATGAGACCAAGTGGCTGCCAGTCATCATCAGAAAAAAAAGCTGATGTTGGGGTTGATGCTGACAATATTGTTTACCATGTACATGTACCATCATCCCATTTGTGAAGCTAAATTTTAATAGGCTGAGACTTAACTGTAATAACTGAGTACCAAACACAGTACATGTAACATGATTCCTTTTGCTGCATTTTACCTCGATTTTGCTCAGCGTTTTCAATGATCTGGTTTTGTACCACAGATACGAGATACAATAAGATGAGAAACACCCTAGATCGTGCACACAGTTTATGCCCTGATCGGGGACCCATGGGGCACTTTATGAAAAGAACCTTTGATGTAATGACAAATTAATGATGCAGATTTGTTACTGTGACTGAAAAAAAAAAAAGTTTCAATCAAGGCCCACGGCACTAGCTGAATAGTGAACAAAATTCAATATTTTCCCTCTATAAAAATAGGCTTTGTAAAATATGGAATTGTTCATGGCTTTTGCGCACTCGCTGCTGGGTAGTCATGTGAAATCTGTGCAAGCTAACGCACTAGTTGTTGCATCTTACTATATTGTTTCTGGTATCTTTGTTCACACTGTCACTAATAACCATGTAAGAATAAAACTTGAGTCTAATATAAACACTTCCCTAAAGAAAGATTACAGTGACTTTGGCTTTGTCTTGAGATCTACTTGTCATTCAAAGAGTTTAGACTTTCATATCTTGTTCAACTTTGGTTGCAGAATAATCAAGCTATTCTAAGGCAGCTGTCACTGAAACATCTTTATCTTCATACAAGCTGTGGTAAATTCAAAACTGTACTAAAAATCACAAGCTGGGTGATAGACCTTAATACCTAAAATTTTAACTTTCCACATGGCATAGACCTTCCAGTTCCATTGCTAAATTTCAACACTTTGTCTTAAATTTAAACATCAAATAATGGCCAAACTATTCAGGTACAATATGAATAAAAAGCAATTATTGCGTAAATACATTGTATGCAAAACATATCAAACTGAATTGTGCCAGAATGTTAATTATAGTGCCCAAGTGGTATTGCTCTTGAAGGTCTTGTGCTGCTGAATCAAGAAGGTTATATAATTATTTTAATGCATGTATATAACATTGAACAGGTGAAGAATTAAGCCATGTCTGTTGCATAATTTCAGGTCCAAATTTTCCAAGCCATGAACTGGAACAATGACTTTTTAAAATAAAAGAAAATATAAAATTTCCAAAACATGGATTACAAGGTGGGAATTGAGAGATCTGGATGGTCTGACATTCCAGAGGTCCCTTGCTTAGGTAGGAGTTCACTGAGCAGTGGAGTTTTGACATTGCTGACCATGGGCTGGGGCACATTTATGGGCCAGGACTCACCCGAGGACAAAGCTGTGGTTGGTGGCAACAAACTGTTGCCTTTGTCTTCTACAACATCACCTTTCTTGGCTTTGCTGGTCTTGATGCAAAATTCCTTCACCAACACATTTCTGAAAATGCCCAAACTGGCAACCTTTTTCCCCTTCTTCTCACAATCATATTTATAGACCTGATACAAACGAGTGATATCCCTGTACTCTGTTCCTAACCGACTGTTGTTGCTTGGTCGATGTGGCCGCATACCCGTTAAGTAGATGATCAGTTCACGAATATTCTGTAGAGTTTCCTCTGTGGTTTTGTTCACAGGTTTATGTTTACCTCTCATGTCTGCAATGGCCTCTGGACCTTTTCTGCTCTTCTCCAATGCTGTGGCAATGGTACTTTCACTAATATGCAAAGTTGCCTTGAAAAAATCTTTGCAAACCCTCTCCTCTGTACCATCTACTGCAAACATGTATTTCCTGGAATAAGCTCTTCTGCCAGTCATTTTTCTCTTAGGGGTGTATGTTTCAACATATCTGGTTAAAAACTCAATTTTCTGTTTGTACGTCTCCAAAGACCAATATTCACCATTAAGTCTTTCTCTCTGCTCGTCATTTATTCTAGAAGTGCACTTAAATTTGCATTTGGAACAGTCAACCTTCTTCACTCGCTTGGCCTCCACTAATTTACCTCGTACTGAGGTATACGCCTCACCTTTAAATCTTAATTTCTTCCTGATATTTCTGCCCCATAATTCTTCATTTCGACTTCTTTTTTTAGGTTCTTTCTTTGTCTTATTTTCTTTTGCTTTTCTGCTGCGACTGCCACTGGCTTTCTTGTTATCTCGCTGCATCTCCAGGGTGTCATTGTAAGCTCCCTGAAATGGTTTGCTATTTAATTCAGTGGTTGAGGTAGAAGAGTGAGGGACTGGGGCTGTGATGGATGATGCTGATGATGATGAAGACGATATCCTGTAATTAAACAATGAGGAAGATAATGCCGATGATGATGGTTGAATGAAGTGGCTTTGGTTTGTATAAGAATCAGGGGCATAACCTGAATTCTGGTCAGGGGTGATAACATTATTGCTCATGCGACTGGAGTCCCACATGAAAGGTAGAATGTTGTTGATATGTCCTCTGTCCATGCTAGTTGTTGCCATGTCTCCCTGATAGGTTGTATTGTATACTGACTTGTTCAATGGCTGTTGCTGAGGACAGAGTGGTTGCTGCTGCTGCTGGTGCTGCACTGTGTGAGGTATATTCAGTGGAGCCATTTTTTTGTCAGACAGTGGGTCTGCAGGCATATGTTGTGAACTGTTCTGGAATAGACTGGGTATTAGTCCCAGGTCATAAGGTGAGGCAGTTTCAGGCTGAGTGATGGGATTTGATGTGGTGGGTAAATCTGAGGTTGGAGGCAACGAGTCATGTGTTTCACTGGGTTCTGGGCTAGATGAACCATGTAGTGAAGCAGGAACATCCGACTCTTCTAACAAACCAAGACGATAATGCTCTGGTATATCATATTTTGATTTCCTTTTGGAAGCTTGTATCATGACATTCTGCGGAGGCAGCTCTACGGGGGTTGCGGACTTGTCTTTGTGCATGTCTGAGTAAACTTTTCGATATACAGAGATGCTCGCTGGCTTCACATTCTCCATCTCACACTCTGATTGATACAGGCGGTACAATCGCTTTACATTCTTTGACTCATCAGTGGGTGAACGCATCAGCTCACCCTGAAGCCCTGTCTCCGATAAAATATGTTCTCTTATTGATCTAACAGTTGCCTCTGGCGTCTTATTACTGGGAGTTTGTTTTCCTCGCATATCTGCTATAGCATCAGGTCCTTTTCGCTTCTTACTCATGTATGTAACAATTGTACTTTCGCTGATATCATATGTGGTAACGAAAAACTCTTTACACACTCGCTCATCTTTTCCATCAATTCTCAGCATGTACCTTCTTGAATAGGCTCGACGCCCACTTAGAGGCCGAAGAGGAGCAAACTCGTGAACACGGTCTGAGATGTAATCTACCTTTTCTTTGAAAGTCTCTAGATTCCAGTACTCTTGAAACAGCTTGTGACGCTCTTCCTCAGAAACACGTGATGGGCAGTTAAACTTGCATTTTGAGCAGTCCACTGGTTTGACGCATCTTGCTGGTACTGTTTTGCCCTGAACAGAAATATAACTGTCACCTTTAGACCTGGCCTTTTTCCTAATATTTCTAGCCCATTTTTCTTCATCCCGTGTGCGTTTCTTCAGTGTTTTCTCTTCCTTTTTTGGTCTGTCTCTTCTTTTCCTGGGTGCTGGATTTTTTCTCGTGCTATTTCTACGTGGGACATTTGGCTGAGGTACATGGAACTCTGTGGTATTGGTGGCTGTGATTGGAATGTTGGGAGTTAAAGTTTCTTGAAGATCTGGAATGGAAGTCATCCTGTGCACATCTTCCATTATTCGAACTGGAGGATCTGGAGAACAGAAACCCCCAGGCGGTGGGATACTGAGGTGGGATGGACCAGAATGAACTAATGACGCCCGTAGACCATTGTCTTTGTCAAATGACTTGTCTTCCGGCCTCTTTGGTAAAGTTTGTGCTGCCAGCTCGGGTCGGACTTTCATCTTCGGCCATGTTGGAAACTGCCACTGATTTCTGTTGATGTGCTCATGAGGGTGGTGATGGTGGTGATGGTGAGAGTTGTCTTCGTGGTAGTTGAAAAAGACATATGGGGATGCTGGTGGAACCATGGGGTTTTTATTTTGATCCCTTGAAAAATGGTCTCGATTTCCTGGCATGTAGTTTTGAAGCTCTATGGGTGGTGGCTGGAATCCATCACTGTAGCCATTCCACATATTCCCTGGAGCTACAGCGATTTATAAGAAAGAAAAAGAGAAGGATTAGAAAAGCCAAGAGCATCATACGAAAAAATTTCCTATGTTCCTCTCTGGTATCTACAGGATGAGTAAATTAATACATCAATCATTTGGAACGCAATGTCGGAATCTCTCTTCCTCACCGTCCTTCATCTAATCCTACTTGACTAGCCAATGGATTGTATGTGTAAGAATTATTCTCATTTGCAGCATGAAATGAAGATGCGAAGATCTTTAGAAAGAGTGCCTCAAAAAAAAAAAAATTCTCACGGAAAGTTAAAATGGTTAACAATAACATTCCACTTTTACTGTGAGCTCTTTGACTACAAAAAGAGAGTTACAAGTCTTAAACTAAAGTCACTTGCTCAGGTAGGGGGGGGGGGGGGGGGGTTGCATGAATTGGCACTCAGTATTAATTTGTCTACCATTATTTATAAGAACAAAACTTGATTAAGACTACTAACAGGAGAGGTGTACAAGAACAATAAACTGTCTCATTTAATGGTGACACTTTAACAATAATGTTGTCATTTTAACAATTGTACTGTCATTGAAACATAATATACAGTACGAGGAATTGGCCAAGAAAGCACACATACCATAATTATACAGGTTTCCATCCATGTTGAAATATTGGATTGTGTGTCACTCAACACCAAGTCTGGGCCCTTTCAATGCATTGATGCTTGTAGCTTGACCCAATAAGACAGATATGGTAACTGGAATATGAAAATTACACTTGAAAGCAGAGCTGCTGTGAGTTATTGAATCTGATAGATTACAGCAATTTAATTTACCTTACAATCTTCAAAATGTTTTTAAAGACTAGCGAGATTAACT
Organism: Onchidella celtica; assembly: GCA_963931925.1. Taxonomy (NCBI): domain Eukaryota; kingdom Metazoa; phylum Mollusca; class Gastropoda; order Systellommatophora; family Onchidiidae; genus Onchidella; species Onchidella celtica. Next base: position 37,198,907 of record OZ007572.1, read on the forward strand.
TTCACTCGGCCCTTTGGCGCAGGAAAATGGACTGAATCAATCGACCATCACTTCTGACTAATCCTTTTCTAATGCTAGATGAATGTTTCTCTTTTTCCTAAATGACCTGAATTTTCTCTATGCATTCAGTGAAATGCATTCACTGATTTACTAAATTTGCAGAAAAGACACATTATAAACAGAACAAAGTCCCTTTGCTGTTTAGGGCAGAAAGACCACTATAGGCACCCATGCAATGCTCAAATGTTTTTTGTGCTGGTTTGTAATAAACCAATATGTTGAAATTAAGACGGATAATACCCTGACTTACAGTTACATTTACCATTTTACATACAATGGCAACATACAAAGTACAAAGCAAACTTTAAAGACAACTTGCAGTCTTCATAGTCAAGCTCATATGAAAAAACTTATTAACATTATCTGACGAAAACATTAAAAAGAAGACAAAACATCACATTACAAATCATTTTCATTCCTTTTGACCAGATATCCCTTGCAAATCCCTTGCTGAAGCAGAAGTCCCCCATATATTTTTAGTATACAGAATAGATCTATGTTACTGGCAGGTGCTGATCTGTTCTGTTCACACTGACTAAAAGAAATCATTTACATGATTAAAATTTGATTTACATTTTTATTTCTAATTTATAATTAGCAACTGTCCCGTTTAATGAACAGGAATAAAGTAATCTGGGGCACACTAGTAGTGTAACATTGATCATTTCCCCACGACATCAATTTTGGCAAAATCCTATAAAAAAAAAAAGATTCCTAATATTACTAATAATGAGCAGTAGGCTCCTACTAGGTTTTAAAAAAAAAAAAGCTCCAGCGCCAGATTGAACCCAGGACGGACCGAACCCATAGTCTCCGACTGATAACCGCAGATGCTAGTCATTGTGCCACCGCAAACCACGATAGGCTGGAGGAACTTTTCCATAGTAGACATCACAAAACCAGGCCACATTCCAATGTTCCATTTGCGAATTAAGCACTTTGTTTCCATTTAATGATTTATGGACCCTATGAAAATATCAGCTGATTTTAGAATGAAACTGTAGACCTGTACATGCACTTGACGGAACATCTGAATGTATGCTTGATCTGGGCAGGAAAAATTTGGAGGGCTAAACTGCACTTTTAGTTTTACCCAACAATTGTGGGTTCATTGCGCCTAGCTTTCTAAAAAACAACTGGAATCTCAGTGAGTTGTTAAACCAATAATTATGGTTACAAATGATGTGATCCAAGATTTGCATCAAAACAGCCTGGTGCTTAAAAATATATAATATATATTTTGCCCCACCCTCACCCCCATGGAAGAACACTGCTCACAGTTCATTAGTGTGAAGGTCTGGCTTGGCTAGATGATTGATACTTACTAGATGTAGATCTAGCTCTAGATCTAAGTCTGACTTCAGCTTACCAATACCATACCAAAATCCAAATCAAATTCTTCTACTAGATCTAGATATCTAGATCTAGATCTATATCTAGATCTAGATTTTTTTAGTTTCTACCTTGTTGATCCCGATAATCCAGGTGCTTTTACTTCATGGAAGTACAAATGACAGTGCTTCACTGGCAATGCATAGAACTGCAAAGTGAAATTGTCAGTGTGACTGTAATATTTTCGCAGGTGGAATCCACGTACAATTTTCCAAAGCCAAACTTCTCATGGTTTTGTTCTGCTAGGTACACAACAACCTGCAGCAGCGTCGGGTCATTTCCGTTTTCTAACTTAGTCAATAAAAAAGCTAGAAGCTATAATTTTTGCGGAATAAAATACAAACTATAATTTCACTTCAAAGCAGGCCACCGATGAATTTTCAGAGAACAATTATTTTGAAAATTAAGTAATGCTGTTGAATATTAAACAATACATTAACTGCGCTTTTGTACTGCAATAATTTTATTTCTAGTTCATGTAAACCAGTTAATGTAGTGTTCCAGTATTTCGTTCTCTCCCTGCCTAAACTCAGTTGTACAATTGACGAAAAAAAATATTTATCTTTGTCTTTCTTTGTGTTTGTTTGTTAGACAGTCGATTGCTAACCTGGACAAATTGATATTTCATCCACAGGAGTTAATTTGACACAAGAATGGTCACTGAAGGGTCGTTCTGTAAGGCAATTGTCAGTTTGAACATTATTAAAATTTTGTTGTCCATACATCTTCACCGTCCTGACAGAGCGCTATCCGGACTCTTATTTTATTATTTAATTTGTGCAATCTTATTTCACATCTTCCCAAATTTGAACTTATCTACAGTCACTCGACAAGGGCAGTGGATTCTTTAACAATGGTTTAAAATGGCCATCTTTTAATAAGTGACACCTTTCGGCACATGAAATACAGTAATTTAAAACAAAATTTAAGCGTAATTTCTTTCATTTTAATCCTTACTTGAAAGTATTACAATAATCTAAAATAACAATGCCCATAATCACCTTTGAAAATTACATCTATGCGTAGTTTCTGTGATTGTCTCGCACTGAAACGACGAACTCAAAAGTGGTCTTGCCCATTTTGCTTCGACTAAATGAAGGACCAGTAGACGTGGCTGTTTTGTTTAATTGTTTTAGGTCTTTATACTGATTAATTTTCAAAGTTATGTTTGGACATGTGCATACATCATACCCTGAAAATAGCATATTTGAACATTTTGAAATGTCCGTTTTGTGATCGACACCGTTGTATTGTTTTCCATTTATATACAAGTGTTGCCACTTGTTCCTGCGCGAGGACATAATAATTATTAGGCCTGCATTTGTTATTTTATGCCAAGCACATTTGAATTTCTTTGTGTAAATTACATACAATGTGTATTATTACATTTTATTGTTGTAGGACTTGTGAAGGGATTGGGTCCAGTTTCCTATCATTTGAATAAAATACATGTAAGTATTATGGTGGAATTTTTTTAATTTTTTTTTAGTAATTTTTGCTATGGTCAGGCATTGATATGTTCTATTCTCCCGTCTTCTTCCTTTTTGGCTCGCTGCTAACTTTTCTTTATCTTCATACTCTCTCACTAATCATGAGCTTTGTCTTTTCTCTACCAGTAATCATGTCACAAATTTCTTCTTCCCTCACCATGTTTTCATCATCTCCTTCCCCCCCCCCCCGCCGCCCCTCTCTGTGTTTTTAAATCTTCATTTCCCCCAACTCTTGATTGTCATTGTCACACGTCTTCTTTTCCTGAAGTCTCCCTCCTCTCCCTGCTCTCCTCTCCCATTTCTCGGTCTTTGCCTGTCGCCTCTCTGTATATAATAATGTTGCATTTTCTTTTTATTTCTTTTCCCTTTCCACAATCTTCCCCCTTTGTGATTTTCAGTATCATCTTATTCTCTTCCGTCATCTGTCTGAGGCTTATGAAAGCTGGTGCTGGGGGGGGGGGGAGAGATGGGAAAGGACGAGAGGAATCTGCATATAGTATCGTCAATAGAGTTTACAAGTGGCCTTATGTTATTTTTTTTTGCAAAAATCGAGTTCACGCGATCAGCTGACTTCAGTTGATATCTGGTCGGCCTATACATTATGTGTCACATTAATTTCAAGTCTATACGTTGTCCGTGAGTAAGCGAAAATTATTTAACATTTCTACATTTCCACAATATCTTATTCAGAAGATCTTAAACTTTGAAGACAAATTTCTCACAAGTGGAGGCAAGGCATATACTGGAGGATGCTTGTCCTAGCTGTATATTGTGGCACGATAAGCAGGTGACATGGACAATGAAAGTTAAAGAGAGATTTAATGGATGGGAGGACAAATGAATGAATTTGACTTTGCTTAAAGTTAGCTGAGCAACCTAAACACTGTACATGTATGTGTCCCAGAAATTCGGTAAACAGGAAAACGTTGTTCTCACCCAGACTGTGTTAAATTACATGTAATAATTCGCAGTGTATATAAAAGTTTTAAATTTGACACCAAAATATAATGCAAATCAATACAGTGGTAAAATATACTTATTATAAATAGAATGAAGTACAATGAAGTAATAATTCATGCATATTTAGTTTTAAGGTTTGGTATAATAAAGCTTTCTTCTTCTTGCACACAGAGAACAACCCTGACAAAATTCGACGTATAGGACTGACTTCAAGTTTGCACGTAAAAATGGCGTCATTCCTACGAAGAGGTGCTGTGACAACATCACGCCCACGTCAGTTTGATGTAGGAAGCCCTACTGCGCATATGGTAATCTTATGAATCCTACGGAAATCTAAGTCGGATTGACGTAAGGCGGCTGGCTGGGTATTACAAAGCCGAACAGAAAATATTGAGTTGTGTCCACTGCCCATTTGTAGCTGACAAATAGGCTACGTCGGCCCCCTCCCTGTCAACAGCAATTTAATGATGAAAATTCCGTGACTTCCTAACACAGTAAAGCTCACAGGTGGCAGGCCGCAGCAGGACCAAAGAACATGCAGTTTGTCTGCGGCAGAGGTTATCAACGTGGACGATATGTGGAGGAATCTGACGTCCAAGGGGGCGAAAATGAAGGAAAGGACGACAATGAAATGTCTGTTCGTTTTGAATAGGGTTTTTTTTAGGGGGGGGGGGGGCAGAAAGGGAAAAAAAGGTGGGGGATGAAAAATATTTGGAGCTTAAGAGGGGACTGCCTGAACTGAAAAAGGTTGAGAACCTCTGGTCTATAGTGTCTGGCAGGGCTTAGTAAAAGGTTACAAGGGGCAAAAAAAAAAAAAGGGGGGGGGGGAGGAGGATAGGTAACCGTTCTTGGCGAGTTAATCCACAGACTAATAAAATACACAGACTGGATGAGCCCATTGTGTGACGTCACGAAACAGCGAAAGGTCATGAACCATCCGCCACATTAGGTTTACGGTTGCGACCGACGCTTCAGCATAGCTACAATGTAGCGGTCGCTGAAAGTCCAGACGGTCATCATTTATAACAATAAAAAAAAAGGCAGCTGTAGACAATAAAATGAAAGGATAGGCAAGTTAATGCATTATTAATACATGTACAACCAATCTTGACAAATAAATAGAAATTTCTAATGCAGATAGAACTAGAATCGGAATTTCCCGAGCGGCGGCCACGTTGGTTATACGACCGCATCTCATTAACTTCCGTAAAAAACGACACAGCCCGAAGCTTGTGTTTCCAGTCTGGTTATTTATTAGTCTGTGAGTTAATCCCCTACTTGTATATTTTTATTTAAAAAGTAAAAAAAAAACAACAATTACTTGACTTTTTCACTTTTTTTTTTCATCGGGGCAAATGTACTGCAGAGCCCTGCATGACTGGGTGAGTACAAAAGTCTACAAGGAAAGAAAAACTGCAACACACTCAGTCAGGGACATTGGGAAAGAGTGAGCGTCATCTTAATCACCAACACAGTAGATTCAATTCAGTCCCTCGCACATTTCTCAACCACGCATGCATTATTCTGCTCACTCGTTGATACTTTATTCACCAGCACTCACAAACACGAACACACTAACATTGCATTGGCTGTGTAATTAATCCTTTGAGAATGAGACCGTAGCATGAGCACCCTAGGCAGCTTTTTGCCGTATCACCGGTAAAACGGTGTGAAGATGCGCTTTGTTTTATGGACTTCGGAGAGGCAGTTTTCTTTGCCTGAAACTACATCCGGGAAAGCTAAACAAGGTGTCTGCGCCCGTACATGGATATTATGTGTTTTCTGTGAGTATTGAGTGAATTTTCCGTTTGGAGATCAGGGCTCAAAGGGTTAAAAACATATCAATTGGTAAAGTGTTAATTTGTATTTCACTATTTTTAAAAATAAAAATACGGATCAAACAAAACGCTAAAACGAAATCAGAAACCATCCATAATGTAAAACCATTGTGGTCATCTAGATCTTTATCTAATATTAATATGTGCCACTGTCCGCTTTTCATCGAGGAGACCAATTTGACAATAAACTGAAGTAGAGAATAGATCTGTATGGGATTATTGGGAAGGACTTCCGAATGCGTTCCATAGCCCGACTGAAAACAATAGGCCTACATACTCCGGCGGGTTTCCCTGATAATTATGTCAATCTGACTACTGCCCAGACGAACATCGGCCTACGGCTTCGATGATTAAAACCGACTAGACCCTCACGTCGTTACATATCAATCTGACAATGCCTATGCACTTGTCGAGTTATGGAACGCATTCGGAAGTCCTCTCGTCATCCATATATGATTATATCCATTCGTCTGTCCATCCATCCATCCATCCATTCATTTGTCCGTCCATCCATCCATCCATCCATCCATTCATATACCCATTCACTTGCCCACCCATCCATCCACCCATTCACTTTCCCACCCGTCCACCCATCACTCAATCATTCAGACACCCATTCACCCACTCATCCATCCATCCATCCACCCACCCATTCACTTGCCCATCCATCCATCTAATTAATTTGTGTGTGTGTGTACCTTATAAACTTTGCTCGCTCACCTGCACTTGACTTGGCTGCTTAAGCTTATGAAGCAGATTATTGCTAGACTGCTCATATTGTAGATTTATAGGTTAATTAATTGAGCCCGTGTCTTCCCAAGCATGCCTTTGCTTTGTGTGGATCTGTGTGTGTGTGTATGTGTGTGTGTGTGTGTGTGCAAGCATGACGTGGGTGTGTTCGACATTAGATATTCTACATACTGCTTACATTCCACCGAACAAAAGCACTATGTACACCGAATCCAATGTTCGATCGTATGGCGTCAAGGAGACAGAGAGAAAGAGTAAGAGAGAGAGACCAGTGGTCGACTGTGTGTCGCCAGAGAGAGAGAGAGAAAGAGAGAGAGAGAGAGAGAGAGAGAGAGAAGAGAGAGATTATGTGTATGATAATTATAGTATGTGGAGAGAGAGAGAGAAAGAGAGAGAGAGAGATAGAGAGAGAGAGAGAGCGAGAGAGAGAGAGAACGAGAGAGAGAGAGATTGTGTGTATGATAATTATAGCATGAGGAGAGAGGAGAGAGAGAGAGAGAGAGATTGTGTGTATGATAATCATAGTAGGTGGAGAGAGAGAGAGAGAGAGAGGAAAGAGAGAGAGAGAGAGAGAGAGAGAGAGAGAGAGAGAGAGAGTGTGTGAGAGAGTTATTATAAATGTGTGTTTGTGGCTAGGGGCAGGCCAGAAAACGGGGTGGGGGTTGAGGCTGACCCACTCAGTTTTATCTGCAGGGAACGGTATGACTTGAACAAAGGAAACTGCCCGTACTTAAAACATCGTACACAACACACGGTCAGTAATTACGTTTGTTCCTTTTACATGAGCAGGCCCATTTTCCCTCATAAGGGGCATCACTTTCCCATCCACATTGTCAAGGTTTATTATTATGATCCATTGCGTTATTATCATTATTATTGTCCACGATCGAAACTCCTTCGGACCCGATAATTACACCCAGGGTCTCTGTCCAGCATTTTGTGTGGTGAAATGGGAAACTCTCTATTTCAGACTGATAACCGACAGACTGATAACCGACAGGAAACCCAGCTCCGTCTCTCTCTCTTTCTCTCTCTCTTTCCCCCTCTCTCTCCCATAAGCCATAAAGTACAGCCAATAATTATTTGATAACACCAGTTTACAAGTTAGTGATCTAAGTCCTCTTTTCGAACAAATTGTTTCAGTCCTCAGTGAACTTTAGTTGATATCGGATATATATTTCCTATTGATTTCAAGTCCGTAATATTGTACATATAGTAGGTAATAATACTGAAGATTTTTAAAATTTTCATCATGTCTTGTTCAGAAGAACTCAAACTTTGAAGACAAAATTCTCACAAGTGGAGTTCAGGGAGATGGAGCGCTCTTGTATCTTGCGGTGACGATTTCTCAAGAATACACCTGTTTTTCTTCCTGTGTATCCATAAGGTGTCGTTGGGTGGGGGGGGGGGGGGATTGCCCCAAGCATATGATTATGAAATGCGTACCCCATGATTGTGGGGGGCGGTGTCTGGACAGCAAAATTATAATGTTCGCTTTCCAGCCAAATAAATTCTTGAATTACGGTTTATAAAATGCATATGTTTGGAATGTTAGCGATCCATGTAAAATGCCAGTTCCGATCAGCAAGGGCTTATCATGGGCGTTCATTACTGTAATGACCGTACCTTGGCACAGAAAGGGGATGGGGCTGGGGGGGGGGGCGTATGAAAAGCATAGATGGTAGTGGGATGAATAGCTATAGATGTGAGAGGATGAACGATTTTCTATTTTCAATATGTGCTTTCATGGTAACGCTAGTGCGTGAGTAAGGGACGGCCACTCATAGTAGTTTATGGACACTTGGCCGAGTACCATTAATTGGATTATTTCCCTTGTAATAGTAGCGCGGGACCCGTTATTCACATCACGGTGAAAAGCGCGCATTTTGATTGGTCAGTTGGAAATGTTGACCACCGGGCTTCCAACTCTTATATCATGGCTTTAAGTTTCTTACAACTCGCTCCTTCGTTGTTATCCACCGACAGAAAGACGGGAACCCGAATTCATTTTTGAGAGTAGGCAATACCCTATCGGTACAAAATAGGTACTCATGATAACGTTTGTTATCAATGGAGATACGTCGTATTAATGGACGAAAGTATCCCGCACAAATTTGTCCAATGTTGTTAGTCCTGAAGCTTTGAAAATTTATATTAAAACTATTACCGGGTTTCTGGTAAAAGTAGTCAGTTAGAATTTTAGCAGCAAGTTTCCAATTTATAATGGTACCAATTTTGTTGTACTTTGATGCACATATCCTATTGAAATAATTAATAAGAGGGTCTCGGATTTAAAGCAAACTATGAGTTAGACGCATGTTATCCCCGATAATTCCAACCTGGGTCAAATTTATTCAATTATTGCTGGATGGGACGTTAGAGTAATTTCTGCAGTTTACTGGGATACCTAATTGACTTTTGTGTGCACCCTTTTAACCGTACTGTAAATTCGATTGTGTTAGGACCCTAACCAGTTTTATTGTCGGGCTGGACTCCATGTCCGAGCCTTTCACTTGTCCAAACACTGGACTACGTAATAGCTCTCTCGGACGTCCGCGCTGGCTCATAAATAAGATGCGAGTTCGAGTGGTCAACACACTCCATCAAAGACGCAGAGACAAGAGCCGACAGCACAGTGAACCCAGACCAGCAACCCGGGCCCGTAGCAGCTCAGAGGCTTGCCGACGCTTGCCATCGCCACCCCGCCCCATAAGGCATGAAGCGGTAGCACAGGACCCGGAGAAACTTTGGGTAAGTTGGAGACTATTATATTAGAAGTGACTTTAATTTGCACACCCCCCCCCCCTTTCTTGGATGCCGCGTAGAGAATGCTGATCTACAGAGACTATTATGAGTCCGGCTCAACGGTAATTGCCATTGTCATTAGACGTGTAAGATGCGCGGTGCAGTGCAGTGTCTTGATATTGTGACTTTATTGTCAAAGTTAACGTTTGCGGTGCTAGATGATAATGATGGCTCGCTAACCAAGCTATCACGATTTGCTTGTGTGCAAATATATAGTGTATGTGTAGCATTGCCTTCTTGTGGTAGGCAGTGAGGATTTCCTGACATGTTAATGTGGATGGCTTATGTTATAGCGAGCGGCACTACACACTTGATTGTATTACGGGTATTTGTGTACCTTGCCAGTGCCACTGTGCTATAGGGAGCAGTGTGATTGTGATTGCGTGTTTAGTGTTTGGGATGTGTGGTTGGTTGCATGTATTGGAGATGTATAATGTTAGTTGGGCCTCGCATGGGTGAGCCCCAGGATTGTTCTGTGTGCGGCGGTGGATGAACAATGTTTCAGTGAGTCTACACATGTTGCAATGAGTCTCGCCGACATATATATAAAAATATCATGTGCATGTATTATGGTTATCCAGATGTATTATGCTTCTATGAGTTTCGTAGGTGTGTGAAGGACAGTTTCATTTTAAGGAGTGTACACATTGCTTTATGTATCTAGTGGTGTGTCATACACATGTTAGCCTGGCGGCATAGCTCCGCGGCTAAGGTCAAAGGGCATGACCCTTCAGTATCGATTGGGAAGGGAAGTAACCAATACAATAGCCCTGGGGCGGGTTAGTACTAATAATGGGAGTGGGCCTATGAGGATGGCCTGCATTGGGATGCAGCGTCTGTGTTATGGACGGTCAGTGGGCCATGTTGGCCACTGCGTTATTAGATGGAATGGCCACTCTGGATGTGTTGTACACCGGCTCAGTGGAGCGAAACTATTGTGTTCTTGCCCCTTCATTTGTTATGTCCTTCATACTTTGATTAGTACATTAGTTTATGTTGCCAGTGTACTAGGAAACTCCTTGTGTGTATGATATAGCCACTTGTAGTTGTTATTCATTAACCTTAGCGCTATTTTATTCCATGCATACATATCCAGTTGGTTATTGCTTAAATTCTATATTATGTTGTTGTTGTTTGATTTAATACTTAATACTATTACTATGTATGTCCACCATTGATTGCCTGATTAATGTTGTCATTATATCCTAATCATATTTTTGTCTTTTTCTCTTGTTCCAGCTTATGGCTGGTTGGGCTTCTTTTTCTGGGTTTCTTTTTCTTTTTCTTGGTAGGGTTTTCCTATGCCTTTTTGGTAGTGATACCTTTGTTAGGCTTTTTGAATAAATAAGATTGCCAGCAGAACCCTGTGTTTGTTAATCCTGTGTATCCTTAAGGGAGTTACTATTGAACCCACGCAGTAACCACATTAGCCACTCGTAGTTCACCCAACATAGACAAAACCGTACAGCCTGTATGGAAGGTCTGTATCCGAGTGTGAACTCATTGGTTTGACAGATATGAGATATATAATGACAAAATATACAGCGGTGCTGAGACACAAATGTCCACGTTTACGAGGGCGGCCCATTTTTGTACACGGAGTGAATTTCCCTCGACAGCTCGCCGATTTAATCTAACCTGTCTCCTCTGTGGACCCACTTGTCTGACTGAAAATGTACCACTGGCTCTGAGCAAATCAAGTCAGATGGAATGAAACTGGGGACGCCGTAACATAACTCGACCTTAGTTCTTGGTAGTTCCAACTCCACTTTTTGCACAAGTGGGAAATTCTACGTGATAAGGAGTGAAAAATAACTCAGAACTGTGAAAATAGCTTGATAAGTGCATTAACGCATTTGAAACAGGTGTCAAAATGTGCTTTTGTTATGCGAGTGACTTTCACATTTTCATAAGATGAGATAAGATAAGATAAGATACGGTAATAATCACTTTATTATCCCATAAGGGAAATTCTTTTTCACAGAGTGTTTAACAGCACACGCATGGTACACATTTCTTACGTATCATCATATAAACAAACTCAATAAGTCAATAACAGGCATACTTGAAGTGACATAGCAAAGAACCTCAGTGAAATGTGGCATACATCTAGTTGAAATGACATGCTGAGGCGAATTGCGGTAGACAAAAACGAGCGTCTGTATCTTTCCCTGTTCGTTTTCATGTGTGTTATTCTGTTGCTCTTGGATGATGTAGAAATTTGATGAAACTGGAAATGGTGGCTGTCATTTGAGATGGACATGAATTTCTTCACACAAGCATTTGATTCTAGATGGTCAAAACTGAAAAATGTCGTGTCTGTCATGTTGCATTATTTTCTTGATCATTGTGTTGTTAAGTTTATGCTTGTCACTTTCTCTTGCATTACCTCCCCATGCTGTAATACAATACGTTATTGTGCTTTCGACGGCAGCGTTGTAGAACAGGAAAAGCAGTGTTTTATCAACGTTAAAGGACCTTAATTTTCATAAATAGTACATTCTCTGGCTGGTTCTTGAATGGGCATCTGAAATAATTTATGTGTATGCCAAATGGAAGTAATAGAACAAATAAGAACTAAAATCGCGATGAGTAGCCTATTATCCAAGGTGGTTTTCTTCGGTGGCTTTTTATCTGCTAAACAACATGACGCCTACATGTATTTTAAAGCAACTGCAATGGCCACCAGTTAGAGCTAGAAATTAGAATATAAAATCTGGGTTTTATGTCGACGTTCAAAATTTTCCCTTGCTCCATAACACCTTTCAGATCTTGTTTCTAGGTGTATTCATACACCAACGAGGGTGTTAAGCTCTACTTAATTCCACAAAGCCAAATTAATGTGGAAATATTCGGTCGTCGTTCATTTCTTCAATTCAGGTTTTGGTCCAAGTATCTGGAATGAGCTTCTGTCATCGACCACCAATCGATCATCAGGTTTCAAAATTGTTTCAAAACCCATTTATTTGAAAGGTATTTTGACTGTTGATGGAATTTCTGTGCGGTGTGCAGTAAATGGGATAATTATGTATTGTGTATTTATTATGTGTGCGCTTGTATTTGTACACAGGTAGTATACACATATGAGAGTGGATTCTTTTTTCTCCATGTAAAGCACTTTGAGCCACCAGGAGAAGCGTGCTGTACATATCTACTTACTATTATTATTGTTATTGCTATTACAATGTATTATTATTACTAGAGCAAATACATCTTTTTTTTTCCGGCTCAAAATGTCGGAACATGTTCTACTGTTCAGCTCAGTTGTGGCTCAAAATTAACGAAAGTATTAAAAATATAGCAAACTTCAAGGCCTTTTAAAATATGCCCACTTTCACCTTTACATCTTTCTATGCATAATATGATATTTTGTAGAATTTCAGGTCAGCGGTTAAACCTTTCATGATTACATTGGAGGCCTTTACTTCCTTTATAATATTAATAAGGATTATTATTACTGTATGTACTTGTGTTTCATGATAGAGCTGGCGAAATATTGCAGCTGTTCTCTTACACCCACCTACGGTAGGACGTGTGGTACTAGTGGTATCAGAAGCAAATTGGAGAATGCCATAATATTTCCTGATAAATTTAACAACAACAACAATAACAGTGAGGTTAAAAACAAAAGTTATATCTAATCACGACAACAACAACAGTAATTATCAACAACAGCAGCATCAAGAATAACCATAAAAACTAACAATCCAAAACAACTCAACAAGAAACAGCAACAGCAAATATCTCACCAACACGAAGATCAATTTTAACTAAGAGCATTTTAAATGGATATGCGCTATATAAATGCTATACATTATTATTATTATTATTAATATTTATTGATAACAGGAAATTTTTTTTTTTTTTAAATGCAAAAGTAAAGATAAACTTCATGAATGTCTCCAAAAGAAAAAAAACAACAACAACAACAAAAAACAAAAACAAAGAGAAAGCAACCGAGGGACTGAATTTGTCTTTTGCTCAGTTCTCCGTATCTCAGGCGGAGATTATACATGTGTATGCAATTCGTTTTGAACGATCTGTATACCAAAGTTGGAAACACTACAGTGGCTTCTGTGGTCTTTGTCCAGTTCTTCCCGTTTCTTTATAGCAGGCCTGGGCAACATTCCATATAGTACACAGAGTAAGGGCCAGACCTGATCAGTGTGAGGCTGCACAGGGCTTGACACGCTTCTAGAAATGGCATGTTTTTTTTTAATATTGATTTTGAACCCTCTAGTGCCCAGACGAAACTTACTAATCCCAAAACTTCTGAAATAATATTATGCTGAACTGATTTTAAATAGACTATAGGGAACGGGATTTAATGACACAGTTACTATATTTAAATTTACCAATGATGTCATGGGGCATTCGAACTGTTCAACGCGGTGGTTAAGCACAGTTGTTATGGACTTTGTAAGGGCGATTCGAGGCCCAAAGATCAACTGCACATGAAAAGTGTGTACAAAGTCCATAACTGTGCTTAAACGCCGCGTTGAACAGTTCGAATGTCCCAATGGCGTAAATTTAAATTTAGTAACTATGTCATTCAATCCCGTTCCCTATTGCAAAAATATGTAATTGGAAAAATTATTTGTTAATAAAATGAAAGTGTATATCCGTACAACATGTTGTATGGATATGGACAGTGCATATCCGTACAATATGTTTACCAAAAAGCGCGACTGGTGAAGGTTTGCTGAAACAAAACTTGGTATGGTGTTCACGAATTTAAAGTGACAACATCCAGATACACACAGACGTTGATGGTGACTTCAACAAGGGAGAACAAAGTGAAGTAGAAAGAAGAACTGCTGTACTCGGCCTACTTGATGACAAGTATCCAAGCGAATCATGGGTTCGAGTCTACACAGATGGCTCTGCTGAGAATGCTGTAACAAACGGAGGTGCCGGAGTGTATATAGAGTATCCAGACTCGACAAGAACGGCAATTAGCATGCCAACCGGAACCTTCTGCAATAATTATGGATCAGAAGCCAAAGCCCTCATGACAGCTGCCACAGAGCTTCAAGTAGAGGACAGCAACATCGTCTTCCTCACAGATGCAAGATCAGTCCTTGAGGCCCTTCAAGCTGGCAAGCTTAACGACCTGAAGAAATGTTTTACACAGCTTGGAAATAGAAGCAGGATAGTCCTACAGTGGATACCATCACATTGTGGAGTCCCAGGCAATGAGAAGGCAGACCAACTGGCCAAGGAGGGCTCCGGCCTGGAGCAGCCACAGTGCCTCGTAAACTACTATGAGAAGAAAAACCTCATCAAAAACAACAGACGGCAGCAAATAAACCAACAGGATAAATATCATCTCCTGAACAGAGAGAATCAAGTACATGTACTATTGTTCAGACTAAGAACTGGTCACAATAGGCTCCACCACCACATGTTCACCAAGTTCAAAATAGGAACATCTGCCATATGCGAGTGCAGCCAGTCTCCTCAAAACACGGAGCATATATTGCAGAACTGCACACTCCTCTCAGCACTGCGAGAAACATATTGGCCCCAACCCACCGACCTGAATATCAAACTCTATGGTGCTCTGCCAGAACTGCAGAAAACCGTAGATTTTATTAAAAGAACAAATCTGCAGATTTATATTGGTGAACGAAAGAAGAAGAAGAAAGTGACAACACATGGAATAGTCAGATGGACCTGGGGGCGTGAGGGTCTAGTCAGTTTGTATCAATGGGCGGTAGCCAGATTGACTTATCAGGCGAAAAGGGGTTGGGGTAGCCATTGGTGATCGACGTACACTCAAGTATATTATTAGCGCAGATCACGCAATCTCCGAGCAGAAGTCGGATTGTTTTGCTACTAAGCCGATTCATATTTTCAAAAATTATGCAAATTAACAAGGTCAGTAATATAGTATTCCGGTGTGTGTTCTACATCATCGAATTGTGTGCGTTGTACGGATATGCACTGTCCATATCCGTACAACATGTTGTACAGATATGCGCTTCCTAATAAAATACATACTCTGTTCGTTGTCATTTTGAGCACTCTTGTAACATACAGAAACTCACTGTGCACGGAAATGCGCAACAAATGAACAGAACTGCAGTAAAGTGCGGCTGCTGGTTGTTGTATCAAACTAGGCGAAATATTGAGTTGGCTAAGATAATGTGAGTGTAATTTAACGCAATACCAACAGTGTTGAAAGTCTGAAATGACCGGAATGTCTTAACTTTGACTGCCAAACAAACAAAGAGGACGTGGTTTCCCCCTCTTTCTCCAGAGTTCCCGAGGAGCAGCTGCTGATAAGGTAACTATTTGAGCCTCTACTAATAAGAGAGAAAGAAAGAGAGAGAGATAGAGAGAGGAGAGAGAGAGCGAGCTTGTTTGGGTGTTGTGTGTGTGATTATTTGTGTGTGTATGCGTGCGCGTGTTTGATATGCTTTGATTTCACTTTGGATTTTAGATAGCGTCAACTCAATCATGCAGTGTATGGTTCACTGACAGAAGGTTTACCGTTGAAATCTGA